>CM054161.1:23665647-23668147 GCA_028751875.1 Rapana venosa | reverse complement strand
ACCCCCACCTTCCACCCCACCCACCACCCATATATTACCACCACCACCACGCAAGCGAAAATATACACTCTCCAAGTTGTATAACACACACACACACACATCACAGAGTAAACGCTTGTAGCCTACACATGTTAGGCCCCTACTAGGCCTAGCTAGGCTAAAGGCTCGCATGCTAGTCCTATCTCGGTCATTCATTCGTTCGGTCATTCATTCAGCTCGCTTACTGGGATGGATATACAGATGTCCTCCAATTGGAAGGAGGGGGGGGGGGGGGAGGGAGGGGGGGGGGGGGAAGACGTTTTCATTGAGAAGAAGGGGGGGAAAAAAGAAGATAAAGAATCCACTGCCACTACCACCACCACCACCTAACATCCAAAACGCATCTTTGAATGTTACAGATCATCGTCGTCATTATCATTATCGTCATCACACACACACACACACACACACACACACACACACACACACACACACACCCCATACACACACACACTGAGGAAAGAGAACAAGAAGAAGAAGAAGAAGAAGAAGAACACACACTAGAAGAGACACACACACACCCCACCACACCTCCACCCATATACCCCCCACCACCACCATATATATAAGCCAACAGGAGAGAGAGAGAGAGAGAGAGAGAGAGAGAGAGGAGAGGAGAGAAGAGAGAGAGAGAGTAAAGAGAGAGAGAGAGAGAGACAGACAAAAGACAGGACAGACAGGACAGGCAGGCAGGGCAGGCAGCGCAGGCAGGCAAACAGACACAGACAGACAGACAGAAACAAGAAACCCAGACAGAAACAAAGAGAAAAAAAAAAGAGACAGATGCAAACAGAAAACAACACAGAGATGACAGGGAAAACCGAAAAGGGGCGTTGAAAGAGAGAGGGGGGGGGGGGGGGGGGGGGGGGGGGGGGGGGGGGGGGGAAAGAGGAGAAATAGGGGGGTGGAGAGAGAGAGAGGGGGGGGGAGGGGGGGGGGGAGGAGGGGGGGGATGAGAGATAAGCATAGGGAGAGGAGAGAAGGGGGAGAGGAGAGAGAGAAAGAGGGGGGAAAGGGAAGAGAGGAGAGAGAGAGAGAGAGAGGGGAGAGAGGAGAGAGGGAGGGAGGAGGGAGAGAGGAGAAGGAGAGAGAGGAGAGAGAAAGAATGGAGGAATAGCAGAAAAGGCCTAAGACAGAACGAGAGAGAGTGAAGTGAAAGGGGGGGAGGGGGAGGGGAGGGGGGAGTGCGAGAGAGGGAAGGAAGAGAAAGAAAGACAGAGAGATAGATATAAAAAGATGAGTGGAGAGACTCAGAGAGAGAGAGGAGGAGAGAGGAAGAGAGAGAGAGATGAGGAAACGAGAGAAAGAAGGAAGAAAGAAGGGGGAAAAGAAAGAAGTGAGAGAGAGAGAGAAAGATTGAATAGTTTAGTAAAGGTTAACAATACATAATATGGAATGAGGGGGGGAGAGGGTGGAGTGGGGTCGCAAAAGGGAAGGAGAAAGAGGACAAGATAGAAGATATAAAGAGAGAGAGAGAGACAGAGAAGAGAGGGCAGAGAGAGACAGACAGAAAGAGAGAGAGTGAAAAAGAGAAATCAACAGAATCTGAAACGATAAAAATAAATGTAGATAGCTTAGGATAGATAGATTGAGGGAAATAATAGATAGATGATAAAAACCAAGAGAAAACTCAAGAGGAAAGACTCGGACAATGAGAGAGAGATGTTGACAGAAGAGACGAGACTTGAGAGAGAGCGAGAGAGTGACAGAGAGAGAGAGAGTGCAGGAGAGAGAGAAAGAGAGAGAGTGACAAAGAGAGAACTCTTAACTCTCTGAAACTCGAAATGGTTTAACTAAATGTACATCAGCCTTAGGACAATTTTCTTTGAGGGGAAAAAATGGAAAAGACCAGAGAGAAGAGAGAGAGGACGAAGAGAGAGAGAAGAAGAGAGACGAGAGAGAGGAGAGAGAGAGAGAGAAGAGAGGAGAGAAGACAGAGAAGAGAAAGGCAGAGAGAACTCTGAACTCTCTGAACTCTGAAATGGTTTAACTTAACATACATCAGCCTTAGGCCACAATACTCTTTGAGGGGCAAAATTGGAAGATGAAAAAACAAACAAATTCTCATAAGATGTGGTAAGACTTTGGCACAATGAGAGAGAAAGACAGACAGACAGAGAGACAGAAAGAGACAAAGATAAAGACAGAGAGAGAGGAAGCAGGAATAGAACGTTTCTACTGCAACAAGCCCATCTCTCCCCCCCCCCCCCCCCCCCCCCCCCCCCCCCCCCTCTCCTCTCTCTCCCTCTCAGTAGAAACTGCCAACTGGCGAGCATAGCCAAGCCAAGCCTATAGCATATTATAACACAGCATGGCACAGCACAGCACAGCAGCGGGTGCTGGGCTATGTGAGGCCTAGTATATGCCTAGTAGTAGTCTAGGGCAGAAGAAGCTTGCGTCATCTAAGGCCTGCTAGCGCCAGCCAGGCTGCAAGTCTGCCTGACATTTTGAACCCCACCTT
>CM054161.1:23653147-23660647 GCA_028751875.1 Rapana venosa | reverse complement strand
TTTGTATATGGAGAAACGAACCGATACCCATTGCAAATTGTTACAGCTGTAAGGTGTATTCGCTTTTGGTTGAAATTGACTCAGATGGAACAACATAAACTTCCTCGTAAAGCCTATAAAATGTTATATCTGTTAGATGAAAAGGGCAAGTCAAACTGGGTTACTAAAGTTAAAAGAAAGTTATACGAGAACGGTTTTGGATATGTGTGGCTCAATCAGGGCGTTGAAAATCACTCTTTGTTCTTACGACTTTTTCGTGAAAGACTAACTGAATGTCAGTGGCAAGACTGGCATTCACACATTGAAAATAGTACTAGATATGAAATGTATAGTCTGATCAATCCATCACATTGCATTCCTTTATACTTATCAATGAAAATGGATAGGCATTTGAAAAGAATATTAACAAAATTTAGATTTGGTATCTCAGAACTGAACACGCATCATTTCTATTATAGACATGTAAACGAGATAGCTTTGATTTGTCCTCTTTGTGATAGTTCAACTGAAGACGAAATACATTTTCTATTCACGTGTTCACAACTTACGGAATTAAGAGAGCAGTTTATACCTCGAAAGTTCTTACGTCAACCATGTCTCCATAGGTTAATCATGCTCATTACGTCTGGAAATGAAGTTACAACAAAACAGTTAGCTCTTTTCCTATATAAAGCATTTAGACTGCGGGACACCCTTATTAATTCTTGAAAAATGATCGTGTTTTGCTAATGTTTTGTGAATTGATTGTTTATGTGAATATCACTTGTATGATAGTGTGTGCCTTGTGTTTTCCCCTTCAAATGTGGCCAAGGCCTTTTGAATAAACCATCGCATTCGCATTTCTCTCTCTCTCTCTCTCTCTCTTTTCTCTCTCTTCTCTCTCTCTCTCTCTCTCTCTCTCTCTCTCTCTCTCTCTCTCTCTCTCACACACACAACACACACACACACATGTAACACTCACTCACTCACTCAACCTCTATCTCTCGCGTGCAGTTAAAAATTCTCTGTCTCTCTCCCTCCTCCCCTGTGTGTGTGTGTGTGTGTGTGTTGTGTGTGTGTGTGTGTGTGTGTGTGTGTGTGTTCGTGCGTGCGTTCGTGCGTGCGTGCGCGCGCGCGCGCGTGTGTGTGTGTGTGTTGTCACGGGACAATGCAGAAACACGCCTTGTCACTATCATCAAAATCATCGTTGCTTCTCTCAAACTGCCAGTTACTGGTCCTTCAGCGACTGTGGAGTGGAGAAAACCCTGACTGCCCTGCTGACTGACAAACACCCATCTCTCAGATGAAAAGTCTCAGGTGATGATGAAGATCAAACCGTTTTTCCTCTTTTACTGCAAGCAAGGTCAGCACAAACGTCTGCAGGATCCTGCTTTGAACTGAAAGCCCGCAGGTTCAATAGTAAAAGGTAAAGGTGTCCCATAACCTATGTGGTCGTAGGGGAGCGAGGCATCAGAGAGACCTCAACTTCTCCAGGGGCCAGCATGTTGAGGGCGGCGCCCATCTTCTCTCCCTCGCTGCTTTACCTTCCCTGACCCTAAAGAGGGTTTACAGCTGGGTGAGCTGGGGAACTGTACTGAAGCCAAGGCGCACAAACAGTCAACCATCCAAGTGGTGACCACGCTCGATGCTGCTTAACCTTAGCTGGGGGGGGGAAGTGAGTGCTCTGACCACTGAAACCCCACCAAGGCAGCCAGCTACGTTGTGACCAGTGAAGAGCAGTAAAACACCACGAACAGAAACAAGTGGAAAGGGATGATGACCACCGTGACAAAGAACTGTTTGTATCTAATGAAAAAAAAAAAAGAAAACAGACAAGACATTAGAAAAACAAACCCAGAGAGAGAGAAGGGGGGTGGGTGGGGGAGGCAGGCAGACAAATACCTTGCACGCACGCAACTTGTACATGTGCATGCGCGTATCCGAGGTAAAATTAAGAGCATTTTTGCACCCGAGACCTATATCATATACGCGCGCGCGCGCGCGCGCCGCACACACACACACACACACACACACACACACACACACACACACAGTGTGCCGGAGGGAAGGGATGACAAAAAAATGACAAAAACTGCATACACACGGGGACTAGATGTAAAAAAAAGAAAGAAAAAAGAAAATGAGTACATATTCAAAATTATCCTCGAAATAAAGGAATAAAGAAAGGAAAGAAGAAAGAAAGAAAGAAAACGTGAGCGTACATTTCAAGGGAGGCAAATCACTGCAGTCCCTTAAAATGATGAAAACAGAAATCGACGCGTTAGCTCCCTTACAGCTAGGCACCCCTGATAATCGGTAAACGGCTATTATCAAAATAATGAAATATGGGATCAGATGGACAGATCGATACACTTTAAACGGCCACAACAGACAAGCTCTTGAGAACGAGTGAGAGAGAGAGAGAGAGGAGAGAGAGAGAGAGGAGAGAGAGGAGAGGATGAGAGAGAGGAGAGAGAGAGGAGAGAGAGAGAGGATGGAGAAGAGGAGAGGAATGGTGAGAGTGTGGATGAGTGTGAGGGTGAGAGTGGGGTGGTAGTGAGAGGAGAGTGAGTGAGTTGGGATGGAGAACTCGTAACTTTGATGGCACGACATCATAGTGTAAGTCGAGCAGGGAAAGATGTATGAAAGACAAGAGGACGCGGGCGCGCGCATGTGAAGTGACGTAAATGAGAAGGAGATAATACATTGTGTGTCCTGTGGTGACATTCGTCTTCTACGTGTGTGGCTTTCGTTATTCCATCATGTAAAGAATGTAACTGATCAGTCACTGGGACTCATCTTTACCTGGCTCATCTTTGATGCACTGACATATACTCCCAAAGTACATCAACAGACAAATTACAAAACCAACACACCGCGGGCCGGGTGTACCAATCACATTGAAGTTGACGTTACGAATAAAAGTAAAAAACTAAAAGAATTTACAAACAACACATCAAATCAAGGTGCGGTTTTCATTATTACAATCAATTAAAATAAGAAAACCGATCATTGAAATCAGGACCTGGGTAAACAATTATATTTTCAAGAGTACTGTATTGTTGGTCACTCGTACTATGTATTATTAAATTAATTTAAATGAAGAATTTGACAAAACCTGCAACAAATCGGGCGATGGATTAAAAATGTTTAATAAGTGCTTATTCCATTAATCAATTGTATCAAACCTGTGAAGCACTAGAAAAAATAATGATCTGGCTAATGTTTTATAATGAAAAAGTGATAATTTCAAAATGCGTTCTTTTAACAAAGTGTTTTATAACAATTTATCCTCATGTAATTAAAACTAAGCAAAGCCTTCATGAAAATACTGAGCATGTAAACTTATTTAATTCAAATAGTCTGGTGTTCTTTTAAATTGTGGATTTAAAGGTTTACCTGCTACTCACAGTTTCGTAATGGTATTTTGTAAATTATTTGGCGTGTAGGATTGATAAAAGTCTGTAATCAGTTTTGCTAATATGTTAAAGACGTTTTTATTATACATGTTTCTGAATTTCAACGTTTGCTTTCTGTTGATTCTTCCCCCGGATACAAATTCTCAAACGTTGCTGGAAATGACTTCAGTGAAGAAACATATCATTCATGCTATTTCTTAATATAATGGCTTCACAACACATCGATCAAATTTTCAAAAACTTACACTTACACACACAAATGATGCAAGTTGTAATCGCAGAAATTTGTTATCCCTCATGTACAGATTTAAAACTACATGCTTTCAGGACAAAATACGTGAAAGATGTAAACTGTATTTGGGGGGAGAAGATTACAAATAGTCATGGGTTGTTCTTTTTTAAATTGTGGACATTTAAAAGCGTTTTAACCTGCTGTACCAAGTTTGTTAATGGATCAGATTTTGTCTGAACTATCGTTACTGTTGGACATTGTGTTAGGATTGATAAGAAGTCCGATAATTCAGTTTTTGTAGTATGTTAAAGATCGTTTTTATTCAGTACTGTTATCTGACATTTTTCAGTTGTTTGCTTTTTCTTGTTTGATTTTCCCCCCGTCTAAAATCACTAAATGGGAATAGACGTTAAAGTGAAGATTCACACCATCACACACTCTCACTCCCAATGCGACAACAATACTCACCTCACACACTACCCACACACTAACAACAACATAACACACACACACAACAAACACAACATAACACCACACACACACACACACTCATCCATGCACCATTCACCCACCATTTCACACACACACACACCACCAAACACACACACACACACAACACACAAACACACACACACCCCACAAAACACACCACACACACACCACCCCACCCACCACACTACACCCACATTCACCACCAACACCCCCCCCACCCACACACACACAACCCCCACACACCACACCACACCCACACAACACCCCCATCCACACCCACCACCACACACACCACACCACACCACACCACACACAAACCACACAACACCACACCACAACCCCCACTAACCACCAGCAGCAGACAAGCAGTGCTGCTGTCTCTGACCTGACGCTGATGACTGCGGGTCTTGGAGACACAGGGGCACGTGCTGCAGCCAGACTCTCTCTGGTAGTGGGCCACTTTGTAGGTGTAGCTCCGCATCCTCACTCCGCTCCGCTCCACTCTATTCCAATCCACTCCAGTATATTCCACTCCACTCCACTATATTCCACTCAATTCCCCTATATTCCACTCCACTATATTCCACTCCACTCCACTATACTCCACTCCAATCCAGTATATTCCACTCCACTAGACTCCACTCCCCTATATTCCACTCCACTCCCCTATATTCCACTCCACTAGACTCCACTAGACTCCACTCCTCTATGCTCCACTCCACTCCACTGAGCTCCACTCCCCTACACTCCACTCCCTTGACTGCACTCCACTATATTCCACTCCACTCTCCATCACACTCCCTATCTCCACATCTACTAACTCTACTTCCCTGTGCTCCACTCCCTATACTCCACTCCGCTATGCTCCACTCCCACCTACACTCCACTCCGCTATGCTCCACTCCACTACACTCCACTCCGCTATGCTCACTCCACTCCCTATACACTCCACTCCGCTATGCTCCACTCCACTCCACTACACTCCACTCCGACTATATGCTCCACTCCACTACATCCATATGCTCCACTCCACTCCGCTATGCTCCACTCCCTACTCTCCACTCCACTCCACTATATCCACTCCACTCCCCTACACTCCACTCCACTCCCCTATACTACTCCACTCCCCTACTATCCACTCCACTCCACTATCTCCACTCCACAATACTCCACTACCCTACACTCCACTCCACTCCCCTACTCTCCACTCCATACTCCACTCCACTAACTACACTGTCTTCACCTTCATCAAGCTACCTCTACGGGAGGGACAGCTCAGTGGTCAGAGCGCTCGCTTTCCCCCCAGCCAATGTTAATAAGCAGCGTCGAGCGTGGTTACCACCAGGATGGGTGGACCGTTTGCGCGCCTTGGCTTCATTCAGTATACAGTTCCTCCACCAGTTCACCCAGCTGTAATTGGGTACCTGCCCTCTTTAAGGGTCAGGGAAGGTAAAGCAGCGAGGGAGAGGAGATGGGCGCCGCTGCCCTCAATACGCTGGCTCCTGGAGAAGTTGAGGTCTCTGATGCCTCGCTCTCCTTACTACCACGTAGGTTATGGGACACCTTTACCTTTTTTCTTGTTTTACTTAGTTATACACACCTCCTTTGATCGGAAATTATAGTCATTGTCGGGAGCACCACATACATTATAGTACTACTCTCTAAGAACACAAGAAGAGGATTCATATGATTCTTTCCACACGCACGTAGAATCCTTCTTTGGATGTAAATCGCTGTATCACATAATATAATAAGTGGTATAGTTCTTTCTGATAATGCAAGACTTTCTCATCTTTACAGGGCACGCAGAATCCTTTTTAGAAAGCGAATCAGGATTTCACATATAATATGTCATATAGTTCTTTCTAATAATGTAAGACTTTCTCATCTTTACACAGCACATAAAATCCTTTGAAAGCAAATCACGATATCACATATATGTCATATAGTTCTTTCTAATAAGACTTTCTCATATCTACATGCACATAGAATCCCTCGGAGTGGAGGAAGCTGGTTGCAAAACCTTCACTGGTGCCCCCCACGGTCCACGGGACAAGTGAAACGAAGTGAAGAAGATTCCCTCTTAGAGAGAGAATCAGGATATCACATAAAATACGTAAAATAAGTCTTTCCAATGGTGTAAGACTTTCTCACAGTTTACACGTACGTACACTCCTCTGCAAAGAAATAGCAATATCACATAATACATAATTCAGTAATATAGTTCTTTTTTCTAATGATGGAAGACACTCTCATAGTTACACGCACATGATTTCCTTCTGTGAATGTAAAAACGCAGTTATCACGTGCATGCGCGCACACACTCTGTGTAGGTTCGTTCTTCGAATATCATACGCCGTTTCCCATGTGCGCGCACAAAAAGGGACCCCTTCGAGTGGAAATCGCGGCATCAAAATTCATGCACGTGTCTTGTGAATGTTCGACACGGTTTCATAGACAGTCCACACACAGATTCCAATTCCTCCACTGAATATCAGTATTTAGACTATGTGCCCCCCCCCCCCCCCCCACACACACACCACACGCACATACACACGCACGCACACACGCACGCGCACGCACGCACTCACACACATACACACACAGGCACACACAAACACACACACACACACACACACACACACACACACACACACACACACACACGTGCGGACTGCTTCTTTGAATGCAAGAGCCGGCACCACTTTCACACACACACACACACACACACACACACACACACACACACACACACACACACACACACACACACACACTACACACACAAATAAGATGCAGTCTTCGAAAATAATACACGCCATGTCATCCACACACTCACAAACACGACCTGAATCCCTTACTTTCAATGCAACGACACGATAATTTATAATTTACACACATACACTCTCACTCACTCGCACACACACACCTACACACACACACTCACAAACACAACCTTGAATCCCTTTACTTTCAATGCAACGACACGATAATTTATAATTTACACACATACACTCTCACTCACTCACACACACACACACACACACACACACACACACACACACACACACACACACACACACACCACACACACACCTACACACACAAACACAACCCTGAATCCCTTACTTTCAATGCAACGACACGATAATTTCTATCACACGCTCACAGAAGACAACAACATCTCTCAGCTTTCCCCTTACTCAGGCAGTTTAAGCCTTCTCTAAAAAACAGAGACGATTTCTAGACCGAATCGTTACCAACTTCGAAACAACATCCTTCACAATATGTATGAAACTGTCCATTTCATTTTCCCTTGGGATCATCACTCCGAAATAACTAGAAGAAGAAGCGAGACACTTCACTTGACTTGCGAGC
>CM054161.1:23630647-23648147 GCA_028751875.1 Rapana venosa | reverse complement strand
CAGCACACACACCACCACACACAGCACATACAACACACACAGCACACACACACACACAAGGGTGACTGACAAAATGTATCGACCTTAAAACAAGCGCGCAGTTCCGTGAGTCACACACACACACACACACACACACCACACACACACACACACACACACACACACACACACACAAAAGCGCTCTCTCTCTCTTTCTTTCTCTCTCTCTCTCTCTCTCTCTCTCTCTCTTCTCTCTCTTCTCTCTCTCTCTCTCTCTCTCCTCTCTCCTCTCTCTCTCTCTCGCTCTCTCGCTCTCTTCTCTCTCGCTCTCTCTCTCTCGCTCTCTCTCAGAACACACACACACACACACACACACACACACACACACACACACACACAAGCACTCTCTCTCTCTCTCTCGCTCTTTCTCTCTCGCTCGCTCTCTCTCGCTCTCTCTCAGACACACACACACACACACCACACACACACACACACACACACACACACACAAGCGCTCTCTCTCTCGCTCTCTCTCTCTCTCTCTCTCTCTCTCTCTCTCTCTCTCACACACACACACACACACACACACACACACGCGCGCGCGCGCGCGCGCGCTCTCTCGCTCTCTCTCGCTCGCTCGCTCGCTCTCTCTCTCTCTCTCAGACACACACACACACACACACACGCAACATACACACCGGTGTCCCTAGCTCGAACAGGTCTCTCCCGCGACCAAGGCGGGTAATTATTTTATTCTAGTAATTATAATTATGAGTTTCGTGACAAAATGGAGGAGGAGGAGGAGGAAGAAGAAGAGGAGGAAGAGAAGGAGGAGGAGGAGGAGAAGAAGGTGATGATGATGATGATGATGATGATGATGATGATGATGATGATGATGATGGCGGCGGTGGTGGTGGTGGTGGTGGTGATAATGATGGTGGTCATGATGATGATGATACGATGATGATGATGATAACGATGATGATGATGATGGTGGTGATGATGATGATGATGATAACGATGATGATGGTGGTGGTGGTGGTGATGATGATGATAATAACGATGGTGATGATGATGATGATGACGATGATGATGGTGATGGTGATGGTAGTGGTGGTGGTGGTGGTAACACTTGTGGTGAAAATGATGATGGTGGTGGTGGTGTAGGTGGTAGTAGTGGAGGTGGTGGCAGTGGCGCTGGCGGTGATAATGACAGTGGCAATTGTGTGGTGATGACACTGATGACGATGATGCAATTTCCATGCTACTGTTGTACAACAACGACGAAGGCAACGACACGGACCAAGAAGGCAGAAACTAGACAAGAAGGAGGCCACAGGAACAAGGCAGAAACAAAGAGAGGGATAGAAAAGAGGGAACTCCTAGCGCAGTATTCCTGTCTGTTTTGTTTAAAGTCTATCCACAGACATGCCGTCAGCGCCTGGGCTTTACCACAGTTCTTGATTAAACCATTGACGCTGGGGGGCAACAGCAAAGTGAGAGGCTGTATGACCAGTGGCTTTCCCACTCACGGAATTCCACTTTTACAGCTTAGTCTTTAGTGATCGACTATGACTCTCTGACTAGGAGGCTTGACTCGCACAGTCCTTATGTGCTGCAGCCCTGGGGGCTAGTCGGCCTTTGGAGAACATCTCCAACGCTGACTGTCCTTATGCCCACTTGGCCGAGAGAGTGTGGGGGATGTACTGTGGGCAAGGCATCTCCACTATAATCAAATTTCTGCCCAGTTTCCAAAACAGCAGCTGCCTCCTTTGCTGTTTTGGAGGTCATCGTCGAACGCGACGGACAAACATACACTATCCACACATTAGTGTATAAGTATTATGAAGACTAGATAAACTACAGAATTCCAAAAGGTGGTGGGGATGTTATTCATACTGACAGCTCCGCCACCCACCCACAGGAAGAACCCACCTTAGATCCTTAACTCTAGACATTTTTTTATTATTTTTTTCAAAAAATTGATTTCCCGCCAGACAGGCAAAATCACAAGGGGGAGTAGTTAGGATCTGAACCAGCACCGGCATGACGCGGAGACCATTCCGATCGCTGATTTCACGATTCCCTCGACACCTCTCGATCGCTGACACTGCCACCGCCACCGCCACTGCTGCCATTGCTTCTGTTGCTGTTGCTGCTGCTGCTGTTGATGTTGCTGATGCTGTTCACGCTTGTCATTGCTAGCGTGTGCTCGGGCCGCATTGCTTTGAATACGCTACTTCTAGTAGCTTCCCAGTCGATTTATGATAATCACGAACATGTCGCATAATAACTGTGTTGTTGAGGATTCTCTGTCTCTCTGTCTTTCTCTGTCTCTCTCTGTCTCTCTCTTCAGTCGATTTATCATAATTAGAACATGTCGCATAATTGTGTTGATAATTTCTCTCTCTCTCTCTCTCTCTCTCTCTCTCTCTTCTCTCTCTCTCTCCTCTCTCTCTCTCTCTCCCTCTCTCCCCTCTCTCTGTGTTTCTCTCTCACTCGCTCGCTTGCTTCAGTCGATTTATCATAATCAGAACATGTCGCATAAATCTGTCTGCTGTCTGTCTGTCTCACACACACACACACCACCACCACCACCACCACCACCACCACCACCACCACCCCCACCACCACCACCAACAACAACAACAACAACAATAGCTCTTTCACTGCTAACGCACCGACACGTTATTATAATATTCACCAAAACATCTTGTCATTTATTTTGTACAAGGCTTTTAAAAATTCAAAGCACATTCTATAAATGTAGCTAATTACATATTTTTGTATTGCGATAGATGATAATCCTTTTGTATATGAATATGAATCATCATAATTTTACGTCTCCCTCCCTTCATGAGGGGAATATGGCCCTTGCTGAATAAATTATCCGACTCTCTGTGTCACTGTGCCTGCCTGCCTGCCTGCTTGCCTGTCTCCCCCCCCCCCCCCCCCCCCCCCCCCCCCCCCCCCCTCCTCCCCCCCCCTCCCCCCCCCCCCCCCCCCCCCCTCTCTCTCTCTCACACACATGATGATGATGACCTCAGGTTGCTATGCCCATTGTGTAAGCAAACAGTGGAAGGTGAAGTGCATTTTGTGCTGTGCTGTCCAGTATTAGAAGATGTAAGACAGAATTACATTCCGGTAAAAGTATAGTAGACAGCCTAATTTATTTAGATTGTGTTTTACTCATGGCATCTAGTCACCCTGAGGTTGTGCACAGCCTTGCTTTATATTTGTGTAAAGCCTTTAGAATAACAGATATCTTGGTTTCTTAAGTCATATTTTTTTTGAACTGATTTTTATTGTGGTGTGGTTGTGGGTATACAATAACATTTTGGGGTTTTTTTGTGCTTCCTTATTTTTCTCACTAAAATACTAAGCAGTTCGGCAACCCCCCCTTCATATATGGGCCAATGGCCTTTTTGTGAATAAATCCTTCGAGTTCGAGTTCTCTCTCTCTCCTCTGCTCTGCTCTGCTCTGCTCTGCTCTGCTCTGCTCTCCTCTGCTCTTCTCTTCTCTTCTCTTCTCTTCTCTCTCATTGTAAAAGCCATTGTATTTAATGTACTACCATCAGGAAATAAATCTTCGTATTTTGTATTTCTCTCCGTATATGTGTGCGCGTGCGTACGTTCGTGCGTGCATGTTAAGATTTTAGCTTAAGTGCGTGGTGTGGTGTGTGTGGTGTGTGTGTTTGTGTGTGCGTGTGTGTGTGCGTGCGTGTGTGTGTGTGTGCTGTGCGTGTGTGTGTGTGTGTAAGTGACATTTTAGTCTCTGTGTGTATATGTGCACGCGCGCGTGTCTGCGGTGTGTGTGTGTGTGTGTGTGTGGTGTGTGTGTGTGTGTGTGTGTGTGTGTGTGTGTGTGTGTGTGTGTGTGTGTGTGTGTGTGTGTACACTTGCATGAAAACTCGCTGTGAATAATGCCGCTTGCGTGCTCGTCTGCATACATACATGTGTCAATAATACAGTTGCACAAAGAAAGACCCCCTCCTAGTTGGAATGCTAAGGCCGCCTGCGGCAATCTTTATTTTTAGTCTCCATTCTTCGCTAAAATTTTCCAAGCAGTGTGTCATGTATGAACAAGCAGGCAGCTGGCGGAGCCCATCCCTCCCCCCAGGTCGTAGGGTGCATGCTGGGTACATTCGCATCATCCCTTCCAGCAGCCAATCCCTGTTGTTTATAGCCCCGCCGACCACAGAGGCCATGTCAGGGCTGTCACCTCGTCAACTTCTTAGATTAAAAATCTGAAAAATATTATACAGGTTAAAACAGGGAATAAAACCAACTCTTACTGTCGTTCCTTGTAGCAACGCCCTGGTCAACCAACCATAAGGGTCAACCCAGGACGGGCACCGCGTTGTGGGAAAAACCACATCAACCACACATGAAATGACACAAAACCAAAACCAGATTCCTTAATACAATCTTGTTCTTAGTGACCAACTGTAACACTTTCATTCATATCAGAAATGGGGAAAAAACCCACATCAACCACACATAAAAGGACATAAACCCAAAACCTTAAAACAACCTTCTTCTTAGTGACCAACTGTAACACTTTCACTCATATCAGAAATGGGGAAAAAACCCACATCAACCACACATAAAAGGACATAAACCCAAAACCTTAAAACAACCTTCTTCTTAGTGACCAACTGTAACACTTTCACTCATATCAGAAATGGGGAAAAAACCCACATCAACCACACATAAAAGGACATAAACCCAAAACCTTAAAACAACCTTCTTCTTAGTGACCAACTGTAACACTTTCACTCATATCAGAAATGGGGAAAAAACCCACATCAACCACACATAAAAGGACATAAACCCAAAACCTTAAAACAACCTTCTTCTTAGTGACCAACTGTAACACTTTCATTCATATCAGAAGACGAAAAAAAAAAAAAAGCCCGATTATTCTGTCAGGATGTTACAAAATTAATGGTGTACGGTGGAACATCACGAAAACGGATCATTCCACCAGCCATCGCTGGCCTAACTATTCATCTAGGACGAGGTTTTAACGTTATGCACAAGATGGTCGATCTGCGCGCGCGTTCGCTCACAGGACTTCAGTCTACTGTCTCATCCGCAAGACTTTCGGAGCAGTGGAGTCCAATCCAATCCAATTCAATCCAATCATGTGGTTTATAGTCCAACCGACCACAGAGGCTACATCGGGATGGTCACCGTCACCGATCCCTCAGATTCCGAATCCTTTGGGAGTGCCTTCGAAGCTTTGTCAACCACCTTTCTCCAGTCCTCGCGTCTCTCAGCCGCCCTCAGCTCCATGTCTGTCCACTCTCGAATGTTGTCCTCCCATCTCTTCCTTTGTCTGCCTCTTCTTCTTCTTCCTCCCCTCACACTGTGCCTTGTAGGATTGTTTTAGCAAGACCAGAGGAGCGTGTGACATGACCAAACCACTTCAGTTTTCGTTGTCTGACGAGTGTTTGAAGGTCAGTATAGGGCCCGATTTCATTGCGGATGCGTCTCTTGACTTCTTCATTTGCGATGTGGTCTTTGTACGAGATGCCTAAGAGTCTTAGACTCTTAGGCATTTCGCCTCGTAAGATTTTGTAAAAATCTCAGGTTAAAACTGTACAGCCTTTATACAGATTAAAACAAGGTTTACAACCACACTGTACTGTCGTTCCTTGTCTTCCATCAACGGCTCCAGCCACCCCTAAAGGTCAACCCAGGACGGTCACCGCGTTATGTGGCAGAAACCACATCAACCCCACATAAAAATGAGATTAAAACCAATACCCTCGCGAAGTAACTAAAACATGTTGACTCCTATCACACCGGGAAAAGCCCCCTGAGACTCTCTGAGAAAGTTGAAAATTGTTGTGTGGTGAAACATCATCGCGAAAAAGAATCTTTAGGGAGTCTGCTGTAAAAAAAAAAAAAAATGCTTTGCGCCTAGTATCCTGGACATCTCCACAAACCAGAAGCAGATGTTTGATGTCTCTCTCTCTCTCTCTCTCTCTCTCTCTCTCTCTCTCTCTCTCTCTCTCTCTCTCTCTCTCTCTCTCTCTCTCTCCTGCACACTACAGGCCACGAACCAGGAGTTCCCTCACCCTTGAGCAAAAATGAACGTTGAGTGATAGGAGAATGGCCCGGGTGTATCACAGTATGTATCCTGGTGGGCACCGTTTCTTCAGGTTTTTGGGGGGCACAAAAAATAAAGGGAAAACTTCCTTCAGGTTAGGACGAATCTCAGGGAGTGGGGTCCAGTGCTACCGTAGCGAATTTTAGTGGAGGGAGGGGAGGTGGGGGGGGGGGGGGGGGGGTGGAGAGGATGAAAAACCCTGTTCAACGGATATCTCTGGAGACCCCCCCCCCCCCCCTCCCTCCCCGCCCTAGGGAGCAGTACTGTGCAACCCCTGATTCCTGCCTTTTAAAAAAAAAAATCTTCTTTTATATCGAGGATAATGGAATAAGCACTCATGTGCTTTTTTTTTTTTTTACATCCAGGTCCGCGTGTGTATGCAGTTTTGAAAATTTTGTCATCCGTTCCCACCCGCACACAATAGCCTACTTTCCCGAAAAGCGGAACAGGTTTTAACGTGTGCGCAAAGATGTTCTGCGTGCGTTCACATACGGGTACCTCGGTTTATAGTCATATCCGAAGGACTTTTTAGGGAGGAGTGAAGTCGGCACTGATGTTAACTCCAGAGGGGAAAAAATCCTCTTGAACGAGATTCGAACCCGGGTCAGCAGATCACGAATACATTCACTCTAACCACCAGGCTATCCCGTCCCCTCCTTTTTTTTTCTATCCCGCCTTTTTCTACTGAGCTATGCTATCTCTCTTTTTTTTCCAAAACTTTTTTTTTATTCACATTTTCTTTTCACGTTGCACAATTTCTCCAGCTATCTCCAGTACCAATCTTCTGCCGTAGCTGACGCGGCAGCATTTTAATTCGTATTGTCAACGCTTTTCCCTAACCTCTGACACCCCATGGCCCAGTTTATGAGAGACAGACACAAACAGGATCCACTTACCACCGATTACCATCGAGATTAAGGATGTAAAGGAAGGGGGGAGAGACAGCGGGGGAGACTGAGCTAGGGAGAGCAAGGGAACCACGGGGGGAGAGGGAGGATGAGAGGGAGAGGGGGAGGGAGAGGGAGGGGGTGAGAGAGGGGGGGAGGGAGGGGGAGGAGGAAAGAGAGGGGGGGAGAGAGAGATGGAGAGGGAGGGAGAGAGAGAGGGGGGAGGAAGGGGAGAGAGAGAGGGAGGGAGAGGGAGTGAAAGAGAGGGAGGGGGAGAGAAAGAGAGGGAGAGTGAGAGAGAGACAGAGTCAGACAGACAGGCGGAGACACAGGGAGAGAGAGAGAGAAAAGAGAGAGAGAGGGGGAGAGAGGAGAGAGAGAGAGAGAGACGAGCAGAAGAGAGACGAGAAGTCAGGAAGAGAGACAGATAGAGAGAGAGAGAGAGAGAGAGAGAGGAGAGAGAGAGACGGACAGACAGACAGACAGATAGAGAGCGACAGACAAACAGACAAGACACCAGAGAGACAGACAGACGGAGACAGAGAGGCAAACGTATTAAAAATTCTTTAAGCTAAAGTCCCTTAGTTAGGAATAAACATAACAACAACATACTAACACACTCCGCAACACTACAGTAGGCCTACAACATTATATACTGCTCAAGAACCTTAAAGCGTCAATAGTATGGTCAGAGTAAGTGCCTTCCATAAGTGCAATGCTAACCGTTTCACGATTTGCTTCCTTCGTTGAAGTGACTAGCAATACAATATCAAGTCACGCAAGCCAGGGTATAAATAGTATTTATTGGCAACGAATCATGTTCTAAATTCTATTTAGTCCAAGGACATGAAAGAATAAAGTAAAAACATTGTCCTGTCATTCACGACATAATCATAAGGAACAACAACAAAAAATTAAGCAGATTGCAAGCATCTACTTTTCCATAACGGAAATCATGTACATATATTTTAATCAGACATGCCAGATCTAAACTTCCGTCAAGATTCGTTTCAATTGTCTGTCCATAATTGCGCATCGATAAAACGGAATTAAACAAAAACGCCGAATGATGGCAAATCTTAACTTCCCCAAGATTCGTTTCAAATCTCTGTCCATAATTGTGAACTGATAAAACGGGTTTAATCAAAAATGCCGAATGATCGCAAATCTAAACTTCGCCAAGACTCGTTTCAATTCAAATGTACTGTCCAAAACGTGTGCACCGACGAATGACAACTAGGGGAACACACTGTGAAGAATTCGACAATAATATTCATACACATCAAAGTGTGCCCATCTTTTGCCAACAACCACAATCAATCAATCGCTCTTTGTTCCAAACAGACTAATGAAGCCATTCACATCACCCCCATCCTCCTGATTCAGCTAGCCAATGCCAAAACCATGGTCATGTATTGTCATTGGCACACGACAGAGAGAGAGAGAGAGAGAGAGAGAGGTGCAAGGAGAGAGAAGAGAGAGAGAGGACAGACAGAAAAGACGGCAGCAGGCAGAGGCAGCGAGAGAGAGAGAAGAGAAGAGAGAGAGAGAGAGCAGACGACAGACAGACAGACAGAGACAGAGACAGACAGACAGAGAACAACATAGACACCAACACGAGAGAGACAGACAAGACAGTTTATGCATAATTATGGTGGTGGTGTTGGTGGTGATAGGGAAGGGCGTGTGTCGTGCATGTATGAGTGTGCGTGTGAGCGCGCAAGCACAACACATGTGCATGTGTATGTGTGTGTGTGTGTTCATGATGATTGTGGTGCGCGCGTTGTGTACCCTTGTACATGTACGCGATACAATGAACACGACTAAAAAATGCGAAAACGATAGGCTTAGAACTGTGTTGCAACTTTTCCGGGTTGAAGGATTGGTTAAATGCGCAGTAGCTCTCTCTCTCTCTCTCTCTCTCTCTCTCTCTCTCTGTGTCTCTCTCTCTCTCTCTCTCTCTCTCCTCTCTCTCTCTCTCTCTCTCTCTCTCAGTCTCTCATTCAAATATCAGGCACCAGTTGTTTTCAAGATGTCTGTCAACATGCTCCATTTTAGACAACAACGCCCTCTCATGGCTAAAAGAGAGATAACTCGCCCACGATACAAATCGCAGCTATACCGCTGCTTCTTGTTCCCATCACATTTTGTAAACTTCTTTTTTCTTTTTCATTATTAAACGGGAAGAGAGGGGTGGGGAGGAGAGGGAGAGGGAGGGAAGAGAGAGAGAGAGAGAGAGGAGGAGAGAGAGATGAGAGAGAGAGGAGAGAGACACAATTGACACAATTTTATTGCTATTTAGCAATCAAGCCATATAGCGCTCGCGGCGTGGTAACAACGATACGAACGCGACGCGATTACAATGACATGGAAACCATGGCAGTGTGGTATGTACATCAAGATTCGATACATTATTGTCTGTGTCTCAAGTTGTCTCAATTTTCAAACCAGCCTTTCCTTTTCCAGTCTACAGCCAGCGAAGTCAGCCCATGTAAGACCGATCAGTCCCGAAGATGATGTAACTCCTGCTCAACTCGCCACACACTGTCTCTGTGTGTTGTGTGTTAGTACACTGTTTCCCTTTACGAAGTCTGGCAAGCCTGACACGTTCTTCTGGCAACATGTTTTTCTCTTCTTGCTTGATGTACCAGAACACACACTTAGATTCCTCGCCAGGATCGAGAGAGAGAGAGAGAGAGAGAGAGAGAGAGAGAGAGAGAGATTGGAAACAGATTTTAAGGTTACAGGGAGGAAAAACGAAGTATCTAAGCAGTTATATTTTTATACCCCTTTTAAGTCAAGGCAGATTTCTCTGCGTGAAATTCGGGTTGCTCTCCCCGGGGAGAGAGCGCGTCGCCACAAGAGCAGCGCCACCCATTATTTTTGTTTCTTTTTCCTGTCTGCAACTGAGTTTGTTTCCCTATCAGAGTGGCTTTTTTTTCTACAGAATTTTGCCAGGGACAACTCTCTAGTGGGTTCTTTTAACTGCGCTAAATAATTTCGTGTAACATACGGGACCTCCGTTTTTAATCGTCTCATCCGAAAGACTAGCACCCACACCACCACTCACGGATGGGAGGGAAAAGTTTCAGGCCCAAACGGGATTTGAACCACCGCACACTTCCCGACCCGGACTTTTGGCTTTCTAGGCAGGCCCTGTTACCTCTAGACCACCGATCCACCAGATTTTACAGAAAGGGAGGGGAGGGGGTCGAGAATATTACGGGCAATAAGGAAAATTCTAAACGATGCCGGCTACTTATCTGTCTCCTGAACGAGTTTTCAGACATGTTTTTAAGGCTGGTAAATTAGGTGTGTGTGTGTGTGGGGAGGGGGGGGGGGGGGGGGGGGTGGAGGGGGAGGGGGTACACTGCTCTGGCACTGCAGACTCCCAATACAGTCCTATCCCCACACCTCCGCGTGGTGCCACCCAGGTATCCCTAACAGGAGAGGGCTGATAGCTATCATTAGGCAATGGCAAACCCGCTGATAGGAATCTCTTTTACCCCCCCCCCCCCCCCCAACCAAAAAAAAACCAAAAAAAACCACCACCACAACTCCTCACATGTTGCAAAGGGAGGAGAAAAAAGGGAAAGACATCCATAGGACTGTTGCCACTGAGACAGACAGACAGACCCCCAGGAGGATGGGACACGACTGTAGTGCTACTTACTACTATACTGGGGAGGGGGAGGATCCGTAACTGGAGAAGATGATGACAATAATAATAATAATGATGATGATAATAATAATAATAATAATAATAATAACAACAACAATAATAAATGGAACTTATATAGCGCTATATCTTGCAAAGACAAATCAAAACGCATGCATTCAACCTAATCTTACACAGTCATGCAACCAATGACAAATAATCAATAGTTTAAACCAACAGATATTACAAACATGGTGCGCTGCAGACAAAATCTATGAAATAAAATTGCAATAGTCAAATGGTTTTCAAAAGCACACACACACACCACACACACACACACACACACACACACACACACACACACACACACACACACACACACACACACACTCACTCACTCACACAGGTCATATACTTTAGCAGGGTGATAGGACATGGGTTAGTGAAGGTGGGATAGTTCTGATATGAAACAGGAGGGGGGAAATCTTAGGTTTGAAATAAATATGTCTTGAGGCTGGATTTAAAAGCATCATAGGTACTGGATGGAGGCGATCAACACAGTCATGAAGTGTAAAGGTAAAGGAGTCCCATAACCTATGTGGTCGTAGGGGAGCGAGGCGTCAGAGACCTCAACTTCTCTTGGGGCCCACCATTCATAAAGAATTTCTGTATTGAGATTAATTGACCAAGTGAACACACAACTCACAGATCTTTTGACAGTATGGGTCTATTTTAATTTTAACAATAAACCCATGGAGAACGCACACACACACAAGCTCGTGTCTGCGCGCGCGCGCGCGCGCACACATACACACACACACACATACACGTGCACACACAAACACACACACACATATACACTCACTCAAACATACTCTTACTGACATAGTGAACACCTAAGTCACAGGCCTTTAGCTTCATTGGACTACAAACAAACAATACATACAAGCATGGAGCACTCACCCAAGCAAGCATGGAGCACTACAGAAGAGGAGAGAGAGAGAGAGAGAGAGAGAGAGAGAGAGGAGGGGGGGGAGAGAAGAAGAGAGAGAGAGAGAGAGAGGAGAGAGAGAGAGGAGAGAGAGAGAGAGAGAGAGAGAGCAGACAGACAGACAGACAGACAGACCGACAGAGACAGACAGACTGAGAAGGGGGGTAATGTCAAAATTCGAAGCACGATGCAACTGAGGGAAGGGAAATAATCGCGGTATACAGCTAGTACCAGCATCGTTGTCACACCGTATTACTCCCCCTCTTAAGTTGAAGCTTCACGAGCGCTTTCTGCCGAATCATACGACCAGCTGCGACTTTAGAAACAGACACCGACACAAAGACAGAAACAAAACTGACAGACACACTGACACACGGGCTGACAAAGCAAGTGGTGGAGACTAATTCAACAGACGGGTAGACGTGTGGCCAAAAAAATGCAACAGAGTGATTCAACAGACAAGACAGAC
The DNA here is from genome assembly GCA_028751875.1 of Rapana venosa. Taxonomy (NCBI): domain Eukaryota; kingdom Metazoa; phylum Mollusca; class Gastropoda; order Neogastropoda; family Muricidae; genus Rapana; species Rapana venosa. Next base: position 23,636,045 of record CM054161.1, on the reverse strand, counting down.
AGACAGACACAGATAGAGACTCGGATAAACAGACTTGAGGCAGAGAGTGATATGACAAACACAGAGTACGAAGCCAAGAATGTTTCGACATACACAGAGAGACAGACAGACAGCAGGAAGGCAAGCAGACAAACAGAATGAAACGGAGAAACAGAGAATGCACAACAAACATAAAGTATGCAACGAACAGACAAGACAGACAGACAAAATAGCACACAACGTACACAGAATGATAGAACATGCAGACAAACATAAAAGTATGCAGTGGACAGGCAGACAGATAGACAAACTAGCGCAAGGAACGATACAATACATAGATTTTAAAAAATTATGCAGTGGACAGATAGACAGACAGACCAGACAAAATAGTGCAGAATAACGACACAGCATGCAGACAAACATGAAGTACACACACAGTTGAGAAAGATTCAAAAGACAAAACAGGCAGAATGTGACGGAGACTGATGAGACAAACACGACACAAACAGACAATTGTACAAGGCTCAGACTGTTTTGACTGATTTGACTGATTTGACATACAGACATTAAGTATGAAGCAGAAAGTAATTTGATAGACCAACATAAAGTTTCCACTTAAAGAGACTGATCCAGAGGTCGCGGGTTCGATCCCCGCTGGGCTCGGTGTTGTGTCCTTGGGAAAGACACTTTACTCCTATTTTCCTCACTCCACCCAGGTGTACAAGTGGGTACCAGCTTTGCTGGGGAAGTATCTGGCGACAGACTAGCGTCCTGTCACAGGGGTGGTGAAAAACCATCAGTTCGCTTAACGCTACAGAAACCGGGATAAGCTCCGGCTCTATGGGCCTTCTGGCTCGAAAGAACATACTTTTTTTTTTTAAAGAGACTGATTAGACAAGACAGACAGGCAAGCAGACAGACAACCAGACTTAAAAACAGACAGGCAAACAGACAGACAGACAGACAGGCTTACAGACAGGCAGACACTGATACAGGCAAACATACAGACAGAAACAGACAGACAAGACAGACCGGCAGACAGACCGACCGGCAGACAGACAGACAAGCAGACACACAGACAAGACAGACCGGCAGACAGACCGGCAGACAGACAGACAAGCAGACACAGACAGACAGGCAAGCAGACAGACAGCCAGACTTAAAGGCAGACAAGTAAACAGACAGACAGACAGGCAGGCAGGCAGGCTTACAGACAGGCAAACAGACAGGCAAACAGTCTTACAGACAGGCAAACATACAGACAGACAAGGCAGACAGACAAACCGGTAGACAGGCAGGCAGATAAGACAGACAGACAGAAAATAATATCTTGTAAAACATGATTCAACGGACCAGCAGACAGTACAAAGGTGAAGTGTATACATTTCACAAACAGGCTGAGAAAAGAGTATACAGGCAGACAAAGAAGAAACGACATATCACAACCATCTCTTAGATGCCTCTTTTTTTTTTGATAGGCCGTTACACAGATCTATACGTGCATGTATGTAGTATAAATATATATATATATATATATATATATATATACATATATATATATATGCAGAGTTGTATACAGACAAGACCGAATGCCAGACAGACAGACAGACAGACCCACCACCAAATAAGTAAAATAAGCGCTAGTGCCTGTATGCTACGCACATCATGCCCATACTGGGACCGGAGCAGGGAGGGTGGGGGGTTGGGTGGGGGGGTGGGGGGTGGGGTCGCCTAGTGGATAGACCGTTCGAGCTCATGATCTGACGGCCCGGGTTCGAGCCACTACCGAGGTCACCCGTTTGAGGGGATTTTCCCCATGGAATTCACATCAGTACCGAATCCACTCCCAGCCCCCAAAATCCTTTGCATGAGAAAACATTCCGAAGTTCCGTAATTATGCAAAGGCACGCAGAATATCTTGCACACTCACATGTTAAAAACGCGTTCCACCTTTTCAGAAGAGTAGGCTTATTTCAAGCCCCACCCAAAATATTTTTTGGGGGGAAAACCCCGCAAGCACACTGCAGTCATGCTGAGACATCATCCCTGAAGTCGGAATGCAGCTACCTTCACGGTGGGTTATTGGTCGCATACGCAAAATCTCACCACTGACGAGCCTCGGAACTCGAGCTATAGGGGGAAACAAAAATTAATGCTGGGACAGAAGTTAGGGGAATGATCAGATCCAAACTGTCCCGGCTTGCTGGCTCCTGGTATACTGGGGTATGTGACAGATGCTGAGACGGACGGACTGACAGACAGACAGACAATAGACTGACAGAGAGAAAGACGGACTGACATACGAACAGACCGACACTCAACAGACAAACACAAAGGAGACAGACAGAGAGTGTCTGGCCAACAGACTGAAAGAAAGAAAGACAGACATACGAACAGACCGACAGACAGACACAAAGGAGACAGACAGACACAAAGGAGACAGACAGACGCAAAGGAGACAGAGACAAAGGAGACAGACAGACACAAAGGAGACAGACAGAGAGTGTCTGGCCAACAGACTGACAGAGAGAAAGACGGACCGACATACGAACAGACAGACACAAAGGAGACAGACAGATACATACAAAGGAGACAGACAGACACAAAGGAGACAGACAGAGTGTCTGGCCAATAGACTGACAGAGAGAAAGACGGACAGACATACGAACAGACCGACAGACAGACACAAAGGAGACAGACAGACACAAAGGAGACAGACAGACACAAAGGAGACAGACAGAGAGTGTCTGGCCAATAGACTGACAGAGAGAAAGAGGGACAGACATACGAACAGACCGACACTCGACAGACACAAAGGAGACAGACAGAGAGTGTCTGATCACCAGAAAGACAGAGATACACAGAATCACCGAAATAAACACACACACACACTCACACACACACACACACACAATCACACACACTCACACACACACTCACTTACTCTCTCTCTCTCTCTCTCCTCTCTCTCCACACAAACACACACACACACACACCCACACACACACCACACACACACACACACACACACACACACACACAGGCCTACATACTATACATACACACACACACAATCTCTCCCTCCGTCCCTCTCTCTCCCCTCTCCCCCTCTCTCTCCACGCCACACACACAACACACACAAACAAAACACCACACACACAACACACACACACACACCACACACCCCTACAAACACACACACACACACAACACAACACCCCACAACAAAATCTCCACCAAGAACAGCAACTCACATCATCCGCTTCGTGCTCGTCCCCGGAAGTGACCTCCCCTCGGGGCCTGTCCTTGACCTTGCCGTTCTTGAATTCCTGGGCGGGGATCATCTGCTGAACGCCCGTGGAGGGACGCCGCTTGATGCGCACCTTGAGGTCATCCCGAAACGACCTCGCTTTCTTCAGCATCTTCGACCCCGAGGTCTTGTCCCCTGCACACCAGAGAGAGAGAGAGAAGAGAGAGAGAGAATTTCGGAATGAATCTCGTGTTTTAGTAGTATGGACGAAACTCGAACTCCAACTGTTTATTCAGAGTGAATGGATAAGCTCAGGGCTTTTTTTACACAATGCCCTCAGCCCCCCAAAAAATCCACACAAAAAAACAAAAAACAAAAACAAAACAAAAAACCCACACAAAAACCTCCAAACAAACCGGCAAACATTGGTTGCATGACTGTTGTAAGAATGGGTTGAGTGCAAAGCGCTTTGATTTGTCTGTGCAAGCTACAGCGCTATATAAATTCCATTTATTATTATTATTATTATTATTATTTTTATCATCATCAACAGTTTTAAACACACCAAAATGAAAATTCAAAATTGATTATTTATAATCAAACACTATAAATGAGAACTAGATACAATGACGATGACTGTCATACAAGGGAAACAATTGAGAAGGAAGGAAAAGCAAACAAGCACAAACAAGTTTGTTTTTTTTTTAATTTCAAACCTTCTCAGAAACTCAGAACCCACACAGGATAGCCTAGTGGGTTACAACACTTGCCCTGGCAATCTGACGACCCCCGGGTTCGATTCCAGTTCGAGGAGGATTTTTTTCCCCTGGAGTAAACATCAGTGCAAACTCCACTCTCCCCCCCAAAAAGTCCTTCGGATGAGACTATAAACCGAGGCCCCGTGTGCGAACGCATGCAGAACATCTTGAGCACACGTTAAATCCTGCTCCGCGTTTCGAAAGAGTAGGCCATTGTGTGCCGGTGGGAACAGATGACAAAATTTACAAAACCGCATACACACGGAGATTGGATGTAAAAAAGCACATGAGTGCTTATTCCATTATCCTCGATATAAAAGAATAAATAAATAAATAAATTCTCCTCTCTCTCTCTCTCTCTCTCTCTCTCTCTCATCTCTCTCTCTCTCTCTCCTCTCTCCCTCCCTCTCTCCCCTCCCTCTATCTCTGTCTGTCTTTGCTGAGTTCTATGATCTCCTGTAGCCCTCCTCCCAGACCACTGATCTATCTCAGTGATGTTGGCAGTGTAGGATGTTGCTGGTGGTCTCCTTCTTTTCCTTCTGCCCCTCAACCTCACCCCAGAAAACTGTCGTCAGATTTTGTCTGCGTGTCTCTGTTCGCACTGACCAACCCTATCTCAGTCTGCGTTTATCAATTTCAGCCAGCATTTTGTCTTTGCACTGAGAGTTCATCAAGAATGCTTTCATTTGTTCTTCTGTCTGACCATTTGACTCTTACAAGTCGCCTGTAAAATCCCATTTCGGCTGTGTTTATTTTGCCTCTTTCCAATGTCCATAGTGTCCAGGCTTCTGACCAATACAGTAATACAGGCCGATTTAGTGTTTTGACAATTCTAATGTTGAGATGTTTAGGTATGCCTCTGTCTGTCCACTTGGTGTTTAACTGAGTCACCTTTTGCTTGGCCATGACGATTCTAGCCTATTAAAAAACCACAAACAATAAAATTAATGAAAGAAGTCAAAACTTAACACAGACCAAGCCTTTACTTCAGTACCATACACCACGGACAAACCAGTGAATGGGGAATTCTACACACACACACACACACACACACACACACACACACACACACACACACGTGCGCACGCGCGCGCGCAACACACACACACACACACACACCACACACATACGCACGCACACGCGCGCGCGCAACATACACGCACGCCCGCACACATACACACCACCACACACGACGTGCACACACCAAAGCAATTACCCCCAAAAATAGCTCTCTCTCTCTCTGTCTCTCTCTGTCTCTGTCCTGTTTCTCTCCTCTCTACTCTCTCTCTCTCTCTCTCTCTCTCGTCTCTCTCTCTCTCTCTCTCTCTCTCTCTCTCTCAAAATGACAGCGAGACGATAACCTATCTGCAGCTGAAAATAGTTCGTCCAGGATTTGGGGATGTATTTTTGT
>CM054161.1:23613147-23620647 GCA_028751875.1 Rapana venosa | reverse complement strand
TGTGGAGTCAAATGGTCTCAACCATTAAGGACCGCGGGGGGGACAGGGTAGCCTAGTGGTTAGAACATCGCGCTCGCAATCTGACGACCCAGGTTCGATTCCCGTTCAAGGGGATATTTTCTCCTGGAGTTAACATCAGTGCAGACTCCCTTCTCCCCAAAAGTCTTTCGGTTGAGACTATAAACCGAGGCCCCGTGTGCGAACGCACACAGAACATCTTGCGCACACGTTAAAACCTGTTCCGCTTTTTGTAAGAGTAGGCCATTGTGTGCCGGTGGGAACGGATGACAAAATTGACAAAACAGCATGCACACGGGGACTAGATGTAAAAAAGCACATAAGTGCTTACTCTATTATCCTCGATACAAAAGAACAAAATAAAATAAATAAATAGAATAAAATAAACTAAAATAAAATAAACATACACACACTCACACACACACACTCACTCACACACACACACATTCACACACACACAAACACACATTCACACACACACACACTCACTCACACACACACACACACACACACACACACACACACACACACACACACACACACACACACACACACAGGGCTAATAGCGACGGAGACACTGCCTAGTATTTATTTATTTATTTATCTATCTATTTATCTATCTATCTATTCTTTTATATCGAGGATAATGGAATAAAGCACTCATGTGCTTTTTTTACATCCAGTCAAACCGTCTCTACCACAGGGCTCTCTACCACACACTGGGCTATCTCGCCCATCCATCCCTCTTCTGCTCAACATCTACGGCTCTGATGACCGCCAAAAACCCTCCGCTGCTTGTGGTCTCACCATCGCTAATGACGGCAGAGCGACTCCGACTCGACTCCACTAGACTCGACTCGACTGGTCGACGGCTGACTGACAGACTGACAGACGACAGCCCGCCTGCTGTCGTGTTGCTGTGGTTCACCCAATCGATGTCTGCCGCATTCTCAAACTGGCGGCGCCTTTTTTCTTTTTCTTTTTTTTTTTCTCTCTCTCCTCTCTCTCTTTTTTTTTGGGTTGTTTTTTTTGTTTTTTCTTTTTCTTTGCCTCTTTCCTTCTGTTCTCCAGTCTGCTGGCTGGCAGCTCTCACTCGGGCAGAGAAAGAGAGAGAGAGAGAGAGAGAGAGAGAGAGAGAGAGAGAGAGAGAGGTGGTGTGTGTGTGTGTGAGTGCGTGCGTGCGTGCGTGGTGGTGCGTGCGTGCGTGTGTGGTGTGAGAGAGAGAGAGAGAGAGAGAGAGAGAGAGTTTGAACACTGATAAGGCTGGGATAAACCAAACAAAGGCTGCCATGATAGAAAACAAGGTATTATTATTGAAAAAACAACCAGATCCACTCTGTGTCTGAGTCTGTCACTGTTTGTCTCTGTCAGAGACAGACGACAGACAGATAGACAGAGGGAGACAAACAGTGACAGACCCTCTTCTTTTTGCGCCCGGCTTCTGTCTCTCTGCTCTCTCTCTTCACCTCTTCTCTCTCATTCCCCAACCTCTCTCTGATCTCTCTCTCCCGACTCTCCATCACTCTCTCTCTCTCTCTCTCTCCTCTCCCTCCCTCCTCTCCTCTCCTCTCTCTCGCTCCCTCCTGCACGCCCTCTCGTTGGCATTCTGTGTGTAAACCCTTCACGCCAAACCTAGGGTTTTGGTTTTTGGTTTTGTTTGATGGGGGGCTTTGTTGTTGTTGCTGCTGCTGCTGATGATGATGGTTTTTTTTAAAAATCTATCCTTGTTTTATCTTGCTGCTTTCTCAAAACTTAGCACACCAGCAGAAAAGTAGAACACGTGTTTCTCTGCTTGTCAACTTCCCCCCAGGCCACACACTACACACACACACACACACACACACACACACACACACACATATCCAGATGGAATCAAGTCTGATGAAAACATCTCAAATGGGGAAGCATCCTGAAAGGTGGCACATTCCAAATGAGGGCACGCAACCCTTTATGTGGACAGGCCTGACCTCTCTTAGACACACCCCCATGGGACACCTCATAATAGATAAGGAAATATATACCTAAATGAGGACACGTCTTGATGGATTTGGAAATATATTTAGATAAGGACACGTCATAATCGATATGGAAATATATTTAAATAAGGACACCTCATAATGGATAAGGAAATATATATTTAAATAAGGACACCTCATAATGGATAAGGAAATATAGCTAAATAAGGACACATCATGATGGATATGGAAATATATTAAATTAGGGACACATCTTGATGGATATGGAAATATATTTAAATAACGACACCTCATAATGGATAAGGAAATATATTTAAATAAGGACACATCTTGATGGATATGGAAATATATTTAAATTAGGACACATCTTGATGGATATGGAAATATATTTAAATTAGGGCACATTTTGATGGATATGGAAATATATTTAAATAAGGACACCTCATACGGATAAGGAAATATATATCTAAATGAGGACACATCTTGATGGGTATGGAAATATATCTAAATGAGGACACATCTTGATGGGTATGGAAATATATCTAAATGAGGACACATCTTGATGGGTATGGAAAGATATCTAAATGAGGACACATCTTGATGGGTATGGAAAGATATCTAAATGAGGACACATCTTGATGGGTATGGAAAGATATCTAAATGAGGACACATCTCAATAGACATAGAAACATGGACACATCCCATTCAATGGAAAAACTCGAATCAGGACACATCCTGATGGCTATAAAAACATATTCAATGAATACCCAGTAAACAGAAACACTCAAATCAGGACACATCCTGATAGATATAAAAACATATTCAAATGAGGATCATCCAATGAATACCCAGAAATAGAACATATAAATTTAAAATCCTATGGGTTTAAAAACATATTCAAATGAGGATACGTCCCATGAATATCCAGTAAATAGAGAAACACACTCAAATCAGGACACATCCTGATGCATACAGGAAACATATATTCAAATGAGGACACATCCCAAAGGGTATAGAATCAGAAATATCAACTGAGAAGACATTCCACTGGATACTTTTTTTTTTTGGGGGGGGGGGGGGGGTGTTTAAAATTGTGGGGATTTTTGTTTGTTGTTTGCTTGTTTTTTGTTGTTCTTGGCAGTTTGTGTCCTTGTGTGTGGGGATTTTTTTTCTCCTTGTTTTGTATTTTGTAATATATTTGAAAAAATAATTTTTTTTAACATTTTTAAAAACGAAAAAAAAAAGATAAGACATTCCACTGAAAACACATCCTGGATTCAAACTTTGGAAGCGGAAGCATCCTGATTGGTACGTTTTATCTAAAACAAAGACACATCTTGAATAAAAGCATGTCTCAAATGGGGACACTCCCCAAAATGGAACACGTTTCAAATGGAGCAACACCCAACACAGCTGAAATCGAAACATGTCCCAAACGGCTACACATCCCAAATGAGGAAACGCCCTATATGGTAACACACTCCGAACAGGGACAAAGCCTGCTGTTACCATAGGCACACCTCAATCTAGGCACATCCCAAATAATGCCAAATAGATAAATCCCCAATGGGGACACACAAGCCAGTGACGACATCCTAAAAAAAAACCCACTTAAAATACAGACACTATCCGATGGAGATGGAAATCCTTCCAAGTAAGAAGACCGTCCTGAAGGAAACATAGCCTGTTCTTGTATCAGAAAACATGCACGACCCGAAATGCAGATATAACCCAAATAAAGACATAACCCAAATGAGAACCCGCCCCAAATGGAGACACACCCTAAATGGGAACGCCTCCCAAATGTGAATATATTACATTCACCCCGTAACGCAGACACATTCCCGTTTACACATATACCTCGAACAAGAGACTTATGCAATATACCTATATTCTAAAAATGAATTCACATCCCTGGCTGCTATTGTAACTTTCATACCATTCCATATAAATGGTGTCCTAAGACATTATTTTCAAAGGGCCTTTCTCTTTCAGGTAGGGCCTTTCTCTTTCAGGTAAGGTCTTTCTCTTTCAGGTAGGATCTTTCTCTTTCAGGTAGGGTCTTTCTCTGTCAGGTAGGGCCTTTCTCTTTCAGGTAGGGCCTTTCTCTGTCAGGTAAGGTCTTTCTCTTTCAGGTAAGGCCTTTCTCTTTCAGGTAGGGCCTTTCTCTTTTCAGGCAGGGCCTGTCTCTTTTTGGTAGGGCCTTTCTCTTTCAGGTAAGGTCTTTCTCTTTCAGGTAAGGCCTTTCTCTTTCAGGTAAGGTCTTTCTCTTTCAGGTAAGGCCTTTCTCTTTCAGGTAAGGTCTTTCTCTTTCTGGCAGGGCCTTTCTCTTTCAGGTAGAGCCTTTCTCTGTCAGGTAAGGTCTTTCTCTTTCAGGTAAGGTCTTTCTCTTTCTGGCAGGGCCTTTCTCTTTCAGGCAGGCCCTTTCTCTTTCAGGTAAGGCCTTTCTCTTTCAGGTAAGGCCTTTCTCTTTTCAGACAGGGCCTGTCTCTTTTTGGTAGGGCCTTTCTCTTTCAGGTAAGGTCTTTCTCTTTCAGGTAGGGCCTTTCTCTTTCAGGTAGGGCCTTTCTCTTTCAGGTAGGGTCTTTCTCTTTCAGGTAGGGCCTTTCTCATTGAGGTAAGGTCTTTCTCTTTCAGGTAAGGTCTTTCTCTTTCAGGTAAGGTCTTTCTCTTTCATGTAGAGCCTTTCTCTTTCAGGTAGGGTCTTTCTCTTTCAGGTAAGGTTTTTCTCTGTCAAGTATGGCCCCGGCAATGGCTAGAGTAGGCCTTCGTCTTCGTCGAACGCTCAGACAGCAACTCCTGAGGCCTTGACAAATGCTGCCCTGCGCTGAAGGCCCTCCCTCCAGGGGTCCGAAGAGTTTGTCCCTCATCGGCAGGTCAGTAGGCCTACACTGTACACGGATTATTTGGGAAACAGAGAACGGGAGGGAGGGGGGTAGGAGTCGGAAAGGAAGGTAAGGTCTCTTGTGAAAGGATGAAGGAGGGAATGTGTGACACCATTAAAACTAAAAGCGGAGACGCAGGATCCAGATACATGTCTGAACAAGGATATACACTTTACCAGCCGTGTTTTCTCCTGCTTCACTAACATAATTTATGACTTTAAGTGTAAGTGTGTGTGGTGTGTGTGTGTGTGTTGTGTGTGTGTGTGTGTGTGTGTGTGTGTGTGTGTGTGTGTGTGTGTACGAGTGTGTGTGAGTGTTTGTGTGTGTGTGTGTGTAGTACTCTGTGTTGTGTGTGTGTGTGTGTGGGGGGGGGGGGGGGGGGGGGGGGGAGGTGCGTGTGTGTGTGCAAGCGTGCTTGCGTGTATTTTCTCTCTCTCTCTCTCTCTCTCCTCTCTCTCTCCTCTCTCTCTTCTCCCTCCTCCTCTCTCTCTCTCTCTCTCTCTCTCACTCTCTCTCTCTCTCTCTCTCTCTGCGTGTATGTGTGCACCATACTCTGTATCCATGTGTGTGTGTCTGTCTGTCTGTGGGTGTGCGCGCATGCGTGAGTGGGTGCGTATGTGTATTGCGTGCCGGTGTGCGTGCCTACGTGTACTACATGAGTGCGCACGTCTGTGCGTATATGTGTATGCGCGCGCGCGTGTGTGGTACACACACAGGTCTTCAAGTGTGTACATGCATACAAGTCCGAGAGTCAGAAGATATAATATACATCGCCTTTCTCTTTTTTCCTTGAAAATCTCTTTCGGAGCTTTGTTTTTGTTTTTTGTTGTTGTTTGGTTGGGTTTTGTTGTTGTTGTTTTGGGGGTGTTGTTTTTGTTTGTTGTTTTTGGTGTGGGTTTTTGTTGTTGTTTTTTTTGGGGGGGTTGTTTGTTTGTTTTGTTGTTGTTTGGTTGTGGGTTTTTGTTTGTTGGTTGGGTGGTGTTGGGGTTGGGTTTTTTTGGGGGGAGGGGGGTCGTTACTCGGCTAGAGTTCCAAGATTCACCATTAGTGAGATTTTTTTTCCATATAGCTGACCGTGTCTATTTCTCTCCCACCATTTAGGTAGCCGCATTTCGACTTCAGGGATGGTGTCCAAACACGACACCTGTGCGCATGCAGGTTTTTTCTTTAAAATTTTCTCACCTCTCTCCTTACCAGCACGAAATGGACTACCCTTCCGAAAGGCGGGACGGGTTTTTAATGTGCGCGCACGTGCGCGCGCGTGCAAGATCTTCTGCGTACATTCGCACACTGGGGCCACCGGTCGATTCATAGTCTCATCCGAAGGCCTTCGACATTCAGGTCAATAAATTTTCTTGCCAAACTGAGAAGAACTGGAAAGGCTAGGAAAGAGTCAAACCTAGAACCTCACACGGTTTACTTTTGCTAGACAGGGAGAAAAGGTCTTAACCGTCCTGCCACCTTCCTTCTTAAGGGTTTTGTTTTCATAGTTTGAGAATGTAATGGGAGGGGGGGGGGGGAGGAGAGAGAGGGGGGGGAGGAGAGGGGGAAGGGGCGTGGGGGGGGGGGGGGGGGGGAGTGCGCAAGAGAAGGGTGTGTCATACGGGCAGGCTTGTGTATATTTTTGCCCCCCCCCCCAAAACGGAAACTTGGCAACACACGTTTGACACTTGGAAATGTCAGTGTCTGCCAAGCCTAGACAACATAGCTATCCTACCCCCCCCCCCTCCCCACTTCCCCTAACACACACACACACTTTCTCTATCTTTTTCCTCTCTCTCTCTCTCTCTCTTCCCCCCCCCCCCCCCCCCCCCTCCCCCCTCCCCCGCCCTCACTCCCTTCTGCCCCGTCCCCCCACCTCTCTGTCTATCTCTTTCCACCTCCCTCTCTCCTTCGTTAACTCTCCCCTTCCTTCTTTTCAAGCGTGGTAAAAGCACCAATACCAATAAACCAAAAATCTCTCTCTGTCTCTGTTTGCCTGTCTGTCTGTCTCTGCCCTTTCTTCCCCCCCCCCCCCCCCCCCCATCCCCCTCTCTCTCTCTCTCTCTTCTCCTGCCCTCTCTCTCTCCCCCTTCTCTCCCCAGCCCCTCCCCCCCTCTCTTTCCTCTCTCTCATTCACTCTCTCTCCTACCCCCTCCCTTTATCTCTAAACACCCCCCCCCCCCCCCTGCCTTCCCTCTTTACAAACGTAGTGAAAGCACCAACTGATATAATAACAACAAAACTTCTCTCTCTTCTCCTCTCTCTCTCTCTCTCTCTCTCTCCTCTCTCTCTCCCACAAGACCAGCTTTTGAAAAACTCCAAACAATCAAATGCAAACCCCCCCCCTCTCTCTCTCTCTCTTCCTCCCCCCACTCTCTCCCTCCCCCACCCTCTCTCTCTCTCTAACCTACAAGACCAACTGGAAAGAAAACAAAAGCACAAACAAAAACTCCAAACAAACAAAAAGCAAAACAAAAAATCCAAACAAACAAAAGCAAAAACAACAAAAACAAACAAAAACAAAACAAAACAAAAAAACAAAAAACAGAAAGCACAAAAAACAAAAAACAAAACAACAACAAACCCAAACAGCAAAACAAAACAAACAAAAGCAAAAAACCAACAACAATAAATAATAA
>CM054161.1:23600647-23608147 GCA_028751875.1 Rapana venosa | reverse complement strand
ACAGGATTCAAGGGAAAAAGGGGGGGGGGGGGAGGAAGACCCCCCCCAAAAAAACAAAGCTGTAAAAGGGGGGTTTGGGGGAGAACAATAAAAAAATTCCAGCAATCCGGGGGGGGGGCAAAAAGCCAGAAAAATTTGGGGGGGGGGAGGGGAGGTGGGTGTTGGTGTGTGTTGGTGTGGTGTGTGTGTGTGTGTGTGTGTGTTTGTGTTGTGTGTGTGTTTTGTTTGGTTTTAATGCTTAAACCTTAGTTTTTTGACTGTGGCAAACTTCCGTCAACTAAAATTTGCCCCACCCCCCCCTAAACAACAGAAAAACACCAAAAAACACCAACCATTCCCCCCCACCAAACCCAACACCAAAATCAACAAAACAAAAAAAAAACACAAAAAATGTTTCCAAAAAACATTCCTTTCTCTTTTTTAAAACAAACCAAACACCCACAAACAAAACAACCAACCCACCCCCCCCTCCACAACCCCAAAAATTTTTTTTTAAAAATTTTTATAAAAAATTTCTCCCTAAAAATAAAAGAAAAATGAATGGAAGACTTTATTCCTCATGAACTGGGCATTAAATTTTAAAAGGAAAGGGGTTTTGGGGGCGTAAAGGAATGAAGGGGGGCAGGGGGAGGATAGTGGGGTTACGAAAGAAGCTGTAAAAGGGAGTGGGGGGGGGGGGGCAGAGAGGACGGAAGTGGGGAAGGAGGAAGGTCTTAGCGAGGTGGGAAAGAGGGGAGGAGGGAGCAACACAGCAGAAGAAATAAGTGTGTGTGTGTGTGTGTGTACATGTGTGTGTGTGTGTGTGTGTGTGGGTGTGTGTTGTGTGCGTGTGCGTGTGTGGTGTGTGTGCGTGTGTGGTTGTGTGTGTTGTGTGTGTGTGTTGTGTGATGACATACTGTTGGTACTTTTCACTGCTTATTCCTTTATAGTGTTCATGACTGAATGTGCACTATATACATTATACGTACATCTACAATGTACATATAATAAATGTCTAGATTCAGATTTAGAATATGCATTGCCATAAAAGACATGTAGACTTATTTGGCACACAACAAAACAATCACCATTTATAATCATCAATTGAAACAAAACGATTTAAGTTTACACTGAAAAATGTTGCATTAAATAAACTACTTCACTATTCCTCTTTCTCAAAACATTCACACACACACACACACACACACACACACACACACACAACACACACACACACACACACACACACACACACACCAGACCCAGAAAGAGAGAGAGTGTAAGTGTGTGTTTATAAACTGCCTTATCTTTTCTTCCTAAAAAAAAAAGAAAGAAAATGAAGATGGGAAAGATCTGTGATATTATCCTCGATCCTCATGAAAATCAGAACACTCCCCACCTCTCCCTCTCTCACCCCACCTCCCCTTTTATAACAACAATCTCAATGTGTTAAGTTTGGACTCGGCCAGTACCGATACCGAAGAATACCAGTCAGCTAAGTTTGGACACGGCCAGTACCGATACCGAAGAATACCAGTCAGCTAAGTTTGGACACGGCCAGTACCGATACCAAGCATACTGGTCAGCCAAGTTTGGACTCGGCCAGTACCGATACCAAGCATACTGGTCAGCTAAGTTTGGACACGGCCAGTACCGATACCGGTACCAATACCAAAGCATACTGATCAGCTAAGTTTGGACACGGCCAGTACCGATACCGGTACCAATACCAAAGCATACTGATCAGCTAAGTTTGGACACGGCCAGTACCGATACCGGTACCAATACCAAAGCATACGATCACTAAGTTTGGACACGGCCAGTACCGATACCGGTACCAATACCAAAGCATACTGATCAGCTAAGTTTGGACACGGCCAGTACCGATACCGGTACCAATACCAAAGCATACTGATCAGCTAAGTTTGGACACGGCCAGTACCGATACCGGTACCAATACCAAAGCATACTGATCAGCTAAGTTTGGACACGGCCATACCGAAAACCGGTACCAATACCAAAGCTACTGATCAGCTAAGTTTGGACACGGCCAGTACCGATACCGGTACCAATACCAAAGCATACTGATCAGCTAAGTTTTGGACACGGCAGTACCGATACCGGTACCAATACCAAAGCATACTGATCAGCTAAGTTTGGACACGGCCAGTACCGATACCGGTACCAATACCAAAGCATACTGGTCAGCTAAGTTTGGACACGGCCAGTACCGATACCGGTACCAATACCAAAGCATACTGGTCAGCTAAGTTTGGACACGGCCAGTACCGGTACCGAAGCATACTGGCCAGCTAATTTCCGTTTAACTGATTTACAATGATCTCCGCGTGACTTGTATTCTTTATGGATACTTTCCTGGTTTTTCAAAAAAGGAAAAAGAAATGTGTTTCCTTTCAAATGGTTTTTTTTTTGTTTTCTTTTGTTCGTGTACTACTTGGGTTGGGTTGGGCTGGTTTGGGGGAAGATTGATTTTTGTTTGTTTGTTTGTTGCTGTTTTGTTTTATGTTTTATATAATGGTGGTTTTGAGAGAAAGAGAGAGAGAGAGAGAGAGAGAGAGAGAGAGAGAGAGAGAGAGAGAGAAGAGTGTGTGTGTGTGTGTGTGTGTGTGTGTGTGGTGTGTGTGTGTGTGTGTGTGTGTGTTTGTGTGTTTGTGTGTATGGTGTGTGTGTTTTGTTTATTTATTTTAATTCATTTCGAGAATAATGGAATAAGCACTCATGTGCTTTTTACATCTAGTCCCCGTGTGTACGCAGTTTTGTAAATTTTATCATCAGTGTGTGTGTGTTTGCGTGTGAGTGTGTGTGCGCGCGTCCGCGTGCGCGCGCGCGTACTGAGATTCGTGCAGCGCATTAGCAGACGAAGTGAGGTGATTGTTTTGAGTGAGTGTGTGTGTGTGTGTGTGTGTGTGCGTGTGTGCGTGTGCGCGTGCGTGCGTGCGTGCGTGCATGCGTGCGTGCGTGTTTTGTTTCTGTTTTGTCTTTTTCTTGGGGGAGGGGGGGGAATTCTTCGACGGTTGTTTTGGTTTGTTTTGTTGTTGGTGGTCGTTTTGTTTGTTTGTTCGTTTGGTTTTTTTTAAATCTGAACAGAATCACCAATACGCCCAACTGGACTTTGCACTTCACTTTTGTTTGCTCTGCCAAACACTCGGGCGCTGTCATTGTGTTTTTACTCGTCTGCTTTTTAACTTTGATGTTCCTGGTTTCAACTGGGAGTTCCCCCTCGTGAGGGTGCCAGGAACCTGTCTTTTATAAATAGCATTCCCACCTTCTGGAAATTCTGTGCTAGGAATTCCCTCTTTTCTATCCCTGTCTTTCTTTCTGCCTCGCTCCGGTTCTTCCTGTCACCTCCTTCTTGTCTGTTTTCTGCCTTCTTGGTCCATTCTTCTGCCTCTTCTACCCCCCCCCCCCCCCCCCCCCCCCCCCCACACCCCACACACACACACACACGGAAAGACTTAAAAAGATAACAATTCACTCCCATGCCGAATTCGGATGCGCTGGGCCTGATTCAAACTTGTCGTCAGGCGTTTAAAAGCCGCGCAACAACGCATTTTCGCTCCTATAACAGGCGTTTAATAGCTGCGCAACAACGCATTCTCGCTCCTATAACAGGCGTTTAATAGCTGCGCGACGACGCATTCTCGCTCATATAACAGGCGTTTAATAGCTGCGCGACGACGCATTCTCGCTCATATAACAGGCGTTTAATAGCTGCGCGACGACGCATTCTCGCTCATATAACAGGCGTTTAATAGCTGCGCGACGACGCATTCTCGCTCCTATAACAGGCGTTTAATAGCTGCGCGACGACGCATTCTCGCTCATATAACAGGCGTTTAATAGCTGCGCGACGACGCATTCTCGCTCATATAACAGGCGTTTAATAGCTGCGCGACGACGCATTCTCGCTCATATAACAGGCGTTTAATAGCTGCGCGACAACGCATTCTCGCGACAACGCATTTTTGCTCCTATAACAGGCGTTTAATAGCTGCGCAACAACGCATTTTCGCTCATATGACAGACAGAAGTAGTTGCTGTCTGAGCGTTCGACGACGAAGAAGAAATTGGGCGTTCCTCGGAAATGGAGCAACTTTTTTTTTTTCAACTTCTCAATACTAAGAGGCTAACGAAGGAGGAAGATGGTTTAACTGCACTGCATGGCTTTATATTATTATAGCTCACGAAATACGTGGCTGGGTGATTTGTAAAATATCACTCTTTGTTTTTCTCTTGTTTGTTTTTTTTTCTCCTTCAAAACCCTTCCTTGTTCCGTTGTGTGCCAATCTAATGTGACTTTACCCAGAATTTCCCTTCCTGGTGCGATTATGTGTCAGTCTGAATTAATTGTACTCTCTCTCTCTCTCTCTCTCTCTCTCTCTCTCTCTCTCTCCTCTCCCCCCCCCCCCCCCTCTCTCTCCCTCAGTCAGACTGATCAACAGACCAATGTGGGAAAAACGGTGGTGTAACAAAAAAAACCCCATTGCTGACTATGAATGTTATGTTGTAAATCATTCCACGCACGGATGTGGTAACCAAGTCATGATATGTATGATATGATGATCATCGTGCTGAATGCATTGTTCGAAACTTTCTGAATTGTCCGTTTCATCCCTGGCCCTCTGTCCCCCCCATATGAAAAAAGACATGATAAAGCCTACCTGGTTAAAAGACACAGTGTAAGGACGTGTGGTTTCCGTTTCCTGTTGTCGCGTCACAGTTGGTTTTGTACATGATGGAAATTTTCAAAAACAAAACTGCCTGTCTGTCTCAGTGACTCCTATGACGCGCTGCTGAATAGCTTATGTCTATCACAGAGGTTTTTTAACAGCTACAGATTGTGGTCATTGATCATTGTTCTCTCTCTGCAAGAAAAAAAAAACGAAGTTATTAAAGCTTACAATAATACCTTTGTTTGTTGCAGTTGGTAAGACCGCGATGTGGAATCCATGCCATCATGATTACTTAGGCTGTTGTGAAGTGGGGTTTTCTCTCTCTTCTTCTTAGTTGAATATGTTTTGTGCCCAGTCTGAGTTTCCTTCCAACTGTCCCCTTGTCACTGATCTAAAAGCTTACCATGATAAACCATTGTCATTGTCTCTCTCTCTCTCTCTCTCTCTCTCTCTTCTCTCTCTCTCTCTCTCTCTCTCTCTCTCTCTCTCCCCGTTTTTTTCCACACACACATACACACGCGCACGCGCGAGCACATGCGCACTCACACACACATACACACACACACACACACACACACACACACACGGATGAGACTATAAACCGAGGCCCCGTGTTCGAACGCATGCAGAACATCTTGCGCACACGTTAACTCCTGTTCCACCTTTCGGAAGAGTAGGCCATTGTGTGCCGGTGGAAACAGATGACAAAATTTACAAAACCGCATACACACGGGGACTGGATGTAAAAAAGCACATGAGTGCTTATTTCATTATCCTCGATATAAAAGAATAAATAAATAAAATACATTTAAAAAATAAACACGCTTAGAAAGACCAGAGAAAGTCTTTCGGATGAGACAATAAACCGAGGCCCCGTGTGCGAACGCATGCATAGCATCTTGAATATAAAAGAATAAATAAATAAATAAATAAATAAATAAATAAAGAGACAGACCGCACAAGACAAAAGACAGACAGACAGACAGAAACAAAAACACAAACAGAAGCAGACACACAGACACAAACAGCAGTATTTACCTCCCTCGGACGCTGCGCACTCACTCTCCTCCATGATGAACGAAGGTGCAGAACTTCCACTACCACTAGTACACACGAAAGACCACGGCAGGGCCAGCAAGATTCGAACTCGGGCCAAGAAAAGTCACACTTCGCACAACACTCTGACGGCACCGAGCTCACTCCACCACAATCCGTGTCGATATTTGACAAGTCTCATAGACCCCCAGAGAGGACCTCCAGCCATCTTTGTCCGTTTGAGATATTTGCACCTGGGCCGGGGTTGGGTTTTTTGTTGGATTTTTTGTTGTTGTTCTTGCTGTTTTGTTGGGTGGTTTTGTTGTTGTTGTTGTTGTTTTTGTTGGGTTTTGGGGGGGGGCTTCCAACCCGAATGGTATCAATTGTCTCCCCTTCAAGGATGTTGTTGTTGTTTCTTGCACTTCCGTTTCCGGCTACGAACGGTTTATAATTTACATACACTGAAGCCAAACCAATGTTATACACTGAAGCCAACCACCCAAGCCCATTTTGTTAACAGGTGGTGGTTGGTTGATGCAGTCGCTAGAATGGATAACTCCCGCCGGGACTCTAATATAATCCAACACAGTTTGCGAGACGGTTATGAGGCTGGTTACTAACAAAAACAAAAAAAAAACCCGACTAAAATACCCAGTTTTTGTTGTTGCTGTTACTGTTGTTCTTATCCTTGTGGGTTATTTTTTTTCCTCGCTTTCTGTTCTGGCATACTCCTTTCAATTCAAGAGGACGCGAGAGATGTGCCTAAGAGGGACAGTCTACAGCGTTGTAATCCCACAAAAGGAAACTCAAATCAAATCAAATCTCACACAGTGTGTAAAAGTTTACAGACGAACACAATCATAACAATTGTTCACTCTGACATCTTCAGACTTTGCTTTTTTTTGGTTCTCTTTTCCCATGTTTCACAGACGAATACAACAATCGTAAGAATTGTTCAGTCTGACTTCTTCAAAGACTTTTTGGGTTTGGGTTCTTTTTTCCATACATGTATGTAAACGACAGTTTCCGATCGATGCTGATGTTCAAGCGTTTTTGCAGATCCAGAACAAGATGATGAGCAGAAGAAGTTTCAGATAACTGCCACTTCTTTACGTCAAACTTGTATAGTCAGTGAATATTAGCTTACGTTGGATTAGATGGGTTGTTTTTTTTTAAAGTAACAGTCAGTGAATATTGACTTCGTTCTTTTATTTTTTTTTTAAAACGGTAAGTCAAGCTCGGCGTCAACCCTGCAGTCAAAACTTCTTTGTATAAATTCAAAGTGAAAATGTACGGTTCTACGGTTCTGTGTGTGTGTGTGTGTGTGTGTGTGTGTGTGTCTCTCTCTCTCTCTCTCTCTCTCTCTCTCTCTCTCTCTCTCTCTCTCTCTCTCTCTCTCTCTCAGGCCAATAGCTTTTTTTGTGAATAAATCGTTCGAGTTCGAGTTCTCTCTCTCTCACGGCGACTGAATGTAAAAACAAAAGCACACCAGTGCTTATTTCATGGTCCTCAAAATAAAAGAATAGGTAAAAAATATCTCTCACACACACACACCACATACACACACCCACACACACAACACACACACTCTCTCTCTCTCTCTCTCTCTCTCTCTCTCTCTCTCTCTCTCCTCTCTCTCTCACACACAACTCACCCACACACCTTTTCTCCCCGATCCTCCTCCCTCAATCCCCCCCCAACCCCCCCCCCCCCCATTCCCTTCTCCCCCCCCCCCCCACCCCCACCCCCCACCCCGCCCACTCCTCCTCCTCTCCCTCTACCCCCAGCCTCC
>CM054161.1:23595647-23598147 GCA_028751875.1 Rapana venosa | reverse complement strand
TGAAAGCTCTAGCCCCGTAAACTACCACCACCACCACTAGTACACACACACACACACACACACACACACACACACACACACACACACACACACACACACACACACTTCCTACGCATTGTAAAAAAAAGAGAGAGGGGAGAGAGTGGAAGGAGAGAGAGGAGGGTGGACAGAGAGAGAGGGGGAGAGAGAGAGGAGAGAGAAGGGGGGGGGAGAGAGAGAGAGGAGGGGTAGAGAGAGAGAGAGCGAGAGAGAGAGAGAGGAGAGAGAGAGACAAAAAGAGAGAGAGAGACAAAGAGAGAGAGAGAGTAGGTGGGGGAGGGGAAGGAGGGAGAGAGAGAGAGAGAGAGAGAGAGAGAGAGAGAGAGAGAGAGACAGACAGAGACAGAGAGAGAGAGAGAGAGAGAGAGAGAGAGAGAGAGAGAGAGAGAGAGAGAAAACAAGTTAAAAGCAAACAAAAATGCGTGCGCCTTCCTCGGCTAAGAGTTATGAGGTTCACCAACGGTGAGATATTGCGCACCATCAAGGTAGCCGCATTCCGACATCGGGGAAGACGTTAAATGAATTTCAGCACAGAGGGTTTGTAAACAGAGACAGACAACAGTGACACAGACACAAGCAGGAGACGTAAAATCGAAGACAACAACAACAACGACAACAAACAGGACTAGAGTAGACGGTGCAGGCAAGCGGATAATTTATCCCAATCAAAATCTGACATAAACTTACTCTAAAAAAATTTTTATTGCTTAAAAATCTATAACTCCACTTCCTCCACCCCCCTCCACCCCCCCCCCCCCACCCCACTAAACAAAATGATATAATGTTCTCAAACGTGTGCAGTCTACTCTGTTACATTACCCATTACGTACAAGATATAGCGCTATATGAATTTCATGTATTATTATTATCATCATCATCATCATCATCATCATCATCATTATTATTATTATTATTATCATCATCATATCATCATCATCAATATTATTATTATTATTATCATTATTATTATTATTATTATTATTATTTTTATCATTATTATTATTATTTTTAAATTATTATAGTAGTAGTATATCATTATTATTATTATTATTACTATTAATCATTATTATTATCATTAAGTCTTGCAATCAGTCCTAAGCATAAAAACAAAAAACACACACACAGAGCTAAAAAAAAAACACCACGACCACCAACACCCCCCCCCCCCCCACACCACCCTCCCACCCCCACCCCCTCCACACAAACACACATTTTCCTGATCGCTTCTTCAAACCCCCGGACAGGGCCTCATTCGTGTTTGTGATTGACGGCTCTGGTTCGATCAATAAAATCTGCCGGTAATATTAATCCATGCCGCAAAATGCCACCAGCGCACAGTGCAGCCTGACGTCATCTCACCAAAACATACGGACTGAGGGCCTCATAAGACAGCAGAGACTGAATCGTCTACCCTCACTCCCCGCCCCCCCCCCCCCCCCCCCCTTCCACCTGATACAAAGGAGAGGGGTAAAAGCAAAAAACAAAACAAATAAATCCCACTACCAAAAAACAAAACCTCATCAAACCAGAAACCAAATGCTATTGTACTTAACCTCCCTTCGTGTTGTCTCCCCCTCCCCACCCCTTTTCACTCACATTCAATTCTCTCTCTCTCTCTCCCCTCTCTCTCTCTCTCTCTCTCTCTCTCCTCTCACACACACACACACACACACACACACACACACACACACACACACACACACATACACACATGTGTGTGTGTGTGCGTGTGTGTGTGCGCGCGCGTGTGTATTTCTTGCTCCTCTCTCTCTCTCTCACTATGTGCACGCGTGCATGTGTATATATGCGTATGTGTGTACGCGCATGCGTGAGTGATTGACTGAGAGAGAGAGAGAGAGAGAGAGAGAGAGAGACTGAGACTCTGTGTGCATGCGTGTGTGTGCGCACGCGCCTTCAAGTCTGACAAATAAAGTAAGGCCCCATTGTATTAATTAATTAACACATGCATGACCATCTTACTCGCACCATCCCTCTTCATCACAGTAGACTTTCTTTCTAAGCGTTGGCCAGTTATGGCCCCAGGTATGGGTGATAGGGAACGCCATACCTAGCATGCAACCCACCAACTGCCAAGTGAATGGACTCCGATAAGGATATACACTTTCCCAAGAACCCCTACCCAAAGATTTCAGTGCAGCACTTGTTCCAATGACTGCTCGGCTCAACGAGGTCCTGAAGGCAAAAGTCGACTGTGCTTACGTTTATAAAAAGGAAGGAAGGAAGGGAGAAAAAGAAACAAACAAAGAAAGAAAAGAAAAGAAAGAAAGAAAGAGGAATAGAGGAAGAGACAGAGAAGTCGAAAGAGAAGGAAAAACAGAAAGATGGGAGGAGAAACAGAAAGAGGAGAAAAAACAGAAAGAGGAGAAAAAACAGAAAGAGGAGAAAAAACAGAAAGAGGAGAAACAGACAAGAGAGCAAAATGAGAAAGAGAAGGAAAAAC
>CM054161.1:23575647-23580647 GCA_028751875.1 Rapana venosa | reverse complement strand
GATGTGCTGAGAACGCCTCCTCCCCCTCCCCACCCAAAAAAAGAAGACAAAGCTAGCTGGCTAGCTTGTTAGCTTGCTCGCTAGCTTGCTTTTGCCGTTGCCGCGCTGCTGCTGCTGCTGTAGTGGTAGTGGTGGTGGCTGTTTCTGATGATGACGATGACGATGATGATGAAGAAGATGAAGAAGAAGAAGAAGCAACCTTGTCAGCAAGACAGAAGGGCTCGGATCAATCCCGCCCCGCTGCCACCCAAGCGCTTCCAGTCTTGCTTCCACACAAAACGTCGCACTCGCACTCACTCACAACAACACACACCACACACACACACACACACACGCTCCCACTCACACTCACTCACACTCCTAACACTACGCTCAACACACACACACACACAACAGCTAACACACACCAACACACACACACACACAGCCGCGCTCGTACACTCACATACACACAGAGAACACACACACACACGCGCGCACGTACACCACCACATACACACACACACCACACTAACACCACACACCACACACACAACACACACGCACCACACACACACCACTCACACGCTACCACACACATCACACCCCACACACACACACTACACACCACACACACACACACTCACACGCTCGCACTCACACACACACGACCTCACACACTCAACACACACACGCACGCACACACCAGCACACTACACACGCTCGCTACCACACACATCGCACCACACAGCACACACAACACACACACAACACACACACACACACGCCGCGCACCACTCTCACACGCCCACTACCACATCTCACACTCACACACACACACACACACACCCACTCACTCACACACACACACAACACACAACACACACACACACCCGCACTCACACACACACCACAAACACATCCTCCTCTCTCCTCACACACTCCCCACACACACACACACAACACACACACACCACACACACACCCCACTCTCTCTCTCTCTCTCTCTCTCCTCTCTCTCTCTCTCTCTCTCTCTCTCTCTCTCACACCTCACACACACACACACACACACACACACACACACACACACACACACACACACACATTTCCTCACTCAACACCACTTCTCTCTCTCTCTCTCTCTCTCTCCTTCTCTCTCTCTCTCTCTCTCTCTCTCTCTCTCTCTCTCTTCTCTCTCTCTCTCCACACACACACACACACACACACACACTCACACACACACACACGACATGCCCTACCACACAGTACAGGGCATGAATCGAAATCTCCCCGACTCTCTCTCTCTCTCTCTCTCTCTCTCTCTCTCTCTCTCTCTCTCTCTCTCTCTCTCTCTCCTCTCTCTCTCTCCTCTCCACCACCACCACCACCGCTATCACCACCTAACTACCACACAACACAAAAAAATCCTTGATGCGCTCACTGTCTCATCCCCAAGTCTGCCTTGCATGCATGCCTGCCTTGTCTGTCTGTCTGCATGCAAGCAAGAGTTTCACAGCTTTGTTTGTTTTTTTAAACAGCAACTTTAGGAGAGAGAAAAATTTAAACCGAGAAAGGAGACTGGCAGTTTGGGGGAGGGGGAAGGAGGGGGGAGGGGATAGTAGGAGGGGGGGGGGGAAATGACTGGGGAAGAAGTGGGGAGGGGAGGGGGGGGGGGGGGGTTATGCCGAGATCGCAAAAAAAAACCCAACAAAACACACCCTTCCTACACTTTTTTTTTGTCACTGGACAAATCCTCAAGAGAATCCGTCAACCCATTTTATTTTTTTCGACGAGACATCCTCCCTCCTCACTCCAACTCTCTCCTCCCCCCCCCCCCCCCCACCCCCCCACCCTACTTCAACCACCACATATCCACCCCCCACCACCCTCCACTCCCACCCCCCCCCCCCCCCCCCCCCCACACTTCCAACCCCACAGCCAAACAACCCCCCCCCCGCCACCCCCACCCCACCCCCCCACACCCCCACCCACCACCCTCCACCCCAGCCACTACCCCACACCCACACTCACCACACTCAAATACAACCACCACCTCCAAAACCACATAACATGATAACACCCACACGACCCATGAACGAACACGCACGACACATGCACATCGCCACCCACCCTTCTCCAGCACACACAACAACGTCACGACATCACACACACACACACACACCTCACACACGCGCGCACACACAACACACACACACATACACACACACTACGCACACACCAAAAAACAACTATCCCCTCCAAAACCAAACAAGCAAAAGGGGTGGGGGGGGAGGAAGGGAACACTCCAGCAGCGTGAGTCACAATGATAGGAAGAAGATGGTCAGCATTCTTGCCTATTATCCTCTGCCTGCCTTGCTGCCTGCATTTCTTCAGCAAGCGAAAATACCGATCCTACGACAACTGACTACTACAAAAGAAAGGGAACACACACACACACACACATCACACACACACACAACACATACACAACACACACACATACATATACACACACATACATATACACATACATACATACACACACACACATACACACACACACACATACATACACCACATACACAACACACACATACACAACACACACACACACAACCACACACACACACCAACACCCCCCCCCCCCCCACCCCATCCCCACCACAAACGCACCCATCTCATCGTCTAATATCACTTAGAGTGAACAGACGTTAAATTGAAGACACAACAACAACAACACACACACACACACACACACACACACACACACACACACACACACACACACACTACACAAAACACACACACACACACACACACACACACACACACAACACCACACAACATACACACAACACACAGACAACACAACACAACAACCAACACACACACACACAACAAACACAACAACACACCACAACACACACACGCTACACACACAACACTACACACACACTACACACACACACACAATACACAACACTACACACACTACACTCACTACACTCAAAAACCCCACCACCACCCCCCACCCCTTTTACGACCGATTCATCCTCTTCAACCTTTTTCATCGGGATTTTTTGTTATGTGTTTTTTCCTCCTCCCACACGCACAACACCACAATACCACACCACTGAACCACACCACTGTACTACACCACTGTACCACACCACTGTACTACACCACGTACACACTGTACGTAGGCAACACACAACCACCAGCCACCATAGCACACGCGGACGAGGGCAAGCTAGAGGCGGGCGTGGTGTGTGGCGGGCGGGCGGGAGGGGGGGGGGGAGGGGGAGGGTGGGCGGGGGGGGGGGGGGGGAGGGGGGAGGGTGGGGGGGGGGGGGGGGGGGGGGGGGGGGGGGGGGGGGGGGGGGGGGGGGGAGGGGGGGAGGGGGAGGGGGGGGGGGGGGGGGGGGGGGGGGGAGGGGAGGGGGGGGGGGGGGGGGGGAGAGGGGAGAGGTTACCAGACGACGGAGGAGCGGGAAGGACCGGGCAGGCAGGCGGGCGGGGTATGGCGACTTTGCGGTTTTAAAATGGTAGAAGAGGGTTTGAATTTTGTTTTTGGGATGTTCATTTTTTTCTTGGTTACTGTGTGTGTGTGGCGTGGTGGTGCGTGGTGTGTGTGTGTGTAGTTGTGATGTGTGTTGTGTTGTGTTGTGTTGCGTGCAAGCGTTTGTGTGTGTGTGTGTGTGTGTGTGTGTGTGTGTGTGTGTGTGTGTGTGTGTGTGTGTGTGTGTGTGTGTGGTAAGTTTGATGTATATCTTGTACATAGTATACATACATACATAACAGATAGATTAATTTAGTAAGTTATTCTTTATATACGAGGATAATGGAATTAAGCACTCTAACATGTGCTTTTTTTAAAACCAGTCCCTCTGTGTAGCGGTTAGTAAATTTTGTCATCTGTTCCCACCGGCACACAATGGCCTACTCTTCCGAAAAGCGGAACAGGATTTAACGTGTGCGCAAAATAGATAGATAGATAGATAGATAGGTAGATAGATAGATAGATAGATAGATAGATAGATAGATAGATAGATAGATAGATAGATAGATATCATGTGCGTGCGTGCGTTCGTGTGTGTGTGTGTGTGTGTGTGTGTGTGTGTGTGCGTGCGTGCGTGCGTGTGTGTGTGTGCGTGCATGCGTGCGTGCGTGCGTGCGTGCGGCGTGCGTGCGTGCGTGCGTGCGTACTGTGTGTGTGTGTGTGTGTGTGTTGTTGTACAACAATCCTTATGCTGCAACGCAAGAGAGGAGATACTAGAGAAGCCAGTCCACTCTCTGATTAGATGTCTTCCCATCGTTTTTCTCTGTCTGCCTCTTCTTCTTGGTGGAAGGAGCAAGGAGGCAGGGACGACCACGCAAAAGCTGGATATCCAACATCAAGGAGTGGACCGGCCTCACTGTACCAAGCCTCCTGAAAACAGCCCAGGACAGAACCATTTGGCGGTCCACTTGCAGCGTCCGTGCGGGTACCCCAACGGTTGTCCCGACCAAGGGATGAGTAGTATCTCTTCTTCTTCCCCTCCTTGTACTGTTCCCTGTAGGACAGTCTTGGCCAGTGCAGATGTTCGTGTGTGACGTGCCCGTACCACTTCAGTTTGCGTCTTTTCACTGAAGTCAGGAACTCTGCATACGGTCCGATGGCGTTCGTATCTGGTTTTCAATTCCTCATTTAGTAATGTGATCTCTGTATGAGATACCAAGAGTATCTCATCTTCATGGCCTGTATCCTTCTTTCAGTGTCTGCTGTTATGTATGGTCCACGTTTCACACGCGTAACAAAAAATATGGATATGACCAGGGAACGCATCAGTCTGATCTTGAAGCTGATGGCGATGTTCTTGTCGTTCCAGAGGACTTTCACATTGGTCATTCCACAATCCATCAATTTACCCTCCTTAAAAGAAAAACAGTGAGGCACATGACACCTCAGTTCTTCGTCTTGTTTCTGGGGGGGGGGGGGGGGGGGGGGGGGGGAGAGGGGGGGAACTTACATCTGCTCCAAC
>CM054161.1:23571233-23573733 GCA_028751875.1 Rapana venosa | reverse complement strand
TGACACAAAATTAATGTTTTCTTTTATTTTCTGCAAGAAGAAGAGAGAGAGAGAAAAAAGCTTTAAGTCTGCTTCTCTTGTAGATTTTTAATGCACCATTGTCGCTATTTTGACGTTCTTGTCCCCCATACAGTCACTATTCCAACATCTGATACACCAAACGAGCTATTTTGACACTCTATAAACCATGGTCGCTATATTAAACATTATAATACACCATCGTCGCTATTTGACATTCTAATGCACCATATTCGCTATTTTGACATTCTAATACACCATACTCCCCTTGTTTTACATTCTTTTTTGACAGTCTAATACCACATAGTCACTATTTTCACTTCATAATAAACCACACTCTAATACACCCAACATTCCAATACACCATACTTGCTATTTTAACATTCCAATACACTATAGTCGCTGTTTTGATATTTTGATTCATCATAGACGGACGCTATTTTGACATTCTAATACGCTACAGTCGCTATTTTGACATTTTAATACACCACAGTTGCTATTTTAACATTTTAATACACCATGGATACTATTTTGACATTCTAATATACCACAATCGCTATTTTGACAATCTAATAAACCACAGTCACTTTTTTTTTTAAACATTCTAATACACTTCAGTTGTTTCTTAAACATTCTAATACATCACAGTTTTTGACATTTTGACACACCACAGATGCTATTTTGACATTCTAATACACCATTTACTTTGACATTCTAATACACTATAGTCGCTATTTTTGCATTCTAATACATTATATTTGCTATTTTGACAACCTTATGCACCATAGTCGTTACTTTAACACTCTTATACAACACACAGCCTAACACATCATAGTTGACATTCTGACATTCCAATACACCATGGTCGCCATTTCGTAATTCTAATACATCACGGTCGTTATGTTGTCATTTTAACAAGCCTTAGTCATTATTTTCGACATGCTGTCATTGTAAATCGCTATTGTTTCCGCAATTTGCAAGGAGCATTATTGAGAACATACATTAATCCACCCTCTTGCAGTCCAGTATTAAAATTTAATCACTATGTTTACAACCCCGTCGACAACATAGGACATATCGGGGATGTGCCTTTGTCTAGAGGTATAATCTCAGATTAATACCGTCCCTTGTGGGGATGCCGGGGGCCTGTCAATTGCTGGTACAAATAATATCTAAAGCTACCTTCTGGAAATTCTGCGCTACGAATTCCCTCTTTTCTATCCCTCTCTTTGTTTCTGCCTTGTTCCTTTTCTTCCTGTCATCTCCTTCTTGTCTATTTCCGTCTTCCTCGTCCATTCTCCTGCCCCCCCCCCCCCCCCCCCCCCCCCCCCCCTCCTCCCTTTTCTTTTCCCAGAAGACTTAAAAGATTTATAATGATTCTCTTCCACGCTGAAGTAAGTTGGATAGGCTGGGCCTGACTTGTCAGGCGCTTAACGGCAGCGCCATGCATTTTCACTCATCTCACATATAACGATGGTTGCTGTCTGCGTTCGAGGAGGAGGAGGAGGAGGTAAAGGTGGAGGAGGAGGAGGTGCAGGAGGAGAAGAAGAAGAAGAAGAAGAAGAAGAAGAGGAGAGAGAGGAGGAGGAGGAGGACGGGAGGAGGAGGAGGAAAAGAAGAAGAAGAAAGATTAAACACAGTGCAGCTAAAAGCGGAATTTAAACCATCAACTATCAAGATTTAAACTAAATGAACATTCAGTGGTTCCTTATATCAATCTCTTAGTCAGCCATGAGGGCTACATAAAGGCGGTCATCGTGTGTGGAAGCTTATCATACTTTTCCACAGCACACACACACACACACACACAAACACCACGTTACACACACACACACACTTGCACACATGAACACACACAAACACAACACACACACACACACACACCACACACACACCCACACACACACATGAAAACCACACAGACAGACAGACAAGAGGAAACGGAGAACGAAGACAGAGCCACCCAGACGAGACAGAGAGCCACGCGGGAGGGGGGGGGGGGGGGGGGGGGGGCGGGGAACGACCCAACCCCCCCCCCCACCCCTTCTTCCTCTCCCCCAAACCAACACTTCCCCCCCTTCCCACCTCCCCCCCCCCCCCCCCCCCCCTCCCCCCCCCCCCCCCTCACCCCCCCCCCCCCCCCCACCCCCCCCCCCCCCCCCCCCCCCCCCCCCCCCCCCCCCCCCCCCCTCCCCTCTGCAACGAACCTAGTTAACAGAGGAAACCCCTTTCCTGGGTGAATCATTTAGCCTAGGAGTTTCGGTATAATCCAAATAAAACATTTAACAAACACAGTTTTATGAAATCAGGCGGTCAAGATATGAATCATACGTCCGTCTAGAAAACCAGAAGCTCGTAGTTCTTCTTCTTCGTCGAACGCTCAGACAGCAACTACTGTCTGTGATATGAGCGAAAATGCGTTGCGCTGCCGTTAAGCACCTGACAAGCCAGGCCCAGCACATCCAACTTTGGCATGGGAGAA
>CM054161.1:23558733-23561233 GCA_028751875.1 Rapana venosa | reverse complement strand
AACACAAAGCTACAGGTATAATAATCTTTTGCCACTAACTTATTCAGTCAATGACAAATCATTAATATACTGATCACTCAGTTAATTCATATTATGTCAGCTTTCATTTCAATCTAATTTTATCCAACAATAACAGCCTTTATTAATTATTATTCTTTTTTTTAATAAAAAACATTGTAATATTAAAGAAATTCTCAGGGAACTGGACAGCAGAAGAGGTTTTCAGAAAAGAAGCCCCCTTCAATTGTTCAAGGAAATTATGTCTTGAGGAGTAGGAATGGGGGGGGGGGGGAAGAGGGGGGGACAGGAGGGGAGGAGCAGCCCACATCCAGACTTCAAGATGATGAAGGCCCTTTGGCTGCTCCCCCCCCCCCCCCCCCCCCCCCCCCCCCCCCCCCCCCCCCCCCCCCCCCCCCCCCCCCTCCTACCACACCACCACTACTCTCCTGCCTTGACCCTAGAATCAAACCCATGCTCGTTGGAACTCCATGTAAAAAGTGGAAACCCTCGAGATCACAAGCTACCAGCTCTCCAGTCTATGGCCAATTGGCCACGTCCTTTCACTAGTTTCAGTTTCACCCAGAAGCACTTCAGGTTCTCAAGAAAAAAGATCAAAACTGATTTCTCTGTCTTCAAGTGTTTCAAACCGAAACCTTTCCCACAATATAAAACATTCACACACAAAACATTGTTCTAGATACTAGAGAGCAAACAGCCCTAGGACTGTAGGACTAAGAGACACACACTCTACCATACAACAAATGATAGTTAATACTGTTAATGTTGTCTTGTCACAGTAGCCCGAGTTGGGACGAGTAGTTTCTCAAAGTCAAAGAGAAATTATACTATAAATACTATACTTCTATAGACTTTTAATTTTATAAACCACATTTAATCAATTCACACATACAACAGAAGTAAACTCACAAGTTTTCTGTAAAGAAATAGTAACTTTTACATAAAATAAACTATAAACATGTCTCCTGGGAGGAGGGGTGGGGGTCCTGAAAGTTAGGGAGGTCACTTTAGTCACTGTGCTTTGCTTGACACTACAGTATGATGAGCTTCTCATTAGCACAAAGCTGCTATTCTTTTCTGTCATAAAGCTTGTAAAGCTGCATTAACTGTTTCTGTTCTTTGATGCAAGCCTAACACAGACTTATTCACTTAGCTTGGCCAAGAGTTTTCTCCTGGACTGTGTCTCTTACTGCTCTTGTAACAAGTACCACTCACAAGAACTTTTTTTTTTGGGGGGGGGGGGGGGGGGGGGAGGGGGAAGGGAGGGGGAGCAAAAATTTTAAACCAATCTCTGAATCTGGCAATCAAGTCAGTTTCATTGAAAACATTAACAATGTTTCCAAAGAAATATTATTCATTAAATATATATCAGATATCTTACTATGTATAGTAAAATGTTTATTATATATAATGTTATAAACAGTCCATTGTATTTTCATTGGCGTAGATTTACTATGTCTAGAAAAAATCTCACAAGAGCAGATCTATCTAAATTAAGTAATAGTATACGTCCACCACTTACTACCAAAGATGTACTTCATTTTTCTCCATTTTAAAATTAAAGGGGACCCAGAGAGAGGAGGGGGAGGTGTTTACAATATATGGAAAATATATTAATTATTATTTATATTTAATAATAATAATAATATATGAAATTTATAGAGCGCTATATCTTGCAATTACAAATCAGAGCGCTTCCATTCAATCCGCTCCCACACAAACAACCAACAATGATTAACAATATTCTAACAAATTCAAATGTACACACACACGCACACACACACACACACACACACAGGTTGTAAATTTCAGCAGGGTGATGGAATTTTGGCTTTCAAAGGCAGGGACAGACATGAGATGAAACAAGAGGGAAAAATCTTAAGTTTGAAATAGGTATGTTTTGAGGCTGGATTTAAAGCTGTCGTAAGTAGGCTTTTCACGAAGGGAGAGAGGGAGGTCATTCCAGATTGATGGACCAGAAATAGAGAAAGAGGGACGGCCAACAGTGGATTGGTTGAATCTAGGTATTCGTAAGAACAAGGTATCTGCAGCAGAGCGGAGGGAACGAGAAGGAGTGTATATTTGATTTATGTGTGACAATATAATCTTAATCTAAAACAGGTCAAAGTCATTTAGATTTAGCCAAACTGATGAAGATGATCACAGTGTAAAACTATAATAGTATAAACTATAATCAAACCCTGTGTCTCATCAAGATTATTTAGGGCCTACCAGTACCACAACAGTTGATCTATGTATTCATGATCTACTAATACTATCTTGTATCTAGATCTAACATCTATCGAAGTATCAATGTTATTGTTGTGATATTTATAGTATAATATACTTGTTACCAAATCAATGGGAACCAGTGACATTTACACACACACATTTTTAAAAATTCCAAAACATCAGAAACTCTGAGACACACAGTCATGACTATGTGACACAAACGATACAAAAGAGTTTAAGAAAACTAAAC
>CM054161.1:23513733-23553733 GCA_028751875.1 Rapana venosa | reverse complement strand
ATTCCCTCATGATTCTCAATATTTCCTAGAATTGTTTCACTATATACATTAAATAAATCAGGCGAGAACACGCAGCCCTGCCTCACACCCCTGCAGATTGGTCTATATTGACTGATGTCATTGTCGACTCTAATGGCTGCCTCCTGTTCCCAATATATGTTTCTGAGGACTCGAAGATCTTTCCCGTCGATGTATAGCCCTGCCAGAATATCAAACAAGTCGGAGTGTCGTACTTTGTCGAACGCTTTTGAGTAGTCAATGAAGCAGAGGTACAGGTCTTTCTGGACCTCGATGGATCTTTCCATGAGAGTTTTCAATGCGAAGATTGCATTTCTGGTGCCTTTGTCTGCCATGAATCCAAATTGCGTTTCTGATATTTCTGGGAGTATTTTATTTCTCATTCTCTTCATGAGTATTCGTAAAAGAACTTTGGTGAGGTGACTCATCAGGCTGATTGTACGATGTTGGTCACATTCAGATGTACCCAGTTTCTTAGGGATCGCAATGTAGATGGACTTCTTCATATCTGTCGGAATCTCTCCTGTGTCATATATATTGTTTAGTAGTTTTGTGACTGCCTTAATTCCCACTTCATCCAGGGCTGTTATCAATTCAGATGGGATATCATCAGGTCCTGGCGCCTTACCACTTTTCATCAAGTAGATGAAAAGAAGTAGATGAAAAGAAGTATAAAGAACTTGACAAACTGGTTAAGAAAAATGTAATGAAGCCAAGGAAGAATGGATCAATATGCAGTGCAAGGAAATTGAAATGAATGCAAAATTTTGATAGCAAACATATGCATGAAAAATAAAAGATGTAAATGGGTACCTGCCCTCTTTAGGGTCAGGGATGGTAAAGCAGCGAGGGAGAGGAGATGGGCGCCGCCCTCAATATCCTGGCCCCTTGAGAAGTGGAGGTCTTTGACGCCTCGCTCCCCTACGACCACATAAGTTATGGGACACCTTTACCTTTAGTGCTTATTTCATTCGGGTTAGGGTCTCTCCATGGTTTAAAAAAAAGAGAAGAGATATTAGGTGTTAGCAGAAGACCTTTGATTTTCCACTGACTTACGTTAGGCCTAAATCACTGATAACTTTTGGAAAATGCCAAGTAGGCTAATCAGGCTGTTTTGAAAATACTCTTTAGGTCGTTCACTGCATAAGTGACAGGCTAAGGATCATGCAGCTTCGGACAAAATCGGGTACATTGACTGAAAGAAACTGCTCTTGTTGCAGCTTACAAGACTACATACAATTCCAAGCTTGAGAAAGACGAAGTTGAATGACTGAATCCTTTCCATAGGTCAAAGGTAAGGCAATAGGCACGGTGTTTCAGAAGAGTTAGGGGTCGCCTATAATTATTTATGGTGTGCTGGTGTGACTGTCTTACTAGAGAACCCCTGCACTGTTCCAGCTATACTGATATCCCCAAATGTGTTTGTGCAATGTAGGTATATTAAATTAGGCAAGCATCATGTGTCCAGGGCACACACACACACACGCGCGCGCGCGCGCGCGCACGCACGCATATTGGCTATATAATTATACATATATCCTATAGGCCTATCTCCTCTCCCTCGTTGCTTTACCTTCCCTGGCCCTAAAGAGGCAGGTACCCATTTACAACTGGGTGAACTGGGGGACTGTAATGAAGCCAAGGCGCGCAAACGGTCACCCTTCCACCTGGTAACCACGCTCGATGTTGCTTAATCTTGGCTGGGGAAAAGTGAGTGCTCCGACCACTGAGCTATCCTGTCCGCATAATATGAAGACACTTCTATTGTTTACTCATATCAATTTTAACAACAGGGTAGCAGAGACACACTGGCATGTTTTCATGTACACAGCACGCAAGCATCTCACACACGCAGATGCAACCGCAAGCACACGCGCGCGTGCATGAATAGGCCTACAACGCTCATATGAATACACTGTAGGCTACATGCCGTGCACTCACACACACATTATGTGCAGCCAACCATTGATTTCTTGAGAGAGAGAGAGAGAGAGAGAGAGAGGAGTGTGTGTGTGTGTGTGTGTGTGGGGGGGGGGGGGGGGGGTGCATCCCTTCTTTCTGTTCTTGGATTCTGAGAAAGCAGCTTACTTTACTCTCTGCCCTTCCTACTTTTCAGTATCGGCACTCTCTGATACAAGAGCAACAATGTGCCGGAGCACCATCCCTGCCTTGATAGTTCCCGTCAACTTTGCAACCTCCGCCCCTCCCCTTCCTCAAATTATTTCTGTGTTCTGCCTCATCTTCTGTGACGTTCCTATCCTGCTATTTCCACCCCGCTCATTAATTTTAGGCTAATTCAAGGGGATATTTTCCCCTGGAGTTAACATCAGTGCAAACTCCACTCTCCCCAAAAGTCCTTTGGATGAGACTATAAACCGAGGCCCCGTGTGCGAACATCTTGCCCAAACGTTAAAATCCTGTTCTGCTTTTCGTAAGAGAAAGCCATTGTGTGCCGGTGGGAACAGATGACAGAATTTACACAAAAAACTGCATACACACGGAAACTGGGTGTAAAAAAGCACACAAGTGCTTATTCCATTATCCTCGATATAAAAGAATAAATAAATAATTCAACCTATCCCCTCTAGCCATACCCAGTTTTGTCAAGATGCATTATCAAGGTCAGAAGTCCACAGAAGGCCTATCAATGTCAGGCTACCGTAAGGCCTACCAGTCAGAAATGCCCTGCACTGCTTCTCGGTCACTTTGGTGATGTTCCATACAGCCTGTTCTGAGCTGACATAAGATAATAATGAATGGAACTTAAATACAAGACACCACCTATTATGTCCCCTACTAATGACAATAATAAATTAATCGCAGATCCATACAGAGTGAGATACCACCTAGAGTACCTTTAAAGATTTCTCCCATGAACTTTAAGACTTTGACACGAACTCTCCACAGAAGTGTATGGAGAAACTGATACTTGCGGTCACCATGAGACCAGAGCTCTTGGAGCCACCAAATCCTTTGACAATTTTCTTTCGTTGCATGTTGATCAATGATGATGATGATGTGACGAGGCTGCTACAGAATCGCACGTGCTTTGAGACTACTTGACAGGGAAGTTGGACTGTACTATATACGCTTCCTATCATGATATAGGCCCTGTTTATTTTATTTTTTAAAATATCGAGGATAATGGAATAAGCACTCATGTGCTTTTTTACATCCAGTCCCCGTGTGTATGCGGTTTTTTCAATTTTGTCATCTGTTCCCACCGGCACACAATGGCTTACTCTTTCGAAAAGCGGAACAGGATTTAACCTGTGCGCAAGATGTTCTGCGTGCGTTCGCACACGGGGCCTCGGTTTATAGTCTCATCCGAAGGACTTTGACACTCAGTTCGATTTTTTGTCAAATTGGGAAGAAAGGGCGAGGCTGGAAATCGAACCCAGAACCAGAACCTCACGGTTTACTTGTTGGCAGGCGAAAGTCTTAACCATCCTGCCACCTTCCTTCCTGATGATGATGATGATGTGAGGAGGCTGCTACAGAATTGCACGTGCTTTGAGACTACTTGACAGGGAGGTTGGACTGTACTCTGTACGCTTCCTATCATGATATAGGGGGACCTATCTGGGCATCAGCCAGGTACCAACAGTGTTGGTCAGGTCCTGGTTCTGAACTAACCTGTCCTGGATCAGGTCCTGACCAACTCTCAAAATCGCATCCCTAAAGTGGATGAGGTTCATTTGTGGGCTCAGTCTTCCCAGTGAGCCTATGGCAAACTCACTCTGGGTAAGAGCCAGCCAGCCCTAGTCACAAAAAGCTAGGACTATGGGACTTGAACCCACAACCTTTCCGTTCGTAACCCCAACGCGTCATGGCGGCTGGTTTTCTCTCTAAAAGTTCGTCTTGTCTTCCCTGTCCTTGCTAGTTCCTACTCTTGTAGAATTCAGACCCATTGTGCTTTTAGTTCCTTTTCTTTTTGTTATTACATGTAAACATACCCTGAGAAAGCCAGCCAGCAACATCACAAGGCAGGCACTATCATGGAACCCCCAGGGAAAACGAAACAGAGGAAGGCCAAGAAACACCTGGCGACGTGACCTTGAGGCAGAAACCAAGAAGATGGGGATATACCTGGAGACAGCTGGAGAGAATAGCCCAGGACAGAGGACTCTGGCGGACTGTTGTCGGCGGCCTATGCTCCAGGGCAAGGAGGCACTGTGGTCGAGTGGTTTAGGCGGTCAACTCGTGATCCAGAGGTCGCGGGTTCGATCCCCGCTCGGCTCGGTGTTGTGTCCTTGGGAAAGACACTTTACTCCTATTTTCCTCACTCCACCCAGGTGTACAAGTGGGTACCAGCTCTGCTGGGGAAGTATCTGGCGACAGACTAGCGTCCTGTCACAGGGGTGGTGAAAAACCATCAGTTCGCTTAACGCTACAGAAACCGGGATAAGCTCCGGCTCTATGGGCCTTCTGGCTCGAAAGAACATACTTATGCTCCAGGGGGAGTGATGGGCCTAAGTAAGTAAGTATACCGTAGGCCTACCTATGCGTTTATTGCGCCTCTTGAACACTGTTGTCATTTTGCACATTCATATACTTTATTTACCCCAGAGGGAATGCCCGGGGCCCTTTCAGTACAGCATCCCCACCTGGAAATTCTGTGCTTAAAAAAAGTCACCCTCTCTATTACTCTATGTTTCTGTCTTTCTCCTCTCCCTCTCATGCCTACCCAGCCCATTCTCATGCCTTTTTTCCCATGCAAATCTGAACATTATTTTTTACGAACTTTCTGGTGAGTTGCTCTAAGTTGGACCTTGTCAGCTGAGGCCAGCGAGCAGACCTCCTGAAGAGTTACAAGCACAGGAGAAGAAGGAAGGTGGCAGGATGGTTAAGACGTTTGCCTGCCAACAAGTAAACCGTGAGGTTCCGTGTTCGATTCCCAGCCTCGCCCTTTCTTCCCAGTCTGACAAAAACATCGAACTGAATGTCGAAGTCCTTCAGATGAGACTAACGCATGCAGAACAACTTGGGCACACGTTAAATCCTGTTCCGCTTTTCGAAAGAGTAGGCCATTGTGTGCCGGTGGGAACAGATGACAACATTTACAAAACCGCATACACACGGGGACAGGATGTAAACAAAAAGCACATGAGTGCTTATTCCATTATCCTCGATATTAAAAAAAAGTCATATGAGGGCTTTGATTTGTTGCTTTACAAGATTCAGGCTATATAAATTCCATACATTATTATTATTATTATTATTATTAAGACCAGGCACTTATTCTACCCAAAATGGCTATTGCCAGGGAACGCAGATCTGCTTTACTTCACTTGTGTTAGGGTCTTGAATGGAAGTGGTTTTGTGTGTATAAGTTTTATGAGATTTTGATCTTAATACAATGTTACTGCTCTCTCTCTCTCTCTGTAACCCATGATGTTCT
Source organism: Rapana venosa (assembly GCA_028751875.1). Lineage (NCBI taxonomy): Eukaryota > Metazoa > Mollusca > Gastropoda > Neogastropoda > Muricidae > Rapana > Rapana venosa. The sequence continues at coordinate 23,548,314 of CM054161.1, read as the reverse complement.
TCAGTAAGCAAAATTTGGAGACCACAGTCTTCCTGATATTAATGTGAGATTATTTTCACCCATGATGCTAGCAGCTAGAGATGCAAAGTTTACTCTTTACGAGCATGGGTGTACTTTGACCCACAATATACAGCAAAGTAAAAACAATTTTTTCTTTTACTGCCTGGTCTGTGATGGTCCAGTCCTCTGTTCCCACAGGGCTCTTTCCAATCTATCCACCTCAGTCATGAATACCCAAATTCGCTTTGTTACATCATCGGGGTCAGATGTCCACAGGAAGCAGCCTGGCAATGTTAGGCTGCCCATCTGGACCCTGGCACTGGGCGACTTTGGCGCAGTTCTAACTTGGGTAGGACACCACCTTCTAAATCCCCATCACAGGGCTCAAATCCAGCATCATTCAGTCAAGGGTCCAGGACCCAGTGCTAAAATTAGCGTGTCCCTTCCTTTTACCTAGTCCAAGTATAGTCAGTTCCTGCTATAATTAGCACCAGCTGGTCCCAGCTAGGCTGGGATGGGATGGAATAGATAGCAGCTGAGTGTAGCTGAAAGTGGGGGAAACTGACAGCTGTGCCATACCAACCCCAAAAATAGCTCAGGCGGGGAGCCAGACTGAGCAAGATGCCAACCCAGGGTGGTGATCATCACAAACAGGAGCAGTTATCATTTATCGGCAAAAATGCTCAGTAAGAATGGAATATGCTAACAAAATAGGATGTATACCTCCAGACCATGAAAATGCATGTGTTTTCGATTTTCTCCATGACATAGGGTGAAGTTTCAAACCATTTTCAACACTTCTTAGTCAAGTGGTTAGGGTGACTAAGATACAGTAAGAATGGAATATGCTAACAAAATAGCATGTATACCTCCAGACCATGAAAATGCATGGGTTTCTGTTTTGTTTCGATTTTCTCCGTGACATACGGTGAAGTTTCAAACCCTTTTTACCACTTCTTAGTCAAGTGATGAGGGTGACTAAGATACAGTATGAATGGATTAAAAGGTAAAAGGATGGATTATGCTAACAAAATAGCATGTATACCTCCAGACCATGAAAAATGCATGTGCTTTTGTTTTGTTTCGATTTTCTCCATGACATACGGTGAAGTTTCAAACAATTTTTAGCACTTCTTAGTCTTGTGAGATAATTATAGGTATCAATGTGCCTGTCAGTATTGTAATTGCCCTTCATGGGATGATTAAAGTGTTTGTGACTTGACTTGAAAAGTGATAAGGGTGACTAAGATACTTCTCAGCTCTACCACAACTCAAGATGGGTCATACCACAGTCAATTCTGATATTGAGAAAATCAAAATCGAGGAATGGAACAAGTTGATGAAAACCAACTCGAATTCTTCTTCTGCATTCTCTGGTCATGCAAAAGTGTTTTGTAGGAGTCGGGGTCTGGAAGGCAAAGTCTGCAGTCTGTGGCAGTGACCTTGCCGTTTTTCCTGGAGCTCTATCGGCTGGGTCACGTCTTGTGTCTCAGAGACCGACTAGACTAACTCACCATCAAACTTCCTCATCCAACTAGCAAGACCTGGGCTATCTGTATTGCAGATGATCTTAGAGAAAGGGGCATAAATAAGGAGGAAGCTCAAAACAGAGAGAGATGGAGAAGGCTCATCAATATCAAGCCTCCCCTGGGAGAAACATGACCCAAAAAAGGAAGAAGTAGAAGAAGAAACTTACTCATCCAAAGCTTCCTCAAGTTCTATATATTTGTATGTATCGTTTATGATTTACTGCAGAGGGCGAGATGACTTATCTTAAGGGGAAAGATATAGGGGAGACAACCCATTTACAGTACCAAATACTACCTAGACCAAAAAATGTAATAAAGGGCTGAAATTTTGCCATGTGAAATGGTTGTTATATTCATTCATGTATAGCTGTAATAGTAATGATATCAATGGTAATAATAATAACAGCAATGATGATGATGATAAAATAATGATGATAACGACGATGACGACACCAACAATAATAATGATGGTGATAATATAATGATGATAGCACCGCAAGAGCAATAACAACATCAAACTACAATCATGACACTGATAATCAGACTGATAATAATGAGGACAATGTAAATTATGATGATAATGTAAATTATCTTGATAATGATGAGGCTCATAATAATAATGATCACATCACTGCAAGAGCAATAACATCAAACAACAATCATAATGATATTGATAATCAGACATAATAATGAGGACAATGTAAATGATGAAAATGATCGTGATAATGATGAGGATGTTGATGATGTAATGTTGATGATTGTGATACAATGATGATGTAATTAGTGTTGGTGATAATAATGTCTCACCTGTTGGCATCACTGAATTCAGCGTTAGCTGCCTCTCTCAATGACAATATGATGTAAATGATGACAATGATACTAATGACAGTGATGTAACTGATGCTAATGATGTAAATGATGACATTATGTAAATGATGATAATGATGTAAAAGATGTTGATGTAGAGAAGATGTGAACGTTTCATCCTATAGTCTTCATTAAATTTGAAAATGATCTGAGTGCACTTGCTTATTATTAGTCTTGCTAGAGCACATTAAAACAGAAAATCCAGGCCAACATTTGTCTCTCTTTTGTTTTAAACATTCAAAGTCTTTTTCTTTTTTCATAATTATTGTAGTTAATGTTACCCCTTTACTTTTCCAGCATAAAAAAGAAAGAACCTATGGTAATAACTGTTCAATATTAGGATTTTAGTGAAGTTAACTTGAAAGATCTTTTGAAATACATGGAAACGGTTTAGACTTGGATTAATAATAATAAAAAGACAAAACGTCACTATAAATTATTTAAAAGGTAGTCCCCCACAAAAAAACCCCAACCCCAAACAAACCCACATCCCAATACGGTAAATGAAACCCCCCAAATAGCCCAGTATAATATAGTGTAGCATTTTAAGTCATAGTAGATTTCTCTGCGTGAAATTTGGGCTGCTCTCCTCGGGTAGAGCGCGTCTTCACAAGAGCAGCACCACACATTATTCTTTTTCTTTTCCTGTCTGCAACCGCGTTTCCCTATCAGAGTGGCCTTTTTTCTATAGAATTTTGCCAGGAACAACTCCCTTGTTGCCGTGGGTTATTTTACGTGCGCTTAATAACTATGCAAAACACACGGGACCTCGGTTTACTGTCTCATCCGGAAGTCAAACACACACCCAGACCACCACTCACAGTCTTGTGGATGGGGTAAAAATGTCTGGCCCGAATGGGGAATGAACCACCACACACTTTTGAACCAGGACTTTCTTGCTTTCTAGGCAGATGCGTTACCTCTAGACCACCGATTTACAATATCGAACCCCCCCCCCCAAATAAGTCTGAATGTGGCTACCTTTAATGGTGGTTAATTAAATTGTCATATCCATATTTCTGTACGCCTGTGAATCATGGACCCTGACTGCAGATTTGGAGAAGAGTACAGGCGGTGGAGATCAGATGCTTTCGGAGACTCCTTGGCATCTCCTACAAAGACCACATAAGCAACGAAAGCGTGCATAACAGAATCCATCAAACCATTGGACCCTTTGAGAACCTTCTAACGATCGTAAAAAAGCGTAAACTTAAATGGTATGGGCATGTCACAAGATCCAAAGGACTTGCAAAGACAATTTTACAAGGCACTGTCCAAGGAGGAAGAAGAGGCAGACCAAGGAAGAGCTGGGAGGATAACATCAGCGAATGGACAGGCCTAGAACTCAACAAAACCCTGAGAAAGGCAGAAGAGAGAGGAATGGAGGGAACTGGTTGTTGAGTCTTTGAGGGTGCCCCCATGGTCGTCAGACTACGGGACAGATAGATAGATATAATTAAATTGTTGCATACCCAAACTAACTCGCCATTGGTAAACCTATAGAGTTCTAGCCGAGGAATGGAGGGGGAAAAAAAGCCCACTGAAATGTTTTGGGAATCTTAACTAGGGACTGAAGGTTTTTAAAATAAGCAGACTGATGTACTGGATCCTGACTTGTCAGACTACTTTATCTATTACGCAGTGGGCAAGGACAATGAAAGGTTCAACCTTATCCTTCATCAGGCTTGTCCAACTGGTTTTCCACTGCTACCCATTTTTAGTATCTGGCAACCTTCTACCCAGTGTTGCATGGGCCAGGCACTAAATGGGTAGATCAGGGAAGCACCATCTACTCCACCATGCAAATATTGTTCAGAAAGGAGATTTACACTCCTCTCTTGCAAGTGGCTTGTGTGGAACTTTTGGGTAGTTCACAAAATAACAGCTACAGTGACGCTCCCATAAATGAATGCTTTACAAGCAACTGGACATTCCCAAGACCTATATTATGGTGCAGAAAAGAATATTTGTCATGACGACTTTACTTCACGATTTTTTTCCCGCAATGAAAATGGGCACCTCTCTCATTGATCACTTCCAAAATTGCACTAAACAATTCCATCCTGACCAAGCACAGAGTTTGTGGGTTCATAAACTTCAGGTGATCAAAATCAATATTCGAGGGCCTTCATAGCTGTCTTAAGGGTGGTTTTTTCCATTCAGCTTGTTAGAAATAAAGAGTGAACCAAAAGACAAGTCAATGGTGACAGGAAGATAAGGAACAAGGCAGATTTAAAGAGGGGGATAGAAAAGAGGGAAATCCAAGCACAGAATTTCCGTAGGTGGGGATTCTATTTATACCAACAGACCCCCGCTCACCCTCCCTTCAGCGAGTTCTTACAGTTTGATCTTGGAGACTTTTTTGTTTTGTTTGTTCAGTTTTGGAGTGCCAAAGTTCAGGGTACATTCACCCCGTCTCTCGTGGCTACTGCACTGACAGGCACCAAAAACTGTGGACACACTTAACCCCTCTGTATTTACTTGCCCTGCTGAGAGTGATCATACTGTCAGACAGGCATGCATGATCCTACCCATGAAAAACGCCGTATGTTTTTTCTACACCTCCAGCTGTGCCTGTGGCTAGAAAAAAAGTCGAGTAGAAGGGACCCCCCTCCCCCCCAATGTCATCATACTGCAATGCTTCTGTGTGTAGGGTCACGGCAGCTTTTGTTTATCAGAAATAAGCAGGCCAACCAGCCTTCCCCTTTCTAAAAGACAGAGAGCACGCGGGTAGGTGTAAGCACCTTTCTTATGCGTGTATGCTTTTTCAAGCCCGCTCTAGTTGCGAGTGGCAGTATGAATGTAGCCTTATTTGTACCCTTTTTATTTTTTTTAGTTCATTTATCCAGTTTTGAGTCTATGTTTATTTGGTTGTAAGCGTTTGGTTCTTTAGCTTTGAGTATCTTGTTTGCTTTTTCCTTTTCACCTTAGGCAGAACATCCATGGAATTGGAGTATAGAATAGTATAAAAATAATGTTGATAAATGGTTACAGATTTAACAGCTGGATGTAATTTTTCTGTTAACGGTGTGGAATCGTGTTTGAAAAAACAAGGGAGAATCCAAAGATGCAGCTTTCTTTTTTTGTTCGTTGTACACCTGATCTGGCACACTGTCCAAATTTCGTGTGCCAAAATATGCAGATATCCTAGAGCTTGTATCAACACTGCTTTTGTCGTCTTGATTAAACTACCGTTGTCAGTAGAGGAGCCATTAGTAGACATTATCTTTAAAAAAATGGAGCAGTGCAGGGCTCCTTTTGATGGGTGGCCTATGGCGATGAATTGATTGCTGTACGACTGTCAACTCTGAAAGTGTAATGGAATATGCTGGTGCGTAACTGTCAACTCTGAAAGTGTAATGGAATATGCTGGTGTGTAACTGTCAATTCTTTAAGTGTAATGGAATATGCTGGTGCGTAACTGTCAACTCTGAAAGTGTAATGGAATATGCTGGTGCGTAACTGTCAACTCTGAAAGTGTAATGGAATATGCTGGTGCGTAACTGTCAACTCTGAAAGTGTAATGGAATATGCTGGTGTGTAACTGTCAACTCTGAAAGTGTAATGGAATATGCTGGTGTGTAACTGTCAACTCTGAAAGTGTAATGGAATATGCTGGTGTGTAACTGTCAACTCTGAAAGTGTAATGGAATATGCTGGTGTGTAACTGTCAACTCTTTAAGTGTAATGGAATATGCTGGTGTGTAACTGTCAACTCTGAAAGTGTAATGGAATATGCTGGTGCGTAACTCTGAAAGTGTAATGGAATATGCTGGTGTGTAACTGTCAACTCAAAGTGTAATGGAATATGCTGGTGCGTAACTGTCAACTCTTTAAGTGTAATGGAATATGCTGGTGTGTAACTGTCAACTCTGAAAGTGTAATGGAATATGCTGGTGTGTAACTCTGAAAGTGTAATGGAATATGCTGGTGTGTAACTCTGAAAGTGTAATGGAATATGCTGGTGCGTAACTGTCAACTCTGAAAGTGTAATGGAATATGCTGGTGTGTAACTCTGAAAGTGTAATGGAATATGCTGGTGTGTAACTCTGAAAGTGTAATGGAATATGCTGGTGTGTAACTGTCAACTCTTTAAGTGTAATGGAATATGCTGGTGTGTAACTCTGAAAGTGTAATGGAATATGCTGGTGTGTAACTGTCAACTCTTTAAGTGTAATGGAATATGCTGGTGTGTAACTGTCAACATTGAAAGAGTAATGGAATATGCTGGTGCGTAACTGTCAACTCTGAAAGTGTAATGGAATATGCTGGTGTGTAACTGTCAACTCTGAAAGTGTAATGGAATATGCTGGTGTGTAACTCTGAAAGTGTAATGGAATATGCTGGTGTGTAACTCTGAAAGTGTAATGGAATATGCTGGTGTGTAACTGTCAACTCTTTAAGTGTAATGGAATATGCTGGTGCGTAACTGTCAACTCAAAGTGTTATGGAATATGCTGGTGTGTAACTTATGTTGCTTGACGGTGAGGAGCAGCAGCACTGGCAATCAACAGACCTGGGTTAGATTCAAACCAAATTTGCATCACTGAATAGAAACAAAAAAGTTTTCAGTTTTGCAGGTTACAAGCTCCAATGGAAAATCCAGTATCCTTATCAAAGACCAGAAATAATCTGCTAGATGTCATAAGTAACGACTGATCAAGTTTTAAATAATAATCTTATTTTGTATAATTTTGGCTTGGTTTTGCGTTTAGTTTGCATTTTTGGTGTTGGTTGCTCTGGAACATCAAGTTCAGGGACAGCTGATGAAGTGAGAGAATGCTGGCAGACTACACGACCACATCACAACTGACATTCACAGGAATTTATTTATTCACTTTTTCACGTTTGCCCTCAAACAGTTTATTATCCCATTTTCTGAGCCAGCTCTCTGGCCTTGGCTTTCTCCAGCTTGGCGATGCGGGCTTGGGACTTGGCTCCCATCACACCACCACCCCAGTGACGCCGCAACTGAAACAAACCACACAATATTAGCTGTCAGGACACGTGTAGTACATTCATGTTTATTGCTTTGCTGATAAAAAGATAATTTTTCAAAGCTCGTAACTGCAAAACCCCACAGGCAAATTCAAATACCAAGAAAAAATTGTCCAACCCAGCCATTGTGCCCACAGGAATGATCAGGCCTATTTCATCACAACAGATTAAAAACAGCAGTTGTATTCTTACCACAGTATTTCAACTCCAAAGCCTGATTTTTTATAAGATGAAAAATGCCAGATTCTCAAGTTTCAGAAAAATGGTATGCAGTGGAAAACTGAAGATTGGGGTTTACAAGGAACCTGTGCTGAAAAAATGATGTACTCTCAACATAGTAAAAAAGCAGATGTCTAATGGTTATGTGATAACTAGTCACAATCCATGGTATTCCATCACCACTAAACACGCGAACGTGAGCGATATGAGAATAACCAATATGCTTAGTAGGCAGTCTTGTGAGGGTTATTTCCCTTTCTGTCCCACACCATAGGGGAACTTTCCTTATTTTACAACAAATGCGTGCGTGCACACACATAAATTGTGTAGTGTGAAAATTTTTAAAAACCCAAGCACCCCCCCCCCCCCCCCCCCTTAAAAGAGGGATGGATCTATTTCAATAAAACAAGCATTTCTGAAAAATTACTACAGTAACTGGTAGAGTTAAAAAAAACAACAAAAAACCTTTTTAAAATAGGGTTGCTCAGACACAGCCAAGGAATAGAATCATAATCCTTGATTCATAGATGCGAATAATGTATAATCATTGCAACCCTGCTAACACAGCAATTTCACTCAGGAATGTACATCTATAATGGTATACTTATTGCAAACAAAATTGTTAGTTTTTAAACCTTTAACATTTTAATTACACCCCCCCCTCCCCCCCAAAAAAAAGAAAACCCCACAGAAATGCACAAAACCAGCTTTACAACTGCTGATCTCAAATCTAAGCAAATACTTTTTCAGAGTCACTAAAGCCAGGCATGAATCACAATGCTGAATGATACAGGGCCGCTGGCTAGTGTTTCTCACACAGAGGTTTCACTTGTGTGGAATGCTCTGGACATCATACCTGTAACTAAACAGACATTTTACTGCCTGCATAACACTCCAGTGTACTGAAGCATCCCCGCTTTTTATCACATATGACTAAAGTGTGTTTACACTTGTCTAATCACATGTTACTGCTGTCAAAATGTGTACAAAGCAGGATTTTTATGAATGTATTTTGTGTTTCTATTAGTTCTACAAAGCATTGTAGTGGTGCAGAGCTGTAGGCATTCTGCAAAATTCAGAGAGAGAGGTGCTTAAGTTGCTCAGACACAGCCAAGGAATCGCATCACATTGCTTGATTCAGAAACTAAAAAAAAAATATCGTCACTGCAACTTTTTGCATCCATAACCGACATTTTCACAACCCCCACCCCCCTCAAAAAACCCAACAAAAAAGTACCAATTGTTGGTATCCATTGGTCACCAATGCTGCCTCAGCTATGAACAGCTAGCAGTGAGGTACTATGATCACCTTTACTATTTGAAAAGCCAGTAAAAAAAAAAAAAAAAGAAAACCCCCCAAAAACTTCAATACAGAATGGTACAATTTTCATCTGCTGTTTTTTTAACCCTTTGCTGGGCACAGCAAAATCATTTGTTCACTTCCTGCTGGGCAAGCAAAATGGAGGTGGATGGCCTCTGAGTGGGTGGGTGTATTTAACATGCAATAACTCCACAATGGCTTAATGGATTGTAATGAAATAAAAACAGCAAAATGCAGAAATGAATAAAGAAACTGCTATTTGCTATTGTGTGTTGTTGTTATTTTTTTAAAAAAGATTTATAATGCATAAACACACAAGGTCATTGATCGGTTTGTATGTGTCACAGTTAGTGTTGCAATAGCTTTGGAATGCATGCATGGATTTTGATAAAATAAAAAGTAAAACATTCAGAAACAATTACAGAAGAAAAGTTTTCAACCTACTGTTGTGTTTTTAGTTTTTTTTATGAATGATGCACGAAAACATGAAACATTCCGACGGTCGCCATTTTGTTTGCCAACGATCGCCGACGATCGCGATGCATGTTAACTTTACAGTTCGAGCCGCTACCATAACAAAAGTCCCAAATAGCAATCAATTCACAAAATATATCAAGTTGTGAACCATTGCCAAACTCGAAATCCGCGATAATTTCCCCAATTCTATGAGCAGAATTCAAAACGCGCATCGGCCGAGTTAGATTTGACGATCGATTAACGTCTCGAACTTCGTTGTTGTCAAAGCCGGTCTTTCTTGCTTCAATCAGCAAAGTCAGAAGCGCACACACTACTCAGATCGCTTACATCGATATTTGAGCCTGGATACACATCTCACAGCGTCATATTTTCGGCATGAAAGCCATAAAAACGATCGTATATGTCGGATTCGAAGATAGCGTCCATCTTGGGAAAAATTGCGATTTTTTTTCTTCCAAAACTTGCCACAAACACACTCCAACCCCCGCCATTGCAATGTACATGCGGAAGTCACGTGGGCAGTCTCGTTGCTTCTATTTTGACGAGATTTGAAGCGAGATTGGTGGGAATTTCGAATGTATGAATGCACTGAAGTGATGGTCACGACGCCGGCCGTTTTTGGCCGTTGTGCCCAAGGATAGGTTCGGACGTTTTGGGACGCTATGCCCAGCAAAGGGTTAACAGGAGGACTGGGTGGTTGCGACAGACTGGAGAAAAAGGATAGTCCAATTCAGGGTTTGTTCCCCTTTCTTATGTACTTTATAGCTCTTGTGACAAGAACTCAGCCAGTGACCCAAGCAATCAGTTATGCCAAGATAAAAAATGGATTGCTTCATATGCCAAATTTTTTTTCTAAAAAAAAAATCATCCGTACACTATTTTTTTATGGGGTTGCTCAGACACAGCCAAGGAATAGAATCATAATCCTTGATTCATAGATGCGAATAATGTATAATCATTGCAACCCTGCTAACACAGCAATTTCACCCAGGAATATATACAGTATACTACATAAAAAATTGTTAATTTTTAATCCAATTGAGTTTAATTTTCATCGGCTGTTTTTTAACAGGAAGATTGGGTGGTTGCGACAGGTTGTGGAGAAAAAGGATAGTCCATTTCAGGGTTTGTTCCCCTTTCTATGTACTTTATAGCTCTTGTGACAAGAACTCAGCCAATGACCCAAGCAATCAGTTATGCCAAGATAAAAAATGGATTGCTTCATATGCCAAATTTTTTTTTCTAAAAAAAAATATCATCCGAACACTATTTTTTTATGGGGTTGCTCAGACACAGCCAAGGAATAGAATCATAATCCTTGATTCATAGATGCGAATAATGTTTAATCATTGCAACCCTGCTAATACAGCAATTTGACCCAGGAATATATACAGTATACTACATACAAAATTGTTAATTTTTAATCCAATTGAGTTTAATTTTCATCAGCTGTTTCCTCACCATTAAAAATTAAACAAACAACCCCCACCCAAACAACAAAAACCAACCATGTTCAACAATGGAACTCAATCACAAGATTTGTACCTCACTATCTTCCCTTCCTTAACTTGAACATTCCTGATTCTGGAATACATATTTGAATGTGTAAATCAAGTATTTTTCACTTGTGAGCCTTAAAACTAAAGTTTTCCAATATTGCACAACAGCAGACATATATTTTGTTGCTGTAGGTTCCACTCCCAACCCTACCTTAAAAAAAGGCTAATAACAATCATTTTAAACAGTAAAGCATCAGTAACTACCCTGCTTTATCAACTCCAACGCGAGGTTCACACAGAAGTAGCTCAGACACAGCCAAGGAACAGCATCACAATCCATGATTCAGCTCCATCCAAAAGTTATCATCACTGCTACTCTTGCAAGAAATTCGACAGGACTTAAAAGAGAAATTATTCAGTTTAAGTGAACTTTTGTTTCAGAACCGACATTCTTGGCTTATCCAGCAGTAGCATAAAGAGCAAGGAGTGAGATTCTCCAGACAACCACTAGGACACCTAAAAGCTTGAAAGAGATTCCTGTGAGAACAAGATTCTGTGGCTGCACTTCCAGCCCTTAAATAATATAAAATAAGAAAAACTGGACAACTAAGTCCATGACAAAGTGGGGAGAGGGAGACGGCGATGGATCCAAGACACTGACCTCCTCTGATCTATCGTTGAAGTTGGTCTTGATGGCCTCTGTCAGTTTGGAGAGGGCAGGCTTGTCTTCAGGGTTGACAGTGGCCAGGGCCAGACAGGTGGCTGTTTTCCTGTGCACCACGCGCCCCAGTCGTGCCTTGCCCTTCACGATGGCATAGGGCACACCCATCTTGCGGCAGAGGGCGGGAAGGAACAGAACAATCTGAAAACCAAGTCGGGCTTCATGTGTTAATCTTCAAACAACAGTTTCAAGCCAATCCGAGTACTTCTTCGCCAAAGCAGTATGTATGTAAATAAGTATATCCAAGAATTAGAAATAAAAAAGGAAAACAAAAAAGCAGCCGCACAACAGGCAAGTGCCACAGATCAGTGAACACTACTCTAGAGTGGGTCAGTAGAACCCACGACAAACTAACGTTACAGTCAATGTCATGGTTGCTCAGATTTAAAAAGCTCGATTTACAAAGAACATCACAGCTTGTCAGAGGATGAAAATCATCACAGCAACCAGCACTCGGGCTATAAACCATTGTTTTCGACTTTTTTAAATAACTGAGTTTTACAGGATAAAATTCTTTAGTATTTTCAAAGAGAAACAGAACGTGCAACAGAATCATCAATATATTTTCATAGTTCTTTCAGGTCTTTCACATTACAGCAGTCTGCTTAGAAAAGCAAGCATGTAAACAGAAATACTTAAACTGTTATGGAACTCACAGAGCTCTCTTTACCGCAACTAAAATTTAACATATTGAAATTGGGTGAATTTGCTCAGACAAAATAAAGAATGTCAGAAATGGTTGTCTTCAACTTTCCTCAGGTGAAGAAATTCAATTTACATCATTGCAAACTCACAAAATCAGTTCCGTAAGCAACTGTCAAGACCCCTGTAAGAAATAATGCTCTACAATTATTGATATAAAATGAAATTTTAACCCCCCCCCCAAAAAAAATATGAAAAACCTAAATGCATACACCAGAACACTGATGTTTGAATTAACCCCCCCCCCCCCCCCAAACCCTTTATGTGCATATTCTGAGCTAGTTCTCTCTGGTAAATTAATACAGAGAAAGACTCAAATCTGTTTCGAATGACTAATGATAGTGGTGCACTTGCGTGTGTGTTTGTGTCTTGCGCGTGTGTGTGAGAGAGAGAATGTTGCTGTCTCCCTGTTTTTGTTTTGCTATTGATTTAAAATTTTTTTAAATGGCATTGTGCAAACAGCAAAGGCTCAGAGATCTAGGTGGTAGGTTTTCTATGCTTCATTCTTTTTATCAGATAAATATTCTTCACATCATTGCCAATGCCACTGTCAGTAAACAAACAACTCCAACCAAACAAAAAACAACAACAAACAAACAAAAGAGCCTACAATCTGATGGATCTGGTACAAGGATCAAGGAGGGTTCAAATGTCAAACTTCCTGGTACCCAATTTTGATACAATATTCAATGGATCACCCAACTGATGTAAAATCCTATATTTTTATGCAACCCCCCCCCTACTTCATCAACTAAAGATTATTGATAAAAATATCCAACTACAAACCCTTATTTGTACAAATGCTGCGAATAAACAAATCATACTCGAGATTTGACGCCACTGCTGCTCAGATTTAAAAAGCTCGATTTTAGAAATCAACACAAAGTTTCTGTACTGTCTTTTCATCACGGCAGCAGAATAATCAAATCTACCCACCTGACTTGTCCACATAGTTATGCCTTCTCTTCCAACTTCAACATCAAAGAATAATTACAGGACAAGGGACAGTTTTAAAATTACACACAAACATAAACTTAACATCTGTCCCCCCTCCTCCCCAATCATCTGGATACCAGACAAGAGACATATAACAAAGGTCTACGTTTTATATTGAGGATGTTATCCAGAGCCTATGGCATTTGGCCGGCAATAAACAAAAGACAAACTTTGTATCTAGTATATAGCAGAACTATCAGGTCAGCCAAGAAATGATAAAACCTTGCGCTTGAGGAATACCACAATATTATCTATCAATGGTAATCCACACAATACCTTCTGTCTTTTATTATATTTGTCAGGTTATAAATATCAAACACCCTTCCCTCTGAATTCTGAAATGCGGGAATTAAGACAATTGGTGAGTTTGCTCAGACAAAATAGAGAATGTCAAAATTTTGGTTGTCTTCAACTTTCTTCAGGTGAAGAAATTCTTTTTACATCACCGCAAGCTCACCAAAGCAATTCAACGTGCAAATTATCTATAAAGGTAAGAAATCCGAATTTTTATTTGTTAGTGTCTGAAAAACCTACAAACTTACTGCTAAAAACACTGGATACTGACAAAAGAATAAAACAGTTCCCCACGTGTGTGCCATTTTGTAAATTTTGTCACCAGTTCCCACCGGCACAAAAGGGCCTACTCTTCCAAAAAGCGGAAGAGGTTTTAATGTGTGCACAAGATGTTCTGGGTGTAGGGGTGAGATGTTAAGTCTATGAAACAATTTTCAATTGTAAAGTAACTGTTACCACTTAATCCAATAGATGCAAGAAACCGGCAAGCCTGTGCCATACCACTTGCCAATTTTTCAAGGGTAAAACATGGCCCTAGTGATGTTCTGGCTTCTCCCACACAATCACAGAAAGCAAGAAACATTTCTCTGCTCCCTTTCACATGACTGAAAGCGCCCTCTGAAAGTGAGCATGTGTGCGTGCGCACATGCAGTGTCTGTATGTGTGCAGTGATCATTCACCCTCTTATCTTTTAACAACACCATAGAAATGACAGTGGCTCAGCAGAGATCTAGGTGGTAGGTTTTTCATGGTCATTTTTCGTCGTCAGATAGCAAATATTCTTCGCATCATTGCCAATGCCATCATCAGAAGGGGAAAAAAAAAGTTCTCAACTATGGAGGACTTGGCACAAGGAGGGGAAGTAGTGTTGAAAACTTTCATGACAATTTTATTATTTTGTGATGCTTTTCCTGGCATCTACATCATTCTTGACACTAAGCGTGTCCTCCAAAATTATGGCGAGGAAAGAATGTTGAATTAGTGTATCCTCAACAATTCTAACAAATAAATTACAGAATGTAAAAGCTAATGTGACTTTAAAAAGGAAAACATTCCACTCAGTGAACACCGACATTATGGAGCAATGACTGTGCTATATGTATCAGCTGTTTATGTTTCCTCTTATTCATATGTGCATGATTTTCATTTGATGTAAATGTTTCAACTTCTACTTGCTAATTCAAGTTCATTTCAATGCCATCTCTGGCTGCTTGAATCAGCGACATGAGAATCCATGAAGTCGGCAGGCCCAGCAAAGAGTGAGACTAATGGAGAATGATAATCATCTTAGAGCCACTGAAAGTAGTGCTCATCAAACACCACAGTGAGTGATGCAGACTGGTCAGAAAGATGTGAGAAAGAATGATGAAAATGGAAAAAAAACCGTTTTGGCTAGCTGCTGGTAAGAAAGTTCAGGGAAATGCACAAATCCATTTTCACCATCAACCTATTTACTCACTACCTCAAGAATACAAGGAAAGCTACACATCTGACACTCTGAAGTTTTACAAATGCATTCCCCATTACCATCTTTTGAATGCACACTTCCTGAAAGCTTTAGGCCACACATACAACAGTCAATTGCTACATTAGTTATACAGTACACACACTTGTTCCACAAACAAAACCACTTTATTTTACAAGATTGCCAAACCGGTTTAGCATGAAAAGTCGGAGAGTTGCAAAACTGACATCAAATATCTGTTCACAGATTTGCCAATAAAATTTCAACAAGACTTTACCAGTCTAATTAGGATGATGGATAGGGCACAGGCTCAGAGATCTAGGTGGTAGAATTTCTGTGACTTCACTGCATTTATCATCAGACAGAATTGTCCTCATCACTGCCCATGCAATCGTTTTGCATAACACCAAACAACCACCACCAACCACTAACTCTGAAATAAAGTAACGAATCTAAAATATAAAATAAAATGATAATATATATCAGTAAATAGAAAACCCCACATACAATGTGAAGCGAAATAATTCATGGAATAAAAAGAAAATACATGCAAGATTGTGAGGCCTGCACAAAAACCCACACTGTCATTTTGGTAATCAACTTTGATTTTTAACTACTGGTACCACTGAAAATGCCAACATTTAGACAAGCTAAACAAATGGACCAAAGCATAAGATGTATAACCAAAAAAAAAAAAGAAAAAAAAAAAAAAAGAAAAAAAAAGTTTAAAAAAATTGTTTTAGAGGGGAAGCAAAAACCACAAAAATAACCTACAGCCTTTCCAAAATATTTTAATATTTACTCATCATCTAGTTCAGCACATCAAGTCTGGTATTCAACCTTTTTTTTTTTTTAAAATACCGAAGTCTTCATACAAAAATGTGTGAAGACACTGGTTATACACGTTCATGACAGCAGCACAAGCTAAATCAAACGAGCCCATGT
Organism: Rapana venosa; assembly: GCA_028751875.1. NCBI lineage: Eukaryota > Metazoa > Mollusca > Gastropoda > Neogastropoda > Muricidae > Rapana > Rapana venosa. Next base: position 23,532,281 of record CM054161.1, on the reverse strand, counting down.
TACAAGAGTGTAGCTTACCTCCAGGGGATCCACATCGTGAGCGATCACCACCATCTGGGCACGCTTGGATTCCACCAGAGCAGTGACGGTATTGATCCCTGACCTCACAACAGGCAGGCGCTTGGTGGGGCGATCCTGTTTGCCGGCAGCACGCTCTTCAGCGCGCTTTCGCAGACGCTCCTTCTTGGCTTGCTTGGTCTCTGGCTTATATTTGTCCAGAAGCCGGAAAAGCTGCGTTGCTGTGGACCAGACAAAACACAGTTCATGCAGCAAAAACAATGCTTCCAGTACTTTGATACTACTGTCATGTCGTATTTCAGAGCCTCTACCAACAGTGTCCAATTCTGAATGCCCCAAATCTGAATGTTATCTGCCCCAAATCTGATTTTTTCACCTCACCTACATATTAACCCTAGTAGCGCTGAATAGACAGCAACAAGCCTCACTTCTATTGGCTGAATTAACATTGGCTAGCATTGTTTTGGAGCAGGGTGGGCTCAAACAACCCTTGATATTGATATACAAAACTGAATTAAATGTGTTAAGCTATAAATCAATGGAAAGAACAGATAATATGCTTTTAAATGAGTGTAATTTTATAATAGTGTGTAATGTTTATGATTATGTAAAAAAAAATCACACACAAAAAAAAATGTGTGCGCACTACCAATCACTGTTCCATTGTCAGGGCCCCGGATCGATTTTAACACGATAAGCAAAGTTCTTTCGGTGCATAAATGTCATGATTTGGTAAACACTATTTCTTGACATAAGTTTTGAAAAAATAAGGAGTTTGTATCGCTTTATCGGTCACCAAATACTCGGAAAAGTTCAGCGAAAGGATCGACGCCATCACAACCGTCGTGGTGGAATGTGCGAAGTGGTGGCTTTCTATGACGAAAATACAAAGATCGCTTGATTTCATGTGATGCAAAGTACTCAGCAGCATAGCGATTTGACTCAACAACAGTTATTTCGAAGCCTTGATGCGTCAAAATAAAGTAAAACAATCTGTGACGTCGCAATCGCCCAGTAGCGAATAAGTCCATCCAGCAAAACTACAACCGCTCGATTCAGTCCAATCGCGATCGATTTTTACCAAGTTTTTCAAAAATATTCCACAATCCTTACCTCATCGTCTCTCTCATTGTTTATTTCAACCAAATCCAGCCTCTAAAACTCCTCCTCGCTGTCAATATTGTAAAAAAGCTCGAAAAACGCTTGAAGAAATTCTGGTGCAAACTCTGACCGCCATTTTTGTTGAAGACGATCTCGGCTGGTCCGAAAAATAATGAAAAATACACTCTTAACCAGATTCTTTGTTGCTTGTGTGTGTCAAACGACCTTCACCCCTTTCTGCGGGCCTACAACGGCCTTAACATTCATTGGCTGACCTTTGAAAGCGAAAGTAAGCTTTCAATTACGATCACCTACGTCATCCCGGAATATTCCGGGACCTGCCTTTACCGGAATATTCCAGGAACCACGCCACTAGGGTTAAGATTCTCTATCCCACATAAAACTTTACCGTATATTGGTACTCTTGACAGGCGATCCTTTTCAATAGCAATACAGCTGTAAGCATTCATAATACACTTCTCTTGCTCATTACATACCTACAAATCATATGATGCCATAGAAATACCAACCACTGTCTGTTTTCAGATTTATGAGCTAGGGTAAGTTACCCCCCCCAAAATGTAATTATGGACAGATAGGTGTCTTCCAACCTACCACACATAAATTTAAACAAAACTTATTACACATGGTAACATTGAGAACAAAACCTCACAAATCAATGCAATAGCATTCCTCTTTGTAATTCATGTGATCCATACCCTCCTGCTGACCACAGTAACTATACAGAAAATCAGTTTAAAAAAACAAAAACAAAAAGGGGGCAGCTAAGCAGCTTGCAGAGTTATATTCCCAAACTAAAATTTACCAAACTACTTTCCAGACGCCAATCGCGGCCATACCTGTCTGTTTGTCAGCAGCCTGGGTGAACTGGTTGATTGGTGGGGGGACCTTCAGACGCTGGTACAGAATGGCCTTCTGGCGCTGCAGACGAATGTACTTGGGCCATCGCACAAAGCGGGACAAGTCACGTTTGGGCTGGATGTCCTGTCCTGAAAACACATACTACCATACCTGAGAAAGGGCACCACCTTTTCTCTTTTGCTGTTACTGCATGTACAATTAAAACAAAAACATACAAGACAAACAGAAAATTCCCTAACAAGAAGAGAGAAACTCCAAGAGCCTGGGTGTGAACGCACACACATCATCCTGCGCAGATTAGAACCGGTTCCACTTTTGGGCCACCATAGGCCCGTGAGAACAGATGACAAAAGTTACAAAACCACATGCACATGGGGATTGGTGTAAAAAAGCACACGAGTGCTTATTCCATTATCTTCAAAATTAAAATAAAATTTAAAAAACACACACACGCACACACAAAAAACAGCGCACAGGTGAATACATGTATCATATGCTCAGACGAGTGCCAAGTTCTGTGAGACAAGAGATCAGTTCTCTGCCTCCTCCTTGATCTATGCACGGATATAAATCACCATCATTTGAAACAACCCTGCACGCATGCAAACGTACACACAACTTACCAATTCCAAAGTTTTTGGGCCGCTTTTCAAAGAGAGGGTTGGTGACCTTCTTGGGCTCCAACTTCTTCCCCAGGAAAGGGGTAGAAGCTACCTTCTTCTTTCCCTTCTTAGGTTTAGGCTGCAATCAGTGATAAAAATAAATGTTAAAGGGAACTTTCTGATAGGTGAACTACCACCACAAACAGGTAGGTTTAACCTTTCTTCAATTTAAAGATTCCCTTGCCTTCATTTCCTGAATAAGAATCCCCCCCCCCCCCCCCCCCCCCCAACAAAAAGTGGTAGGACTATAATACACATTCTAACACAATATCAGGGGTGCCTCCATTATCCTTGAAATAATAAAATACACACTGACATATACCCCTGATTATTGGCTGCAGGAAAATTTGTAACACAGAAACATTCTCAAGTGGGATTTATGAGACTCCATGTCGACTTATGTTTACCTATAGATCATATTTTCCATGTTGGTCTCAGACTGAAAATGAAAATTGTAATTGACAACTGCACACAAATATTCTTATGTGCCGCTTATGAGTCCCTCTAGTTTAAAACCCTATACTTTCGAAAACTGCACACATGCAGTGGGAAATTAATAATAAAAAAAGAAGGCTAGCAAGAAAAGGCACCTCATCCAGTACAATACCTAGCGAATCGATCATGGTATTGGAGTTCTAGTTAGACCTAGTTCTAGCAATAGGGGCACACGATTTGCTTCAATCATTCTAGTTCTAGCAATAGGGGCACACGATTTGCTTCAATCATTCTAAATAAACCAAAAGACGTGTATAGTCTTCGTACGACTGAACAGAGCTAAATTCTGCATGACTGAGCGAATATAATTCAAGATATTCTCCCTCAGTCGAAACTGTGGTAAAGGACTACACTTCAACAAATAGTACTGTTACCGCTTCGTATGCTTTAAATATCATAGTATGGCTTTCTGATAATAAAAAAACAGAGTTTATGCCTTTCACGCACATGTATGTAAATAAACTATTAGATTATGTCCAGTAATGTTATATTGGACTTTCCTTGGCTGGATTTCTCGTGCGTCAACCATGTTGTGCCAAGATAACATTTTTAAATGCAGAAATAAATTCCATTCGATGGTCTTTCATTGCAAAGATACAGGTTAAAATATTCAACAACATTAATTGTTAAATAAAATTCCAAACTACTCTTAGTAAATCGAACAGATGGCAGAATATCATACAGATTTGATACAACATCACACAGACATGCTACGTACCATGATTAGAAGTGTACTGAAAAGGCCGGAAGAGGAAAAGGAAGTAGGCCTACTAGGCTAGCTGCTCGTGAAAGTGAGGCTTACAATTTGGCTGCAGTCCACAAATAAATTTAAACTCAAAGGTTACACACCTGTACTATTAGCTTGTGGGTCATGTATCATGCTGTACAGAGTCCAAAAAATTGTTTGCTGGTTTTCACACATTAAAAAAAAAAGTATTTAAAAATGCATTGTGTACTTGTTTTAGGAGTTGAGGCTATAGAGTAACGCCAAGTAGTGATGAGAAAATTGGAAACGATCATCAAATGAGGATTGCTACAGTGTGTGTTGACCCCAGCATGCATAATTATTGTGGTGAGGCAGCTAGCAGACGACAAATGAGTGAAGGGTTAGGGTGTTTGCTGGAAAATTAAAAAAAATCCAATACTACCAAATTTGTCCATATTGTCCTGAGTTTTGAGTCAGGGGCTAGTCTTTCACAAAAAAGTGGTTTCTTTTTTCTGAGGATACCTTTGTACGAATGCAAAAGTGGATATATGAAAAAAGAAGGAAAACTGCCTAAAGCTATTACCGGTGTGTAGCCAAAACCCTACAGTCTAAATCCTTGTGTACTGTATCCAGTTCCTTTCAAAACTCATGAGCGTAAAAACAATCTCAGAAATTAAAAACATACCAGCACTGCAATCATATTAAACAAGGACCGATAACTTGGCACTGGAAGTATTTTTCTACTGAAGACTCTTGATAAGTTGAGCAGTATTGTAATAATATTTATTCAGTCTGAAGAAGGAAGCAAACTCCGATGAATGAGCAATGAAAGAAAGGAACTTAGAAAGCAACATGAAAAAAAAAGAAAAAGTTTTTAAAAAAAGAAGAAAGAAACAGTAAAAGGAAGAAATAGACACAAAGAAATAGGGGAAAAAAACCCAGGAAAAGTAACATTTGTTAAAAAACGATCTCCCAGGTCTAAGTAAGTCCAGGTCTGCACTTTAAGTTGACATGGGAGATTGTACAAATCCCTGACCCTAATTCATAAGACCTTGCTGCCAAGATTTGAACTCATGACTTCATGGATCCACGGGACTTAAGTCAAACGATCTTTACCACTTAGCCACAGTGCCCTCTACCTCGCAGTCATATGAGGAAACAGATATGATGAAAACTCTGTGTGTGTGTGTGTGTGTGTGTGTGTGTGTGTGTTTCTTTCTTTCTTTTTAAAATTTTATTGTATTCTTTTATATCGAGGATAATGTGTGTGTGTGTGTGTGTGTGTGTGTGTGTGTGTGTGTGTGTGTGTGTGTGTGTGTGTGTGTTTCTTTCTTTTTAAAATTTTATTTTATTCTTTTATATCGAGGATAATGTGTGTGTGTGTGTGTGTGTGTGTGTGTTGTGTGTGTGTGTGTGGTGTGTGTGTGTGTGTGTGTGTGTGTGTGTGTGTGTGTTTGTGTGTGTGAGGGGAAGCGCGGGTGCGTGCGTGTGTGTGTTTTTTATTTTATTTTTTATTCGTTTATTCTTTTATATCGAGGATCATGGAATAAGCACTCATGTGCTTTTTTTTACATCCAGTCCCCGTGTGTATGCGGTTTTGTAAATTTTGTCATCTGTTTCCACTCTCCCCAAAAGTCCTTCGGATGAGACTATAAACCGAGGCCACGTATGCGAACGCACGCACGCAGAATATCTTGCGCACACGTTAAATCCTGTTTTGCTTTTCGTAAGAGTAGACCATTGTGTGCCGGTGGAAACAGATGACAAAATTGACAATACCACATATACATGGGGACTGGATGTCAAAAAGCACACAAGTGCTTATTCCATTATCCTCGATATAAAAGAATAAAATAAACACACACACACACACACACACACACACACACACACAGAGCCTTACCTCAACAAGGTGTAAGTATCCATCATCTAATCCACATACAAGAATCACATTAATTTCACACACACAGTGATGATTCCTCAGGCATAGAAATCACTTTGAAGAAAACTCTGCTAATACTGTCTCTTTCAGCGTGTAGGTCTTCTTTGTTAACATTTTCTTTATGAAAAATCGTCAACTCAAGGCGATGTTTAAAAAAAAAAAAGTCGAAGCATACACAAACATTCTCAAGGCAATTCAAGTCACAATTTTTACAATTAAAGGGAAGAAACTGGTTTAAAAGGAGACTGCTAGTAACATGTGTAGTTTCCCTTGGAAAGAATTTCTGATTTAGTGACGGTTTTTTGTTTGTTTGTTTGATTGATTATTTTATATCAAAACACAATGGCCTACTCTTCCGAAAAGCGGAATGGGTTTTAACGTGTGCGCAAGATGTTCTGCGCGCGTACGCACATAGGGCATCGGTCTATAGTCTCATCCGAAGGACTTTTGGGGAGAGTGGAGTCGGCACTGATGTTAACTCCAGCGCGCGCGCGCGCGCGCGCGTGTGTGTGTGTGAGAGACAGAGGTCTGGATTCACTTTCTTCCTCCCTATCAACATTGAGAGAGAGAGAGAGAGAGAGAGAGAGAGAGAGAGAGAGAGAGAGAGAGAGAGAGAGAGAGAGAGAGAGAGAGAGAGAGAGAGGAGAGAATTACTTAATTTTATTCTTTTATATCGAGGATAATGGAATAAGCACTTATGTACTTTTTTTTTTAACATCCACTCCCCGTGTGTGTGCGGCTTTGTAAATTGTTATCTGTCCCCACCCGCACACAATGGTCTACTCTTACGAAAAGCGGAACAGGATTTTAACGTGTGCGCAAGATGTTCTGCGTGCGTTCGCACGCGGGGCCTCGGTTTATAGTCTCATCCGAAGGACTTTTGGGGAGAGTGGAGTCTGCACTGATGCTAACTCCAGGGGAAAATATCCACTTGAACGGGAATCGAACCCGGGTTGTCAGATTACGAGCGCAATGTTCTAACCACTAGGCTATCGGAGGGAACGAGAGAGAGAGAGAGAGAGAGAGAGAGAGAGAGAGAGGAGAGAGAGAGAGAGAGAGAGAGAGGAGAGAGAGAGAGGGAGAGAGAGAGAGGGAGAAGAGAGAGAGAGAGAGAGAGAGAGAGAGAGAGAGAGAGAGGAGAGAGAGAGAGAGAGAGAGGAGAGAGAGAGAGAGAGAGAGAGAGAGAGAGAGAGAGAGAGAGATGAGTTCTCATGTGACAAGGAATCACCATCAACGTTGACATACCATGATGCATTGGTACAATGACAATTCACTCATTGAGGGCTGAGTACAAGTACTGCAACACCAACCATCACTCTTCACTCTTCAGTCCAAAGTGGCCGATACAGACACCAGTTCAGAGCAACAGGCAGGACCACACTACGCGTTGTCGTCGCTGTTGGGCAGTTTTCACCTGAGGCTACAGGTAACTGTTGTTATTGTTGTATAATGCTGATCGGTTCAGTATTCATAATTATTTTTCTTACATATTTCAACAAGTCGAAAAGCAGGTAGGTTAATCAAATGTTGCTTTAATTCCGCTTCTAAAAGGTGGAATGGATTGTTAAGGTGGGGAGGTGAGATTTCCGTGCGGGCCCCCTCTCCTGTGAGGTGACTTTGACTTAACTCATTTAGGAGTCGCTTGGGGCACTGCATTGAAATCTTCAGGTAGTTAGTGTCTTGAGCAAGCTGAATATGGCGGAACCCATTACCTTTTCAGGATATCCATGTTACCGATCATAGTGAATCTTGCAGGAAAGACAAGAGGTTTGTCGTGTGTGTAAGTTGCTCTTCTACAAAGTTAAACATAGGACCTCTGAGGGTTTTTTTTTCGTTCCTCGGCTAGAGCTCGAAGGTTAACCAACGGTGAAATTTGCGTATGTTTTTGCCCACCATGAAGGTAGTCACATTCCGACCTCCGGGATGATGTCTAAGTCAAAGTCAAAGTCAAAGTTTTATTTTCAGATGGTACATTGAATAAGCAGTGCATTTGCTTTTTTCTAAACGTCAGTGTGCGTGCGCTATTCAAAAACACAAAATTGTCATCCGTTCTTACCAGCACGAATGACGTACTCTTTCGAAAGGCATAACTAGTTTTAACGTGTGCGCAAAATGTTCTACGTGCGTTCGCACACGGGACCACGGCTTATAGTCAGATTTGAAGGGTTTTCGGGGGGAGTGGAGTCAGTACAGAACTCCCGGTAAAAAAACCTGGGGGATTGTAAAGATCCCCATCCTTAATTCACCAGACACCCTGGAGATTCGAACACACGACTTCATGGACCCATGGGATTGAAGTTGAGTGGTCTTAACCATTCAGCTCTAGCGTCGGTCGGCTGAGGATATGACTCCTTGATATTTTTACCACCTCTGGGTTAGCACTTTTCCTTGTTCATTGTCTACCCAGCGTAACCCTTTACACCCTCTTCCTCCCCATCTTTTCCCTTCTGTTCTCCCCCTCTCCTCGTCCCCCCCCCCCTCCCCAATTGCTCTCCAGTGCCAGAATTTTTACTGGCATTTTTTTGTCAGTGCTCAGACAACTATAATATGGAGAGACTTGGACGAGCTCGATAACCAAGATTTGATCGTAGATGATTCTGAATAATAAACGAGAAGGGTGGTTTTTTTTTTTAAAGTGCCTAGGAAATAGAGTGGCTACCAAGCTTGAAGCTCAATCATCGGCAGAAAGTGACACACGGGCAGTTAGGAAATCTTTCCTCTTCATCGATAGTAATGGGGGAAAAAATTAACTGGATTTCCTAGGGAAAGTAACTGCCCCCCCCCCCCCCCCTTTACTTTCCCCTGCTGAGGCTGAGGAATGCATTACAAACCAGAATCCCCCCCCCAAAAAAAAAAAAAAGAAAAAAAAAAGAAGGCGGAAAGGAAGGAGAAAAAAAGAAAAAAAGAGAAGAAAGTCGCATTTCTCCAAGAATTTGCTGCACATAGCGTCGAGCGTGGTTACCAGTTGGATGGGTGACCGTTTGCGCGCCTTGGCTTCAGTACAGTTCCCCCAGTTCACCCAGCTGTAAATGGGTACCTGCCCTCTTTAGGGTCAGGGAAGGTAAAGCAGCGAGGGAGAGGAGATGGGCGCCGCCCTCAATATGCTGGCCCTAGAGAAGTGAGGTCTCTGACGCCTCGCTCCCCTACGACCTTATAGGTTATGGGACTCCTTTACCTTTTTTTTTTTTTTACCTTAGTGTGCTCTTCATTTTGCAAATATTCTGATGGAAACATTCCAGTCTGTCACAGCACCTAGCTGGTTGGCCACGTACAGAAATAGCTGACTAGAGCTCCGAGGTTCACCAATGGTTGAGAGTTTGCGTATTCGACCGGTTTTTTCCTCACCATGAAGGTAGCCGCATTCCGATTCGGGGGGGATGATGTCTAAACGCGACACTAGTGTGCATGTATTTTCAAATGTTGTCATCCTTTCCCACTGGTGCATAGCCTTCCTCTCTTTCCAGAGGCAGAACGGGTTTTAACGTGTGTGTGTGCAAGATGTTCTGCGTGTATTCGTACGCGGGACCTCGGTTTATAGTCTCACCAAAGGACTTTCACGGGAGTGGAGTCGGCACTGATACTAACTCCCTGGGGGAAATTCCCCTTCAACGTCTCTCGCTGGTAGTTCAAACCTGGGATAAAACTCAGACCCTCAGACTACGAGGACAGCGTTCTAACCACCGGAGGCCTCCCCCCCCCCCCTTCCCCGAGCAGGTGTTCAAACCCTCACACAGTGTTTGACTTGCTTTGTTCAGCAGGTTGATCTCGCTACCATTACCGTTGTGTTCAGTGTTCATAGTGTGGAGGTACAGTGTGCAGTTGTGTGGCTTTTTGTCTAGCGTCACTATACAGTCTGTAGTGACAGGATTGCCTGCCACACAGGGTTAGGAAGCTGTTGACAATAAAGTGACACAGGGGTAGGATTTTTGGAACACATCAGAGATGAAGTCTCACTATACCCCCCCCCCCCCCCCCCCCCCAGCCCCGTTCCTCCCAGGCTCGCAAATGGTGATGTATAGTTTTTTTTTTTGTTTGGGTATGCGACCATTATCCCATTCAGGTAGCCGCATATCAGCTTCGGGATATCTAACTACATCAGTGTGCATGCATCTTTTGTTGTCAACTGCTCCTAACTGGGAGGAAATGACCTACTCTTCCGAAAGGTGGAGTGTTTTTTTAATGTGTGCACAAGATTTTTGGTGGTTCAAAATGATAGAGTAGCTTGTAGGTGTGATACTCAAGACAGTATTGTTTGATTTTCATTTGTTTCAGCTGATGCCAGCTTGTGGGGCTACAGGTTTTTTTCGTTCATAAGCTAGAACTCTGAGGTTCACCAACAGTGAGATTTTGCGTATGGGACCTTTTTTGCCTACCATAAAGGTAGCTGCATTCCGACTTTGGGGATATATACTGGGTGTATTCGTGTTTCCTTAACCCACCGATTCGCCTATATTAACCCACCCATTCGCTGATATGAATTGTGGAATCCTTAACGTGCATATTTGATCTCATGCATGTGTGTACACACGAAGGGAATTAAGGCAATGACAGGCTTGCACTTAAAGTTCTCCTGGGAGATGTTAACTAAACAGTAGCAGCAACGGTGAAGCTGAAGACCATCTGGAAAGACTGTAACATCTCTCTCAGGACCAAGGTCAAGCTACTGCATGCACTGGTCATCTCCACATATCTGTATGCATGCGAATCCTGGACACTGAATGCAGATCTACAAAATAGGATCCAGGCTTTGGAGATGAGATGCCTCAGAAGACTCCTTGGCATTTCATACTCGGACCACATTACCAACGAAGAAGTCTGACAAACCATCACCCAATAAGTAAAGTACTATGAAGACCTGCTGACTACAGTCAAGAAAAGGAAGCTCAGATAATATGAACATGTGACAAGATCAGATGGGCTCTCAAAGATCATACTGCAAGGAACAGTGCAAGGGAAGAGAAGGTGGGGCAGGCCAAAGAAGAAATGGGCAGACAATGGACCAGGAAGACCTTCTCCACAACCCAGGCACTTGTCCACAACCACTCCAAATGGAGCCAAGTGGTGCAATATTTGTCATTGTAGTGCCCCTAAGACCATGGAGGGGGTTACAGGAGCAGATGAGATGAGATGATGCACCAAAGCAGGATGAATATAGAGCCATGGTGATTACAGTCACTTGAAGAGAAAACATTTCAATCAAAAATATTTGCACATGCGCATGCACAAACCAACAAACACAAAGCAGAGGTAAAATAAGAAACAAACTACAGACTGTCTTATTCAGTAATAATGACATTTATAAAAAAAACAACTATTAATAGTCAATATACTTCTTTGATTGTTAGGTAGTGTGTTACTGTAAATTCCTCAATGACTGAAGACAGTTTATTTCATTCTTTACCTGGGTAGTAATAAGTTTTTTCAGATTATTTTCTCTCTCTTTCTTCCGTTTTTGTCTCAGAGCAGTGTAAGTGTAAAGAAAGGGGTTGAGAGCTGCATTGAAGGGCAGAACAACAGTGGCCATTGCTGCATTGACCTCCCCTGACACAGGGATGTCCAGCTTGGCCAGAAGTCCACAGACACCAATGGGGAACCAGCAGAGAAAGTCCGACATGGCAATGACCAGAAGACGACGAGCTATGGTGGCTTCTTTGGATCTGCTTGTGCTCTTCACATTGACACTGTCCTTACTCTTCAGTCCATCATCTGACATTGCGGTAGTTGTCACTGACCAGTAGATGAGGCTCTGACCTATTGCAATCAACAAAAACATGACCAGGTTGATCACAATCATAACACTGAAGGAATAATGGCTGCCAGGGAGGTCGGTTCTTGTGACTGGCAGAGGAATACAGATTCCTTTCTGGCGGTAAAACGCCCAGTTGGCTGTCAAAGGCAGTAAAGGTATGGAGGCTAGGATCATCCCCAGTCCCCAAGTCATGACACAGGCAATGAGAGCGGATGTGACTCCAAAACGAAGACGACTGAAAGGGAAACGAATGACAAGAAATCGATCCAAGGTGATGAGGCTGATAAAGAATGACGATGTTTCACAAGACAGAAAGGACAGGAATCCTGCAATGCTGCAAGTGGCACTGTGCCTCCATGCTATGTCATGCCACAGGTAAACACCAGCATAGACACGATCTGCTGTTCCAATTATAAGAAGGTAAAGTCCCATTAAAAAATCAGATATAGTCAAGTGAATGACGAACACTGCAAAACCAACTCTATTTTTCCCTGAATAAAACAGTTTCAAGCGATATATAAAGCTGGTCAGGTTTCCAGCTACTGCAAAAACGGCAAAGAGAAAAACGCTGAATGCATAAAAGGCAGACCTGAGCAAATTTTCACATGAGGAGATTTCATCTACGGGGGCATCACATTTTCCAGTGAAACTTTCAGGCAACACAGCTGAACAGCACAGCTTGTAGTTGTCCCCAGTGACCTGCTTCAAGTCTTGCATTTCTTTCATGAAGTCAGGGCTGAAGTCAGACACAGGGCAACCCTGCAAGTTTAAAATCTGTAACTTTCTGAACAACGGTTTTGTCTTCAAGGATTCCAGTCCGCTAAAGGATAAATCCAGAATAAGTACCTCAGGCATGAAGTCTGAGAACAATTGCAGATTCGAATGCTGGTCCAGGACGCTAGACATATTCAGTCTTACCAATGATGTGAGCTGGAAACCTGTACTGAAGCCAGAAAGACTAGAGGACAGAGGATTGCCAGCAAGAGTCAGTTCCCTCAGATTCTTGAGCGGTGTCAAGTGGTTGATGTTGAGATCATACAGTAAATTATCACTCAGATCCAAGACACGGAGGTTAGGTAATGTGATTTCACTGACAGTTCTCCAGCCACATGATGCAACATTCAAATGGATCAGCATGATGTTGTTGATGACAGAGTCCAAGGTCAGTCCCGTGCCTCTGGCATCTACATAACGAAGATGCAGAACAGTTTCTGAGAGAGCCAGTGGATTACCAAAGCATACACATTGGTCACAGCAGGCCTCGTCCATTTGGCACATCAGTTCGTCATCCTGTTGCGGACATTGAGCTGCCCCATCACACAGGTGTTGCACGTGCATGCAGATTTTTCTGTCCAGTCCCCGGCATCGGTACAGTCCTTCACAATTGTATGCATAACAATCCATTTCATCTTCATGACCTGGACAATCGTGCATGCCATTGCACCTGGTGTAGATAGGCAAGCAAAATCCATCACCAGGACACTGGTAGTGTGTAGGTGGACACTGAGTTGTACCATCAGCTAGGGGAACAGCCATGAAGTGTCCTTCTCCATCCAAATTAACCATCGCTGGAGGTTTGACCATGCTGTAGGTGATAGTGACAAGATCACTGTATTGACAGCTCATCTCGTCCACTGACGTTTTACAATCACTTTCTCCATCACAAACGTGGCTTGAATGGATGCACTATAGGAAGAATCAAAACATAAAGGAGAGAATGGAGACCATCTAAAGGAAAAAAATGATGATGATGATGATGATGATGATGATGATGATGATGATGATGATGATGATGCCTTTTTTCTTCACTGTCCACTTCATTTAACTGGTCACCATCAAGTGATCAATACTCTAAAACCAGAAGAAAAAACTTTAAATACCTTATTACATGGTGACAGATACCTAAGCTTTATTGAGACATTACTATCATTTGTTCACTGGAACCTCCAAGTGTACAACGTGGCGGAGGATCAGGGTGAGACAGCGGACGACTGTGCCAGGAAATGCTGCCAGGTCTTCAGTGACCTGATCGGAGTGACCACCACCACAGAGGCAGCAGACCTGGAGGCAGGGCATCGCACCAGTCTGGTGGTCACGGGGAGGAAACGATCCATCATCACGCCATGGCTTTATGTATGTCCAGAAAGCTGAAGGACAGTGTTCCGGCCAACAGGAGGAAATTGAAGAACAAAGGTGTCTCCTTGAATGAAGACTTGATGCCAGTAAAGTATAAGATGGCCATAGAAACATATTATTATTATTGGCTCTTGCAAGCCATCATATGGACCTTTTTTTAGATGATCTAATATGAACCGGCATATTTCAGCAGCATAAAACAATATTGGCTGTATCTTAGCGTCAAAAATTTTGAAAAAGTGTTTGTGTGTCATTTCATTATACTTTTGAAAAACCTTGTTTAGCTGTAACACTGCCTTTTTCCCTTTAGTTGTCAAATGCAATGTACCTCTTTGGTGCTGATCATAGTTATAAAGTTATATCTTAAATAACAATAATTATTTACAAATTCCAGTCTGTTACCTTTATAAAACCATTTTTCAAGTCTTCCTAACATCCCCTTTACTGAATACCATGATCTTAGTTTTACCTATATTTACATTTAGTTTTATGCTTTCACAAAATGATTCTAAGATATATAACTGATTTTGGAGACCACATGGCCTCGTTGAAATCAAAGCCAAATCATCTACAAAAAGTAGGACAAGTAATTCCATGATATCTGGATATAAATGCACTCCATGTTTACCTTTGTCATTGAGAAGTTTAGCTAGTTGATTTATAAACATGGAGAATGATTTTGGACTGAGAACACAGCCTTGTCTTACCCCACTTGGTGTTTCAAACATATTGTTATTTCAAGATTTGCACGGACACCAGATATTAATGCATTTTACATGGCTACAATCACAGCTAGAAATGTACCTTTTACTCCTTGTCTTTAAATACACAGTGAAAGTTTGTCATCTCTGACTGAATCAAAAGCTTTTCTAAAATCTATGAAAGCTACTTACAGTTTTCTGCCTTTTTTGTTCATACAACACTGATTGGCTGCATATAGAGTAAATATTTGATCAACTGACATTCAGTAATTACATTTTTATTCTCTAACCATGAGTACACCTGTTTATTAAGAATGGAGGTATAGCATTGAGAATAATACTTAAAAGAGAAACTCCTCTATAATTGTCTACATTATTAACATTTCCTTTTTTATGCAGAGATATGATTATGGCTTTGGACCATTCCTGTGGATAGATTCCTTTTTCAAAAATGGCATTGACAAGTTTTGTTAGAAAAAGCACAATATTTTTACCGCCACTTTTAACATTTCTGCTAATATATCATCAATCCCACTAGCTTTCCCATTTTTAAATCTTCTTATTACCGTACTTACGTCTTTCTCTGATATTGTTGATTCAAAACATGGTCTGTTTCTTCTAAAAGGTCAATATCCACATCAATATCCCTTCCCTCTTCTTCTGAATTACCTTGAAACTCGTTTTTGAAATGTTCAAATCACTCATTTATAGAAATGTTATTTCTAATCCTTTTCTTGTTTGCACAACCCATTGTTCTTAGTTTATTCCAAAAGCATGCTGTGTTACTGATTTCTTTTGCTAATTCTTCAGCTGTTTGTTTTCGAAAAGCTTGTCATTTAGTCTTTAATAGGTATCTGTATTGTTTTCTTGCTGTGACATATGCTTGTCTGTCTTTATCTTTTCGAGTTCTTCTGAAATAACCTAATAACTTTCTAGTTTCTTTTTTTGCTTTACTACATTCACTACGAAACCATTTTGACCTTTCCCCCTTAACATGACAGTGTTAACCTTACACTTACTGGAGTCTTTTAAAAACTGTACAAATATTTCAATAGCATACATCTCTGTCTAGATTTTCCATGGCCATCTTTACTCTATTTTTTATATCTTTGCCCTCCCAAATTTTGATGAAACGACTTTCCTGAGTTTTATCCCAAATATATCTTTTGCACACAACATTTTGATTTTGTTTTGATCAAGACAATATGTACAATTTCTAGCTGCTTCTATCTCTAAAGAGACGGGCAAGTGGTCAGATTCAACATTTTCAAGCTTTAATGACAGGTGTACTGACCAAAAAAAAGTTCAATAGATGCAACCAAAAAATTTACTGTACTTTCCCCGAAATATCCAATGTATACACAGCTTTCATTAAAAGTCGAATCTGTGAGAAAATTCAACATAATACAATTAAACATATTACAAAATTCAACCAGTTGTTCTCCAAAATTATTCACACAACCATCTTGAGAGTTTCTTGGGAACATATTGTTGACAGGCATGGTTGTGTTTTAAAAGTCACTACTGTTACCATTGAATGAATAATTGCTACGAACTGTTCTAGCATTTAAGTCCCCATTCAAGAGGATAGAAAAATTGTACACCATACAAATATGTCAAACATTGATCAACACTTCAATGCCAAATGCTCCTTCATGGCTATTCCAAAATGCTGAGACACATGAAGGAATATAACAAGAAATGTGGCAAATAGATTTTAAAAAAATGTACAACCACCATGTTTTCTTGTTCAACTTGCACATGTTCAATAACCTTTTCAAATATTTTTCTATTCAGAACAATCACACCACCTGAATAACGAACTTGATAAGACATTTTCTTTGGCTTTAAATGTAAAGATGATCAAGTCTTTAATTAAATTAGAGTCAAAATCAAAGCAACAAATGTTTCAGTTAAATATACAAAATCATAGGAAGTGAGAAAGTTAACAAAATCATTGTTTTCCAGTTTTTGTAAAAGACCATTAATAGTGTATTTAAGGAATTTAGCAGAACTTTTATTTTCAATATGTACACATGATACTGGTGCTGTTTCTTTATCAGTAGATTTAGCATCTGGAAAAGTGGACCCGCCCGATGTCCTTTTTATTGACCAGTGCCTGAAGCACCCTTCTTTCTGTGCTAGGACCCAGACTTCTGGGACTTATTGTTGTCCTGTGCATTGTTGCTAGACTACAGAAGAGTTTTGTTCCAAACCTTTGTTTTGTAATCTACAACAAAAACTGCATTGACAAGAATATTTCACGTGTCAGACATCTACTTGATAATGCTTGTAATTTGCTTAGTTTTCAATGTTTTGTTACAAAGTATGGAACTATCTCAGATTTTGTTACATATATAATGGGCATGTTTGTGCATTGAAACAATATTCAAGAGAACTAGGATTAGAAATTATGCACTCTGATGTAAATTAAAGGAACAAAATGAGGACAGTAATCTGCTCTGTACAAAAGGGAGCTGTGCTCTACTACGAGTTGCTGACTAACACCACAACTGACCCAAGGTGCTGCATGAAGTGGACCAAAAGATTGCATTAAAATGTTGTATGGTCACAAGTATTTAGAACATTCCACAAATTCAAGATGAGAGGCTAAAGTGGTTTCAGATCAGATTTGTACATAGAATAAAAGCAACAAATATTATTTTACAAAGCATGGGCATTGAAGAATTAATTACAGTTTCCTTTGGTCATACCCAAACAGAGAGTATCCAACATATTGTTTGCATACTTCCCTATTGTACATGAATTATGGCAAAAATTCCAAAATAAGATTAATGTAACGCAGTGAATCTGCTGCTCAACGAAAGCATCTTCCCTTTGAGTGTAGAAACAATTGTAAATCTCACAAGATCTCGGACTTAATACTGCTGCTGCTCCCCAAATTTTACAAACATAGATGTAGACGCCAAAAGAATCTGCTTTTGTTTGAAATGTTTAGGCCACAACTAAAATCGGGACATGAGGTAGGAAATGTGCTGCATATATGAAATTTGTGGTTCTTAAGTTTCACTGCACAATGGTGTACATATCTGCCCCTGTTAGATTAGATCAAACCCTGGTACCACTCAATCTGAAAGTAACATCCTTTCACTCACCTGAGCTGTTTGATTGTGGTGGCATGTTTTCATTATGTTTTTTTTAATAATTTTTATATCTTTTTTGTTTTGTATTTTTGGTTTTTGGAACAATCCTCAGTTAGTTATGTGTGTAGGGGTGTATGTATATGTATATGTATATGTATATGTAAGCATGTTTATGTATGTATGTGAATGTATGTATGCATGCATGTGCATATGTGTATGTGTATTATATGACCATATGAGTTCATTTATTAGCTGAAACATGTGTTTTCATGTAATATATATTTACTTGTATTCTCCCCTTTTAAAATTGTTGTATCTACTTCGATAGGAGCCATGTGTAGATTGATGTTTACACTGTATATTGGTCTGTAGCTCATCTCATCTGCTCCCCTACCCCCCTCTAGGATTCGCATGCCTACAGATATGTGGAAGTGATCAGTGCATGCAGTAGCTTCACCTTGGTCCTGAGAGAGGTGTTTGGGTCTTTGCAGATGGTCTTCAGTTTTGCCATTGCTGCTACTGTTTGTGCAGCTCTTGCAAGGATTCGATCTTTGAACTTTCTTCACTAATAATAGCTCCAAGGTACTTGAAGTGATCTACAACCTCAAGTTCATTTCGACTGACTGTGATCTTGGTAGTGACTGGCCTGGCACTGTTTGTCATGAGTTTTGTCTTCTTGGCACTGATCTCCATGCCGTATCTGGAGGATGTTTCACCCAGGTGGTACACTAGGTTGGCTAGTTCCTGTTAATTTCCTGCCAGTCTATCAATGTCATCGGCAAACCTGAGGTTGGTGATTGTTCGCCCTTCAATACTGACTTGTGCCAGCATGATATTCTAGGGTATCAGTCATTATGCGCTCAAGGAAGACATTGAGCAGTGTCAGTGATAGGAAACAGCCTTGACGGACTCCCACTGAGGTATAGAATCATTCTCCAACGGTGCCTCGGTCTGTATACATGATTTAAAAATTACAACAAAGATTTTTTAAAACGTACTTCTATGGAAAAAAGCCAACACAAAGTACCAACCTGTCCCTTACCACAGCTGAA
>CM054161.1:23413849-23513233 GCA_028751875.1 Rapana venosa | reverse complement strand
CCCTCCCCCTCTCTCTCCTCTCTCTCTCTTTTTCGTTCACTCTCTCTCTTTGTCGTTTTCCTACCTGGCACGTGCGGGGCGCGGGGGTGTTTGTTTTTCTGTTGTTGTTTGTCTCTTCTTGTTCTCTCCTCTCTCCTCTGTTTCCTTTTTCCCCCTCTCTCTCTCTTTTCGTTTCTCTGTCTTCTCTCCTCTCTTCGCTCTCTCTTTCTTCTCTTCTCTCCTGTTTCTTGGTTCCTCTCTCTCCCCGTCTCTCCTCTTCTTCTCGTTCTCTTCTTCTCCTCTCTCTCTCTTGTTTTAGTCTCTCTCTCTCTCTCTCCTCTCGTTCTTCTCTGTTTCTCGTCTCTCCCCTTTCCCCTCTTCCTTCTCTCTTGTTTCCCCCTCTCTCCCTTCTTTCTGTTCTCTCTCCCCTCCTCTGGTTCCCCCCCCTCTCTACTTTCTATCTCGCCCTTTTTTCTCTTCTCTCTGGTCTTGTCTGTCTTGTTCTGTCTCTCTTTTTCCTTTCTCTCCTTCTCTCGTTTTTCCTTGTTTCCCTCTCTCCCCTCCCGTTTGCCTCTCTGTTTCTGTCTCTCTCCTCCTCCTTCTGTTTTTCTCCCCTCTCTTCCTCTCTTTCTATTCGTGTTTTCCTGTCTCTCTTCTCTTCTTCTTCTTCTCTCTCTCTCTCTTCTATCTCTTTTTCTCTTCTCTCTCTCGGCTTCTCTTCCTCTCTTTCTTCCTCTCCCTGCTTCTTTCCTCTTTTCCTTCTCTCTCTTTTTTCTATCTCCTTTTCTCTTTCTCTTCTTCCCCTTTTTGTCTTCTTCTCTTCTTCTTCTGTTTCCCCCCCCTCTCTCTTCTCTCTCTCTTCTCTCTCTCCCCCCTTTTCCCCTCTCTCTGTTTCCCCCTCTCTCTCTCTCACTCGCCTCTCTTTCCCCCCTCTTCTCTTTTCTCTCTCAATCTCTCTCTGTGTTCGGAGACGGTTGTTAATTCAGGCAAGACTTGACGTGCGCTGTCTGTTCTGTTCTGGCTGCTGCATGTTTCAGCCCCTCCCCCTCCCCCCCCCTCCCCCACAGAAAAACATAATAAATCAAATCACCACCTCACAGTACACATGCTCACGCCCCAAAAAACCACACTCACACAAGAAATAAAGGGGGTGTGTGTGTGTGTGTTTTGGTGTGTTGTGTGAGGGGGGTGAAAAGAGAAGAGAAAAGAGAGAGAGAAGAAAGAGAGGGGAGGAAAATCAGTCCAAGCAAACCCCTTTTTTTCAGATGGTTTCATTGAAAAAAGCTGTGCATTTTCTTTTTTTCATCAAGCCACAAAATTTCCTATCTAAAAATGGGGGTGTGGTGTGGGGTGGGGTTTGAGCGTGCGTGCGTGCGTGCTGCGTGCGGGTGTGGGGGTTTTGGGTACACAAAAAGTTTTTACATTAGGAAAAAACCGGGACGTATAGATAATTACCACTAGGCTATTCATTTCCCTTTTTCCTGTATAAGCTTCCCCGCTCTTTCCCCCCCCCAAAAACCCTTTTAAAGGGAAACCCCCTCCCCCCCTTCGCCCCAAAAAGCACCCCCCCCCCCCCCCCCCCCCCAACCCAACACACTTCTGTGTGTTTTGGTGTTGGGGTTCCCCCTGCCCCCCCCCTTTGTGTCTCTCTCACACACAGTCACCATCTCCTCTGTATCCCTCACACACCCGCCGGGACTCCTCCCCTCTCTCTCCTCCATCCTCTCTCCAAACTTTTCCCTTCTCCCCTCCTCAAATCTAACACACACACCCCAAAACAAGTCATACAAACTCTCTGTTGTCTGTCCTTTTTCTCTCCCTTTTTCTTCTCTCCCCTCTCTCCCCCTCTCTCCCCTCCTCTCTCACACACACACACCCCACTTAATTTTTTTCTATGTCTGCATATACATTTAACTTTTTTTTCTCGCTTTTTTTCCTTTTTTTTAGATTGATGGCTTATGAAAAAAAGCCAAAAACTGCAAAATTCCCAAAGACCATCGAAAATAAAAGTTTGACTTTGACTTTTACTTTTACACAGTCAGGCATCTCATGTCTTTTTTTCTCTCTCAAATCCCTCACACACCACACA
Source organism: Rapana venosa (assembly GCA_028751875.1). Classification (NCBI taxonomy): domain Eukaryota; kingdom Metazoa; phylum Mollusca; class Gastropoda; order Neogastropoda; family Muricidae; genus Rapana; species Rapana venosa. The sequence goes on along the minus strand of CM054161.1, from coordinate 23,511,165 downwards.
CACACACACACACACAAAAACACACACACACACACACACACCCCACACACAAAACCACTCTCTCCTCTCTCTCTCTCTCTCTCTCTCACTCTCACACACACAGTCACACATCTCTCTCTGTGTCTGTCTGTCTGTCGTCTGTCTCTCTCTCTCTCTCTCTCACACACACAACACACACTCTCTCTCTCTCTCTCACTCACCCCAAAAACACGCTCCTTCTCTCTCTCTCACTCTCTCTCACACACAGAGTCACACATCTCTCTCTCTTTGTCTGTCTGTCTGTCTGTCTGTCTGTTCTCTCTCTCTCTCTCTCTCTCTCCTCTCTCTCTCTCTCTCTCTCTCTCTCGCTCTCTGGCTTCCCTCTCTCTCTCTCTCCTCTCTCACACACACACACAGAGTCACACATCTCTCTCTCTCTCCTCTCTCTTTGTCTGTCTTCTGTATGTATGTCCCCTCTCTCTCTCTCCCTCTCCCTCTCTCTCTCTCTCTCTCTCTCTCACACACACACACACACACACACACACACCACACACACACACACACACTCCCCCCAACCCTGTATCGTTTTCTGTCTTTCTTTCTACCCTCACTTCCACCACACCCTCCTTCCACTACAGCATACACATACCTTTTGTCTTTTTTCTTTTTTTCTAGAGAACTCGTAAGCTACCTCACCAAGCAGTAGGCCTACATGTAGGGAGGTTGGAGAGTCTTTGAGAAGGATCGCGTATTATTGTTGTATACATGTATTGTGTGCGTGTGTTGTGTTTGTCGTGTTCTGTCTTGTTCTGTCTGTCACTCCCGCGTACGTTTTGCACGCAGAGAGGTCTTTGTTTGATCATTTAAAGCGGGGGGGTTGTGTGTGTGTGTGTGTGTGTGTGTGTGGTGTGTGTGGTGTGTTGTGTGTGTGGTGTGTGTGTGTGCGTGTGTGTGTGTGTGGGCGTGCGTGCGTGTGTGTGTGTGGTGTGTGTTGTGGTGTGTGTGTGTGTGTGTGTGTGTGTGTGTGTGTGTGTACGACGTACGTGTGTGTGGTGTGTGGGGTGTTTTTAATTGTATTGTTCTTTTATTTCGAGGATAATGGAATAAGCAGTCATGGAGGGTGGGGTTTTTTTTTTTTAAAATTCAGTTTCCCCCTTGGGAAAGCAGTTTTGTCAAACATTCAGTCCTTGGGTGTAAATTTTTTAGTTTTGTCAAGTTTTTGGGGAGAGGGGGAGAGAGAGAGAAGTGTGGGGTGTGTGTGTGTGTGTGTGTGTGTTGTTGTGTGTGTGTGTGTGTGTGGACAGTCTACTGACACTGTCATAGAGAATGACGGTTTTAATAACAACAACAACAATGATGTTAACAATAATAATAATAATAATAATGTATAGAATTTATAACTAGCTGGATGAGTACCGATCACTAAGATTTGGGCTTGATGATTAATTGAAACGTATGTTCTTCATTCATAGAACAAAACGCAAGCGCTTGAGGAAAGACTCCAAAGAGCATTTTATTTTATTTTATTATAACAAGAAGCCAAATGCACATCTTTTTTTTTTTTGTCGCGATGGGAACTTTACACTGTTTAGGTAGAAGAACCCGCCCATCCCCAGGCTGATTACGATGGATAGACAGACACACGGAATCAAACGGGCGTGCACGCACGCACACGCGTGCGCACGCACGCACACTTATTCACAAAACACCCACACAACACACGCATATGCAACATACACACATACACACACACACAACAACAACACGCACGCACACACAACACAACAACACGCACGCACGCGCACACACACACACACACACACACACACACACACACACACACACACACACACACACAACACACACTCACAACACACACACAACACACCACAACACACACTCAACAACACCACAACACACACTCACAACACACAACAACACACACACAACAACAATACACACACACTCACACACACACACACACACACACACACACACACACACACACACACACACACACACGGCGTGAGCACAGCCATACTCAGTTTTTATTATCATCATCAGGGCGAGATGTGCATACACAGACAGAGAAGATGTATATATATACACAAACACAATAAAATGCACACGCCCACTAAATGTATACAGACAGGCAGGCAGGCAGGCGCTACTTAGTGTTGTGCATAGACTCGCACACTCTCTCTCTCTCTTTACTCTCGATAACAGTTCGAGTTCCAGTTCTCTCTCTCTCTCTCTCTCTCATCTCTCTCTCATCTCTCCCTCTCTTCTCACTCTCTCTCTCTCTCTCTCTCTTCTCTCTCTAGTTCTCTCTCTCTTGCTCTCTCTCTCTGTCTCTCTCTCTCTTTCTCTCTCTAGCTCTTGCTCTCTCTCTCTCTCTCTCTCATCTCTCTCTCTCTTCTCTCATCTCTCTCTCTCTCTCTCTCCCTCTCTCTCTCTCTCTCTCTCTCTCTCATCTCTCTCTCTCTCTCTCTCTTTACTCTCGATAACAGTTCGAGTTCCAGTCTCTCTCTCTCACTCTCTCTCTCTCTCTCTCTCTCTCTCTCTCCTCTCTCTCTCTCTCTCTCTTTTTCTCTCTCTAGTTCTCTCTCTCTTGCTCTCTCTCTCTGTCTCTCTCTCTCTTTCTCTCTCTAGCTCTTGCTCTCTCTCTCTCTCTCTCTCTCTCTCTCTCTCTCTCTCTCTCCTCTCTCTCTCTCTCTCTCTCTCTCTCTCTTTACTCTCGAAACAGTTCGAGTTCCAGTTCTCTCTCTTTCTCTCTCTCTCTCTCTCTCCTCTCTCTCTCTCTCTCTCTCTCTCTCTCTTTCTTCCTCTCTCTCTCTCTCTGCTCTTTCTCTTTCTCTCTCTCTCTCTCTCTCTCTCTTTTCTCTCTCTCTCCTCTCTCTCTCTCTCTCTCTCCTCTCTTTCTCTCTCTCTCTCTGTCTTGCTCGTTCTCTCTCTCCTCTCTCTTCTCCTTCTCTCTCTCTCTCTCTCTCTCTCTCTCTTTCTCTCTCTCCCCTCTCATCTTTCTCTCTCTCTCTCTCTCTCTCTCTCTCTCTCTCTCTCTCTCTTTCTCCTCTCTCTCTCTCTCTCTCTCTCTCTCTCTCTCTCTCTCTCTCATCTCTCTTCTCCTCTCTCTCTCTCTCTCTCTCTCTCTCTTCCTCTCTCTCTCCTCTATCTCTCTCTCTCTCCTCCTCTCTCTCTCTTCTCTCTTTTTCTCTCTCTTGCTCGTTCTCTCTCTCTCTCTCTCTCTCTCTCTCTCTCTCTCTCTCTCTCGCTCTCCTCTCTCTTTCACTCTTCTCCTCTCATCTTCTCTCATCTCTCTCTCTCTCTGCTCGTCCTCTCTCTCTCTCTCTCTCTTCTCTCTCTCTACTCGTTCTCTCTCTCTTGCTCCCTCATTCTCTCTCTCTCTCTCTCTCTCTTGCTCTTTCTCTCTCTCTCTCTCTCTCTTTTCTTCTCTCTCTCTAGTTCTTCTCTGCTCACTCTCTCCTCTTTTCTCTTGCTCGTCTCTCTCTGTCCTCTCTCTCTCCTCTCTCTCTCCCTCTCTCTCTCCTCTCTCTCTTTCTTTCTTCTTCTCTCTCGCTTCATTATCTTCCCCTCTCACCCTCACTCCCACCCCCCCCCCCCACTCCGATCACTTCTGCGGTGTACCACCACCATTATCATCACCACCACCATTACCACCATCACCACCATCACCATCACCACCGATGCTCTATTTGTGGGCACAGACATTGCACTAGCTCACGGAGCGCTGTTCTGGGATTGCCCAGAAGAGAGAGAGAGAGAGAGAGAGAGAGAGAGAGAGAGAGAGAGAGAGAGATTGCCCACAAAGAGAGAGACAGAGAGAGATTGCCCACTAAGAGAGAGAGAGACAGAGAGAGAGAGAGAGAGACAGAGAGAGAGAGAGAGAGAGAGAGAGAGAGAGAGATTGCCCACAAAGAGAGGAGAGAGCGAGATTGCCCACAAAGAGAGAGAGAGAGAGAGAGAGAGAGAGAGAGATTGCCCACAAAGAGAGGAGAGAGCGAGATTGCCACAGAGAGAGAGAGAGAGGAGAGAGAGAGAGAGAGAGAGAGAGAGAGAGAGATTGCCCACAAATAGAGAGAGTGGTGGAGAGTTGGAGAGAGGGGGGGGGGGGGGGAGAGAGGGCTTGGTGAGGGAAGTGTGGGGGGGGGGGGGGGGGGGGGGGGGGGGAGAACCACTGCAGCGGCCGGCCAGTCAGTCTGTCTGCCCCGAGCCAGACTCCACTCATTTCCTCCCTCCGTCTGTGTGCCAGTCATGATGGCGGCAACCAGTTAGTTGTTCCGTCAATCTGTCGTCTGCTTCTTAGGCTTCTTCTTCTTCTTCATCATCCAACTGTTGCAGTCCGCCCCCCTGCACATGTAAAAGTGTAGCCTGGTCTTCTTCTTCTTCTTCGATTTGGGAAAAAACCCAACAAAAAGTCGTTTGATCGGAGTTTGGGAATCAGTGGGTTGTTGTTGTTTTTTGCTTGTATGAATTTTTGGATCGTTGGAGAGTTTCGTTGTGTCTTGGATTCGGTTTTTGGAGGTTTGTCTTCCATGTTTTGTTGTTGTTGTAGTTGCTGCTTTTGTTTTCTTGGCCCAGCCCAGACGACTCGGAGTAGGAATTGTTAGAAATGTTCGAACGTCTGCGGTGGTTTTTTTGTGTGTGGGTGGAATGGTCAGTCGAGTTCTTGAGTTTCGAAGATTGGTGGGTTATTAATTGAGATGACTGTGTGGTGATGGGAGTTGAGATAGTTTTGTTTATTTGGGGGGGGGGGGGGGGGATTTCTTGGGGTCTGCTTTATAAAATGGTATGATCTTTTGTGGTTAGATTTACAGAAAGGACAGATTGTGTGGATTTATTGGTAGGTATGTCTCGTCATAATTTCATCAACATTATTATTGAAAGGCGGTTGTAATATTAATGTAAACCAATTACAAGCAATGACATGGAGTTATTCCCTGGAACTTTTAAGATTTGTCATGAAAAGACTTGACAGAGAGAGAGGGGGGGGGGGGGGGGGGCATGGATCTTTGTTGGTTAGGAAAGAAGAGATGAGTACATCCTATGTGTCATCATGCTAATGTCCAAGTTTGTAGGATTTTGGGGGCAGACCACAGTGTAGAAGCAGATGACAGTGTAGAAAAGAAAGGGTGGACCCTGTCATTGCCACACCCAGTTTAAGGCTGGCAGCTGTTGGTGTTGGCGGGGGGGGGGGGGGGGGGGGGGGGGTTGGTCCTTGGGATGGGAGGGATGTGGGGTACTAATCCAAACAATGAATGAGTCACTGACGGCAGGAATTGGGATGACATTATACTGCCTAGGAGTACTCAATATGGACACATTACTATTTGGGTTGGGTTTTTTTTTAGGGGGTTGGGGTTTATGGGGTGAGTGTAAGGGGGGAGGTGGGGTCATTAAGTTATGAATGAATGAAAATTTCTGAATGATGTTGAGGGCTTTTCTTGTCACGGCACAGAACAGTAATTTCTCAAAAGTGAAGGGTTGAAGTCATTTTGGAGTAAGTCTGGGCCCCAAAATACTTAGGGAGAAGATTTGTCAAGCACAAGTCTGTCCCCATCTCAAGGTAGAAATGGATGACCAAAAATAGCCCCCCCCCCCCCCCCCCCCCCCCCAAAAAAAAGACACATTTAAACCCCCCCCCTTCCCCCCAACAAGCCAAAAAATGGATAACAAATTTAAAAGTTTAGACATCATCTCTAAGAGTTGGAGCACAGGTACCTTAATGATGGATCACATACCCAAAAATCTCACCACCATAAGTGAGCTTCGGAGCTCTAGCCAAGGATGAACACCCCCACCCTCCTCCTCCTCCACCCCCCACCGAAAAAAATAATTCATCAGTTAACAAAGAGCCTGCCAAACCTGCCCTGTCTCCTGGGAAGAAAGATTGGGGCCGTCACCACCAAAGTAAATAGCCCCGCTGATGTCTGAAAAGAGCTTCAGACCCCTGCCAAGTCACCAGTGGACTGTGAGACAATCATTGACAGACCTCTGGGGTTACTACTGTCTTTCTGCTGGTGTCAGGGCAGAAAGGTGAGGAATACCGAGGCAGGCAGGCCACTGTGAATTGACAGGGGAGTAGTACTGTGGAAAGTGGTGTTAGGGTCATTAAGAACTTGTCGCTCAGAATGAAATCAGAAGGGGGAAGGCCTGGAGAGATTGTACTTCATTATTACAAGTAGTTCTTGTTCCACGTACTTGGCAGTAATTAGTGGCTCGGAGTCTGGCTGTGATGGTTCTTTTTTTTTTTTTTTTTTTTTCTTTGGGGGGAGGGGGGGAAGGGAGATGGCCTCAGATATAGAATAGCAGTAGTTTTATGTTTGGATAAAGTTGCGTTAGGATCCTGTAGTATATCTTAGTGTTTACATGCATTTTGTAGGCCGTGGTGTATTGCCTTAGCAGTTGGTTTTGTTCAGAGTATAGTAATAGTGTTGGGGAGTTTAGTTGTCTTTCTTGCTCTGAGGGTCACCAAATGTGAGTTGCAACCATTTTGCCCACCATTAAGGTAGCCTCATTCCGACTTAGGGATGAATGTCTAAACCCACAGTAGACTAAAGGGTGTCTGCATTTGAAAACAATTTTTAAATGACACATACTGAACTGTGGCTCACTAATGCAATGGTAGTGTGGGGTTTTTCTTTTTGTCATCCATTCTTACAAGCACAAATGGCCCACTCTTTCGAAAAGGCAGAAATGGGTTTTGACATATGCCCAAGATATTAACAAAAGTGTGGTTAAAACATCAAATATTGCAATTGTTCTTATTTTGGAAAATATTTTTTCCCATGGCAATCCAGTTTACCAGTATTGTCAAGTTCCCAATTCTTGGGGCACTGCACTGTATGTTTTCAAGCAGTGTGTTGTCATGAGCAAGTTTAACGTGGTGGGCTCATCCTTCTCCGGATAGCCGGTTGCATGCTGGGTAACTTCACTCGTCCATGCCATCAGCCATAGGTGGCCTTTTCTTCTTCAAAAGTAAGATTTGGGTTTTGGATCATTGTGTGTACAAGTTCTGCATGCTTTTGTGCACCTCTAGATCTATGGAACCTCTAGTTTGTTGAAGTCTCATCTGAAGAACTTTGAGGGAGGTAGAGTCAACTGTAGGGGAAAAAATCCCCTTGAACAGACACCATCAGTGGAGATTTTTTTTGTTTAGTTGTTCCTTGGCCAGAGCTCCAATATTCACCAGTGGTGAATTTTTGTGTGTGTGCAAAAGTGACTGTTTTTAACCCACCATTAACTTTATAGCCACATTCCGACATTAGTTTGGGGATGGTGGAAATTCCAACCGGAGCCTTTTTTACGATCAGATCATGAGTATGATACTCCATCCAAACAGCCAAACCCCCCACCCCCTAAGATAGGAGACAGTTTCCAATGTAATTGTGAATAAGTAAAGGGGAAAAAAAAATTCAGTCAAGCATCCCTGTTCAGTAGCCAAAGGCTTTGAAAGGAAACGTTTACTAGCTATGCATAGGAGATAACTTAGCAGTGAGTCAAATCTTGAGGAAAATAGTTTTCAGAGAGTGGGAGGATTTTTTCCATACATGTTCTTAAGATGGAAGATGATGACAAGTTGCCTTTTAATGATTTTTCTTCACACAGCAGATTTATTTGATGATTATAATTTTTTTTAAAAATTAATTAAAGAGGGGGTGAGAATGGTGTGCTGTGGGAGAAACAGACAGACAGACAGAGAGCTGATTCATGGGAGGAGTGAGGGTGGACAGTGGTGGTGTTGACTGTTGAAGAGCAAAATCCGCGTGTGAGTCTGTTGTTTCTGCAGTGGTGGTTTTGGCCTGAGTATCTGGGTGTTGAGAAGTAATCTGGGTATTCAAGGGTGTCTTGGGTATTCAGGGGTGATTTGGGTATTCAAGGGTGACTTGGGTGATCTGGGTGTTGGGTGATGACTGGGTATTCAAGGGTGACTTGGGTATTCAAGGGTGACTTGGGTATTCAAGGGTGACTTGGGTATTCAAGGGTGACTTGGATATTCAGGGGTGACCTGGGTGTTTAGAGGTGACCTGGGTATTCAAGGGTGACTTGGGTATTCAAGGGTGACTTGGGTATTCAGGGGTGACTTGGGTGTTTAGAGGTGACCTGTATGTTGTGTGATGACTTGGATATTCAAGGGTGTCTTGGGTATTCAGGGGGTGATCTGGGTGTTGGGTGATGACTTGGGTATTCAAGGGTGACCTGGGTGTTTAGGGGTGACTTGGGTATTCAAGGGTGACCTGGATGTTGGGTGACAACTTGGGTATTCAGTGGTCACCTGGGTGTTCAGAGGTGACTGGGGTATTCAGATGGTGACCTGGATGTTAGCTGATGGCCTGGGCATGAGGAGGTGACCTTGGTGTTCAGCAGTGACCCTGGAGTTGAGAGGTGACCTTGGTGTTCAGCAGTGACCTTGGTCAGTGACCTTGGTGGTTGAGAGGTGACCTTGGTGTACAGCCGTGACCTTGATGTTCAGCCGTGATCTGGGCGGTGGTAATAATAATAGACCTGTAAAGGACAGTGGCGGTGATGTGGATGTTGGTGGGGTGGTGTTGGGAGGTTGGACTGCCTTGCTCTTCATCCCCTGAAGCTGTGTAGGTCTGTGTGTGAGGAGGTCACAACAGCAGGATGAGGAAGGAGCCGAAGGAGGTGGGTCTGTCGGTAGACGGTACTTTTTTTTCTTTTTTCCTTGATGGTTGATGTCATTGTATAAATGTATACATGTATGTATGTGAGCTTTGGGCTCTTGTGGAATAGGTGCCTTGTGGGTAACGATGGTAAGAATTGGGGATGATAACTGGTTTTGCTGCTACTACTGTTACTACTGCTGCACACAGTGTACTACTACTACTGCTTCTGCTACTTCTGCTGCTGCTGCTGCTGCTGCTGTTGCTACTTCTACTACTGCTGCTGCTGCTACAGTATACTGAGCACTGCTACTATTTCTGCTACTTCTCAAGTTTACAACTACTACTACTACTAACACTACTACTACTACTACTACTACTACTACTGCGCTGCTGATACTACTACTGCTACTGCTACTACTAGTACTACTACTGCACTATTGCTACTACTTCTACTACTACTGCTGCTACTGCTACTACTACTAGTAGTACAACTACTACTACTACTACTACTACTAGACTCAACACACACACACACCGCAGCCTTAAAGATGTTACTTGTCAGTCACATTTTGTCACATTTCAGTTTTTAAAAAATAATTGTTAAAAAAGATAGTTCTCAAAAAAATGCTATCCTGTGTCTCGTTTTAAAAATTTTATTTATTTATCTTATTCTTTCATATCGAGGATAATGGAATAAGCACTTATGTGCTTTTTTACATCCAGTCTCCGTGTGTATGCGGTTTTGTAAATTTTGTCATCTGTTCCACCGGCTCACAATGGCCTACTTTACGAAAAGCGAAACAGGATTTAACATGTGTGCAAAATGCTCTGCATGCATTCGCACAAGGGACCTCGGTTTATAGTCTCATCCAAAGAAGGACTTTTGTGGAGAGTGGAGTCTGCACTGATGGTAACTCCAGGGGAAATATCCCCTTGAATGGGATTTGAACCCGGGTCATCAGATTGTGAGCACATTGTTCTAACCACTAGGCCATCCCGTTCCCCCCCCACCCCGCCCTGTCTGTCTACATGTCTGTGTGTATCTGTCTGTCCCATGTTACTGATCTACCCCCTCCCTTCTCCCCCCCTTCTCCTCCCCCCCCCCCTTTTTTTATACTTGCTACCCCATTAGTCTCACCTTTTTTTTTAGTTGACCTAATTTGGCATCATCTGTGGTTAGGAGGAATGTCTGATCTAAGGGAAAGTTATGACATTCAGAGATGGGCAAAGAGAATGATGATGATGAGGATTTAAGTGGAGGGAGAGAGAGAGAGGAGAGAGAGAGAGAGAGAGAGAGAGAGAGAGAGAGAGAGAAAATGTGTGTGTGTATTTATTTTTATATATAAATTTATTTTTTAAATTCTTTTATATCAAGGATAGTGGAATAAGCACTTATGTGGGTTTTTTTACATCCAGTCCTCGTGTGTATGCAGTTTTGTAAATTCTCTCATCTGTTCCCACTGGCACACAATGGCCAACTCTTACAAAAAGTGGAACAAGATTTTATGTGTGTGCGTGAGATGTTCTGCGTGCGTTCGCACACACGGGGCCTCGGTTTATAGTCTCATCCGAAAGAATTTTGGGGAGAGCGGAGTCTGCACTGATGGGGAAAATATCCCCTTGAATGGGAATGAAACACAGGTTGTCAGATTGTGAGCGTAATGTCCTAACCACTAGGCTATCCCATCCCCCTCCATGTGAGAGAGAGAGAGAGAGAGAGAGAGAGAGAGAGAGAGAGAGAGAGAGTGTGTGTGTGTGTGTGTGTGTGTGTGTGTGTGTGTGTGTGTGACTCAATAAAAAGCATTTATTACGATTTCATTTTTCCTTGTGGAAGTAACTGTGTGGTTGTAGACACCCTGGAGGCTTGTAATCCTAACACTTCACTCGGACCTCAAGTGTCTTCCTTCCCCCTTTGAAAAAGGACCACTGGTCAGTGTGCTGTAGTGTGTGTGAATCATCGACTCCATTGCATCGTTGATTGATCATGCACACTGCATGCATACGTGCAACCCAACGTTCCTGGTCGTATCATCGATGAAATTGTGCGAGTAGGTTGCAAACTTTCTGTAATTTAAATTTTTAAAAATTTCATTCTTTTATTTCTAGTATAATGGAATGAGCTCTCATGTGCTTTTTTATTATTTTTTTTTTATTACATCCTGTTTTTGTGTGTGTGCAGTTTTGTAAATTTTGTCATCCATTCCGTCATCCGTTTTTTTTTAAAACCACAAAAGCGTCTTTTTAAAACATGTTGAATCCCAAGGTGAGCAATTACTACATTCTTGGTAAAGTAACAAAGAGTTAGAAAGAACAAAAGCAAGCAGAAGACCAGAGTTTTATGTCATGAATACTTTGTCAAAGAAAAAAACCCAACCCCAACTCCATCAACATTGGTAGTCATTATGTAAGTGTGCAGATGTAAGTGAGAGCTTTGATTTGTTGCTTTGCAAGATTCAGCGCTATATATATATAAATTCCATACATTAGTAGTAGTAGTAGTAGTAACAGAAGAAGGAAAACGAAAGCGCAAAATTTTAGTGAGATTGTAATGATGATTTGATCATTGAAGAATTTTCCATTGTGTAGTCTTAAGGTTCTGTACCCATTTCTGAAAAGTTACCCTGCGTTGATTGTTTGGCTGTTGTTTGGGGCATGCTAAGGAAGAGCCAGTATTTATCCAGTGTCTTTGTCTGCCTGTCTGTCTGTATCTGTCTGTCTGTCTCTCTCTTTGAGCAGAAACCACTGCCTGTCTAGATATATATTCCACGCCATCAATAAGAGAAAAAGTTTGTTGTATTAAGATATTTACATCACAAACGAAGATACGGTTATCGTTTTGTTTTGATTTTGAGAAACTATGTATATATATTGATTTTATCCAGACATAAGGAAGGTATACTTAGATCAAAATAGTGAATTGTGTTTGATACATATACATGTATTTTTATGCATTTGTGCATTGTCTTCATTATTTCTTTCACTGAAAGTGAGCTTGGTATTGTGTATGTTATCCGGATTTTGCCCACTCTGTGGCATTGTCAATTTCTCCTACGTCAACCATGTATTATGGCCTAAGGCCGAGATACATTAAATTTCTGAGTTCTGAGTTCTCTCTCTTTGAGTCTCTATCTGTGTACACTGCCTCCTGTTCAGTCTGTCATGTCTTTTCTCTCAGTTTATTATTTTTGGTTTTTCCTTGTTTGAAGTGAACAATGCAGAATCGGCAAAACGCCAGTCATTTGGTGGAAAGTTTTGGGCTATGTATGTCCTTGTAGAGTTATTATCATTGTGTGTGTGTGTGCGTGCACGTGCGCACATGCATGTGTTCATGCGTGTATGTGTGTGTGTGTGCAAGCATGAGAGAGAGAAATAGAGACAAGAGAGAAAGACAGAGAGAGAGGGGGGGGGATGTGGAGGGAGAGAGAGAGAGGAGAGAGGGAGAGAGAGAGATAGAGTCAGAGACGAGAGAGAAGAGAGAGAGAGAGGATGTGGAGGGAGAGAGAGAGAGAGGATGGGAGGGAGAGAGAGGAGGAGGAGGAGAGAGAGAGGAGAGGGAGGGTGGAGAGAGAAGAGAGAGTAGGGGTGTCTTCTTCTCCTCTTGTGTCTGTCTGTCTGTCTGTCTGTTTGTCTGTCTGTCTGTCTTCTCTTTTGTGTATGTGTTCCATGTGTTAATGGTTAAGTGCTGGAGGAAAAGAAGTCAGCGCAGCAAAGCACAGCAAGCTGATAACGCGAGATTTTTGCTGTTTTGTTGTTCTTTTCTTATGTGTGTGTTTTTCGGTTGTGTGATGCTAGTGATTCACATACATACGTGTATGTATGTATACATGAATGATATGTATGTGAGTCACGTTATATAATATTCACACTGTATGTAGCCTGCCGCTATGTTGGCTCATTTAGCTGTCAGTGGTGGCATTTCTTCATTTTTTTGCTGGCATTGGCATTTTGTGCTCCTGCTTAAGAGAAGTGCAACCTATGTACTTGCGGTGGTACACTAACTATATGAGTATATCTATACGTCCACTTAGGCATACACGCATATATACATGATGCAGTGATGCATGCATGCATGCATGCATGCACACACACACTCAGACATGCATGCGTGCAGGCTCACATGCATAGCACACAAGGACACATGTATGCACACATGCACACACTCACTTGCACACACTATTTCATTCTCTCTTTCTATTCCCCCCCCCCCCCCCCCCTCCTCCTGTCTCTCTCATTCTCTGTCTCCTTCTTTCTCTGTCTCTCTCCCTCTATCTCTCTCTCTCCCCCTCCTTCCCTCCCCCTTCCCCCCTTCTCTTTCTCTCTCTCTCTCTCTCCCCCTCTTCCCAGCATTACACATGCACACATACATCACACACACACACACATACACCACACACACACATACACCAGACACACACGCACACACACACATACACCAGACACACACACACACATACACCAGACACACACACACACAACACACACACAAACAACACACACACACGCCGACACACACACACAACACAACACAACACACCACACACACAAACAACACACACACACACAAACAACACACACAACATACACACACACACACACACACACACACACACACACACACACAACAATACACACAACACACACACACACACGCGCGCACACACACACACAGAGCCAAGCACCCCACCCTGTCAGCATAACATACACATCACTCAAGGTACTAAGTAGGAGCATAGGAAGAAACGGGGAAAAAAATTGTTCCATCATTATATACATACATATGCATACATGTATGGTCACATAGGAACATGGACAAAAGAGTTTGACATTTTGCTGGTGGCCCCCACTAGCACAACACAGTTCAGAATATTTCTCTGCTTCTGACAGAAAGAGGATAGATTGGAGGGGATGGGGGGGATTGGACCTCCCCCCCCCCCCCCTCCCTCTCTCTCTCCCTTTTCAATATCATTATGGCTCTCCCCTCTCCAACCCCCTTACTCTTCTCCTCCCTCCTTCCCTCCCTCCCTCACTCACTCTCTTATTCAGTATCACGTTATGGCTGGAGGGGAAGTGGTGATATGTGGTTTGAGTTCTAATTTGGGATTCCTTTTTATTATTGGAGGGGATGTAAAAGTGGTTGTGTGTGGTGTAGTGGAGTGGTGAGAGAGTGTGTGTAGGTGTGGAGAGTGTGTGTGCGCGTGCGTGTGTGTATGAGAGAAAGTGTGTGTATGTGTGCGCGCATGTGTGTGTGTGTGTGTGCACACGCATGAGAGAGAGTGTGTGTACATAGTTAGTTAGTTCTTCAGTTTAACGTCCTTCCACCAACAAGTGATATTAGAGGGTTAAGTGTGCGTGTGTTCATGCGTGTGTGTGTGTACATGTGCGCGCGCATGTGTGTGTGTGTACATGTGCCGCGCACGTGTGTGTGTATGCATGAGAGTGTGTGTATGGCGCGTATGTGTGTGAGTTCAGTGACAGGAGAGAGAGAGAGAGAGAGAGAGAGAGAGAGAGATAAGGTTTTTGTTTAAGTTTTTTGTTTGTTTGTTTTTAAAGTACAAACAGAACTTTTTGACATCTCATCTAGTATGTGTGTAACAGGGAGACACAGTGATACTGATACAGTATGTATGCACGTGTGTGTAAGTGCATGTGTGTGTATTCACAGAAAGAGCGAGAGTGGGAGGCCCCTATATATGGAAATGTGCCAAAGCCCGGAAGAACGAACGTGATGGGAGATAATTAGGCAGCAGCGGAAATTGAGCGCACCTTGATCAGCTCCCCTGAATGACCTCAACTTCCAACGCGCACGCGCGCGCACACACACACACACACACACACACACACACACTTAACCGTCTAATATCACTCTTTGGTGGACGGACTCACACACACACACACACACACACACACTCACACACACAACTGAAATACACAAACACAACTCCCACACACACACTCACTCCCACACACACTCACGTACACACACACTCACGTACACACTCACACACATACTCACTCATTCCCTCTCTGTCTCTCCCTCTTCCCCCCCCTTCTCTTTCTCTCTCTCTCCCCCCCCTCTCTCTCTTTCTCACTGCATGTCTGTACATATTTTTTTCCTTTTCTTCTTACTTGTATGTTAACCCCAAGGTTATCAGAGGCAGCTAGCTGATAACTTAACATTAAGGCTGTTGTTTTTGTGTGTTTTTTCTGGAGTGGGGTAGTGAATGATACATCACTGATACTATAGCAAGAGGAGGAGGGAGAAAGTCAAGCATCGACTTACAAAAGTTATCATATGAAGAGAGGGATATAATTTATTTTATTTTACTCTTTTTATTTTGAAAATAATGGCATAAGCACTCATGTGCTTTTTTTCATCCAGTCCCCATGTGTATGCAGTTTTGGAGAGAGAGAGAGAGGGGGGGGGGGGGGGGGCAGGCTGGAAAACAGAGAGTCAGACACTCAGAAGAAGACGGACAGAAAAAAACACACAGACAAAGAAAGACGATAACACTAATGATATCTGTTTAAGAAAGGCAATGGCCTCATTTGAAAGGGTAACAGCATACTCAAATTCGCTATACAGATAGACAGACAGAGAGAGAGAGAAGAGATGAAGAGAGAGAGGAGAGAGAGAGAGAGAGAGAGAGAGAGACACCACACACACACACACACACACACACACACACACTGATTGATAGACATTGAATGTGTGATCAATTGATTTGTATTTTTACTCCATTTGTTTGTGTGCAGTACTCGTGTCTTTATGTGCATGCATGTACACACATAAATCTATACAAGCACCTGTGTGTGTGTGTGTGTGTGTGACTGTCAGTATCTGCTTTAAGTACCATACATAATGCATGTTGAGATCTCTATAGAGCTCAGCAAATGTTTGTTACTTAGGCATTGACACCTGTATTTGTGTGTGTGTGTGGTGAGAGACTCTGTGTATGTTGTTGTGTGGGGGGGGGGGGGGGGGGGGGGGGGGGGGGGGGGGGGGTGAGACTCTGTGTATGTGTGTGTTTGACTATGTCAGCATGTAAATTTATGCATCTGCTCAAGTACCATACATAATGCATGTTTACATCTCTATAGAGCTCAGCGAATGTTTATTACTTAGGCATTGACCCACATATTATCAAACCAAACAGTCATCCAGCCCTTGGGTCTGGATCAGAAGGTATCACTATCACTGTATCAGGTACATATCACCTGCATTGTAATCTGTAGTATCTTTTACAAACTGGAGTGTTATCCTTCATTGTGCTCAGGTGTAGGGGTCACCCCAAGTAGGCCTGAGTTTACCACCCCCTGGGCAAATTTTGACACTGTACCACCGAGTGTATAGGAAAAGAAACAATGATTGAAGAAAGGGAGAAAGCTCTGGCTTGGTTGCTCAACTTATTGATTTATCGTATGTGTTTCTGTCTGGGTGTCTGTCACATTTCTCTCTCTCTCTCTCTCTTTCTCTCTCTCTCTCTTACATTTATACACAAGCACACACATACCTGTAGACAAATTCACACAATTTCATGTGTGTGTGTGGTGGGGGTGGGGGAGGTGTTGTCACACACACACACACATTCTCTTTTTCTCTCACATAGTCATGCACACACAAGCACATGTCAACAATGCATTCAGTGAGGTATACATGATGAACCGTATATATATACAGGATGCAGTGATTCTCCTGAAAAAAGCATATGAATGAGAAATGGCAAGAATGGAGGAGGTGGCAAGGCACACAGCCCACTTGTAGGCAAAATGCAAATCCATTGGCCTCTAAGTGTATTTTCCTCCAGAGATGGGACATATGTATGCACACATTTTTACTTACATACACACACATACTGATACACACTCACACACCAACACAACACACACACACACACACACACACACACACACACACACAGAACACCTGCCCTTTCTCCTCCCCCCCCCCCCCCCCCCCCCCCCCCCCCCCCCCCCACACACACACACACACAAACACACTCCCTTCATCTCCACAAAATTAACCAGGGGGGGAACAATTTAACCAGGTACCCTTTTTTTTTTTCACCTTACACACAAAGAAGAAGGAAAGAGAAAAGGTGTCATGTCAGCTGATAACAGCCACAGCAGAAAGACAATGGCCTTTTGATGTAATGTATTGAAAGCCCTTCAGTCAGCTTCACTCAGGTTGATAACCAACACCACCACCACCACCACTGTCCTAACCACCACCACCACCACACTGTCCTCCTGCCTCTAACCTAGCTCTCAGTGTGTTGCACAGACACAGTCAGTCAGTTAAACTAACTGGTAGTTGGTGGGATCCAGCACAAGGCTACCTGCCCATCTATCTTCCTCTGTGTTTGTGGAGTTCTGAGATCTATTGGAGTGTTCTGGGGAGGACAGGCTGTAGGAAGAGGTTGACCGTTCCCTGAAGGTCTTTGGAGAAGAAGCTCCCTTCTCAGCCGAAATGTGTACAGCCCTAAAAAAAACATTGTCTCTTACTCTGGTGGTTGTAAGACCAAGCAAGTAAAAGATGTTAACAGCCAAGTGTTAGGAGGAACACGTTTTGGGTTTGTTTAAAACCTTCTTTCAGGCTAGAAAGGTTGGCTGAGTGATGTTTTGATTCTTGCTGTGTGTTAGGACACTGGCATGAAGTGTTAAAAGTGAAAGGTGTGTGTGTCAGTGTGTAGGTATAACCTTGTGGTAGTCGTGCACTGGGGGTTTGTTTTGTTTTGTTTTGTTTTTTTCAAGAAGACCACCACCACCTGTGGTTTTCAGAAAAGTTCTGTGAAGTGTTTTGGATATTTATTTTTGGCATAATTTTATTCTTCAAAAGGTGTGAACAGTTTTAAGTTCTGAAATGTTCAGTGAAGTGTTTTGGATATTTATTTTTGGCATAATTTTATTCTTCAAAAGATATTAACAGTTTACTGAAATGTTCAGTGAAGTGTTTTTAGGCGTTTTGGATATTTATTTTTGCTGTATTTTTATTCTTCGAAAGACGAACAGTTTTAAGTACTGAAATGTTCAGTGAAGTGTTTTTAGGCATTTTGGATATTTATTTCTGCTGTATTTTCATTCTTCAAAAGATGACCAGTTTAAGTAATGAGATGTTTTTAAAATGAAGTGTTAGCTGTGTGAGACTTTTGGATTAAATATGTGACAGTACTTCTAAGAGACTTGCCAGTTCAACTGATGAAAAAGTTCTGTGAAGTGTGTGTAATGCTTATCAAACCATTGGATTTTCTTTGCAGTGTTTTCATCTTTTAGAAGACAACTGGTTGAAAGAGAGTTCAGAAAGAAAAAAAAGTGTGTTTCAGCATTTTGTATTGTGATTGCAGGGTCCTTTTTTTTGTTTTAAAAGATCAGACTACTACCAGTTGACATAGTGGGAAAAAACTGGGCAAAGGACGACCAGACTGCTTTTGTTTTCTTTTTAAAATAAAAAAAAAGAATACGCTCATTGACCTCGCTGTGTGCTCCCTTCCTTCCTTCCTTGCTCCTTTGTTTGTGATTGTTTTAAAAAGTGTTGTCATGTAGGGTACTTGATCTGTCTCCTGTGTATTTTGTCTTTTTTGTTTAGTATTTTGTGTTTTTGTTGTTACCCTTGTTTCCCATCACCAAGTTTTCACTTTTTGTCCAATGCACCTCCACCCCCTCCCCCCACCACCCCCCTCCCCACCCCCCACATTTTCTTTAAAAGCATGAAAATGCCCTTTCTTCTTTCTTGTTTGTCCCCACTCTTCTTCTTCTTCTTCTTCGTATTTTTCCTTTCTTGCTCGCTTTATCTTTTCACTAAAGCCTGGTTTTTGTTTGCTGCTGAAATTCTCTCCCCAGTGTGTGTTTGAAATAGTGACGGTAGTAGTAGTAGTTAAGTGTGTGACAGTTTTCGGGTTTGAAAAAACAGTTGTTGGTGCAGAGATAGATGGGTTTTAACCCCAGGCTGTGTGCTTGAGAACACTGAGTTTACATATATCGGGAAAAGGGGGGGGGGGGAGAGGATTGGGAGGGGGGAGATGGGGTGGAAGGATGGGGGGGGGGGAATGAATAAGCAGAGCTGCAGTTTGCGAGTGTTTATTGTTCGAACTTTCAGTGCAAAGTGTGTTCAGTCTTCAATGTTACACTTGTTTTCATTTGAAACTGTGTTAGTTTAGAGGCGCACCATTCAGGGTTTTACTAGTAAATGGGACTCTTTGTCTTACTTTTCCTCGCAACATTTTGCTGCGCAGTTTAGCCGTAACTTTCTGTTTGAAACTGAAGTGACTTTGGTCTTTGTTTTATTTACAGAACTTTACAAGTGTAGCATGTATGCCGTGAGGCCTTGAAGATTGAAATCAGAAGGAAAAAAAATTGTACAGTCTGGAGTGTGGGTGGAAGTCATCAGTAGAAACAGCATTGCAAAAGACATGACTGGTTTTATTTTTTTATTTTTTTATTTATTCTTTTATATCGAGGATAATGAAATAAGCACTTATGTGCTTTTTTGCATCCAGTCCCCGTGTGTTTGTGGTTTTGTAAATTCTGTCATCTGTTCCCACCGGCACACAACAGCCTACTCTTACGATAAGCGGAACAGGATTTAACATGTGCGCAAGATGTTCTGCGTGTGTTCGCACACAGGACCTCGGTTTATAAATTATAGTCTCATCCGAAGGACTTTTGGGGAAAGTGGAGTCTGCACTGATGTTGTTAACTCCAGGAAAAAAATATCCCCTTGAACAGGAATCGAGCCCGGGTTGTCAGATTGCGGGGTGCAATGTTCTAACCACTAGGCTATCCTGTGGTTGGTTGGTATGCAGATTTAGCAGTTCCTGAATCCCCATTTCTTTTGGAGGAGTTTACAACAGGCCGTGATGATCAGTAGCCAAGCGGTTTGGCACTGTCTGGGGTGGTGTGGTGTTTGAATGAATAGAATGGAAAAAAAAAAAAAACAAGGTTTGAATTTGTAGAATTCAGTGGTTGGAGTTATATCGGCACCAGACGGAGGAGTAAAGGTGTGAATTTTTTTGTTGTTTCAGTTAGGTGCAGTCATGCCAGTGCCTTCATTTCTGTTGGTTACATGTATTTTGGGGGTATGTGGGTTTGTTTTCTTTTGCGGTTGTTTTTCACATGGCTGTTTGTGTTTGGAACAATCCTAAACACCAGAAAACAACAACAACAACAAAAATCATCTCATATCCGTGTTCTTGCGTAGTGGGGTTAATACTTCTTTTTCTCCCTCTGGTCTCAAACCTCACGAACCTCTGAAGTCGGAGTATGGGTGCCTATATGGTGAGCTACTTGAACAAAATCATACACCCAACAAACTTCCTCATCCAGTGTGTACTTCCCATCTCACAGAGATTCCCAGGTGGGATGAGTGAGTCAGAGAGTGCATGTTCTGGGTGACCCCTAGGGTGTTAAGCTGGGGAACGCATAACAACAACAACAACAAACAGCAACAAAACAACTACCACCTCACTACAAGAAGACCTGTTTCCCCATACTGCCAGTGTGACAGGTCAGACAAGGAATCCTCTCACCCAAAGCTTATTTTCAGGGTAGCATTGTTGTGGAGCGTTCCTGGGGTAATAGAAATACCCGGGGGGGGGGGGGTGGTTAGTTACCCAGAATGTGCACTGTCTGTCTTCTTCCTCATTATACCTGGCGATTTACCTGTGAGATGACAGGTACACACAGGATGAGAAGAATGCGTGTGTGCTTGGGCAGTGTGATAATGAACAGTTAAGAAGAAAAGAGTAATAGTAGTAATAACCGACCATTTTGGTTTGTGCTGCTTGAACAGGTTCACAAAGTTTTCCTTATCCCCTACACAGTTTTTGCTCCTTCCTCCACACGCACACACACACACACACACACACACACGCACGCGCATGTTCACACACGCATACACGCAGCCACACATGCATGCACATGCACACACACACATGCATGCGCCTGCAGGCACGCAGTCACACACACACACAAAGTTACACACACTAGTGCTTATTCCAATTATCCTTGATATAAAATAATTAATAAATAAAATAAACACACACACACCTACACACACACAACACACACACACACACACACTCCCTCTCTCTCTCTCTCTCTCTCTCTCTCTCTCTCTCTCTCTCTCTCTCTCTCTCTCACACACACACCACACACAACCCACACACAAACAACACACACACTCTCACACACACACTCACACACAGATTTTTGAATACCTCACCAAATTGGGAAAAAAAACAGCAAAACCCCATACCCTGACCATGAATGGTTTTGTTCGCTTAAAAAAAAGAGCACAAGTTGAGCATTATTCAAAGTGTTCATTGTTCAGCTATGGAAGAAAACAATCCTCACATACCATTCCAGAGGATAACAATGACATTTTACTGTAGATTCCGCCACTTCATCTATGCCTAAAACTGACAATGCTTTCCTTCTTCTTTCTTCTTCTCAGACAGCAACTACTGTTTTCTATCTATTGCATTGTGTTGCCATTAAGCGCCTGACAAGTCAGGCCCAGCGCGTCTGACTTTAGCATGTACAAAGCTTTTGACCAAAGCTAGGTGTTGGGCATTTGGTTATGTATTAACCCTGTTTCTGTGCAGAATGATCAGTACATGAGTTCTGAAAAAAAAAGGATGAATAAAGAAAGCATACCTTTCCACCCAATTAGAGAAAAAAAATTCTTAGTTTATCTATGTCAAGAATGTGATAATACACTTTTAATCTGTATGTCATACTTTTTAGTGATACATGTGTATCATGAAGTGTATAATTTAAAAGTAATAGCTAAAGTGTGTCATCTGGATATTTTTTTATAAACAGAATTTTTTGTGAATTGATTTTGTTCCCTATTCTTATATATATATATATATATAATGTAATTAAGTATAAATGTGAAAAGGAAAAAAAAAATATTTGGGAAACGCCAACAACTGCAGCCGTAGCAATAACAAATGACCACCAGTCATCATTACTGTCGCAGTGTAAGACGGTCGCTCCGTCAAGTTCAAAGCACCTTTCTAAAACCCCTCCCTCATTCCGATGAAGGATCAAGGCATCAGTGACTACAGGCGATGGCAGTTTCAAGCCCTAGTGATGTGGTCAGACCTGAAAATCCTGTTCTGTGGGATGTACTGAAGGTAGGTGTAGGGGTCCATCCTATCCAGAAGAAGTGATCCTATCCCATACATCACCCCGTGCCAGATTTAAGCAAGATCTCCACAGCTGAGCAGGTGGGGGAAAGCCTCTGTTTTGTTTTGTTGTGTGTTGTGGAGTGACATTCAGTTTGTCGTCTGCATTGTCAGGTGTTGGAGAAAGGTTTGAAAGTTAGGTCTGAAAGATGGGAGGGGGTGGGGGAGTGAGGGGTGAGGTGAGAGAGAGAGAGGTGTGGGTGGGTATGTGTGGGCGGGGTGGGGTGACAGACCACCCTCAATTTGTTGTCAGCATGTGGAGTAGAGAAGTACTTGAATTAAAATACCAGGGAGGAGGAGAGACAGAGAGACAGAGAGTGTGTGTGTGTGTGTAGTGTTTGTGAGTGAGCGAGAGAGAAAAACTAAGAAGCAGACAGTGACTGGGAGACAAGGGAAAGAGTTGAGAGAGTGCGTGTTTGTGTGTGTGTGTGTGTGCGCGCATTGTGTGTGTGTGTGCGCGTTGTGTGTGCATGTGTGCTTGTGTATGTGCGTGTGCATGTGTGCGCATGTGTGTGTGTGTGTGTGTGAAGGGAGAGCGGTAATGAGAGTTAGAGGAGTTGTATTCATTCATTAATGCATGGTCACAATCTGTGACTCATGAGATTAACCCTTTCTTTCAGCCATGAGCAGTTCAGTTTCAGTTGTTTATCTGGTGTTTGTGTCAGTCATGCCAAAAATCGGATGGTGCTGGGCCCCACTTGTCAGGCGCTTAATGGCAGCGCAACACGTTTTCGCTCATATGACAGATAACAATAGGTGCTGTTTGAACGTTTGATGAAGAAGAAGTAGTCATTTTGTCAGTCAGAGTACAGTTATCACCATGGTTTTTTTTTCTTTTATGGTGCTTTTATTCCTTCCTCCCTCTTTCCTCCCTTCCTTCCTTCCTTCCTTCCTTCCTTACCCCTCATTAATTGTATACTTACTTCTCCTTACCTGCCCCCTCACCCCCCACGCCTTCCACCACTGCTTTGCATCTTGTCTCTCTTCTTATTTAAAAAAAAAAGTTTCTTTCTTCTTCAACATGACGCTGTGATCACAATCATGTTTTCCAGAAAGCAGGAGAGAGAGAGAAAAAAAAAACACAACTAGAAAGTGTAAATCCTTGATTTATAAAGTGCATTCATTTCAAAATCTTAATATCCAGTCATGATATTTACTAAATTATTATTAAATACAGAGTGAGAGAGACAGACAGACAGAGAGAGAGAGAGACTCAGAGAGAGAACTGAGTTACAAAGGAAAAGAAAGAAGAAGAAGAAGGAAGAAGAAGAAGAACCCGAAGAAACGAAATGTTGCTGAAACGCACAGAGAGAGAGAGAGAGAGAAAGAGACAAGAGGTGAGGGAGGAAAAGAAATGGGAGCAGGTTAAGTGTGTGTGACTGTTCAAAGCTTTGTCGGCTTTGCGCGCACGTGTGAACTAACTAACTGTGGAGAAGAAAGGAGAAAGGAACGTGTGCACTAGTTTGTCTGTCTACCCGCCTTCCTAGTGTCTGGACGTACGTTTGCCTGTGTGCTCGGGGTGACAGAGTACTAGCCTTTCAACAATGCCCAAGCGAAAGGTGCTGAATGTTCAGATTTTGGTGGGTTAGACATGTGTCTGGCTGTGACTCTTGCATGATCTCTGTGTCTGACTGTCTTAGTGTCTGTCTCTATAGATCTCTGTGTGTGTGTCTTTTTTTTTTTAAAGATTTCATTTGTTTTTATGTATCTCTTGTCTGTCAGTCTTTCTGTTCGTCCATCTCTCCACCACTCTTTCTCTTTTTCTTATGTACTGTTTCTTCTTTTGATTCTTTGATATTGATTTTTTTAAAATGAAGAAAAAAAAAGAATTCTTTGCTTGTAATCTACATGAATTTTTGTGATTTAAGATGATATAATATAGTTGTATTCATAGACTTCCCTGTGGGGATGCTGGGGGCCTGTCAGTTATAAATAGCATCCCCACCTTCTGGAAATTCTCAATTCCCTCTTTTCTATCCCTCTCTTCCTTTTTTTTCCTTTTCTTCCTATCACCTCCTTCTTCTTGGCCTATTTTCTGCCTTCTTAAATCCATCCTCCTGCCGTTTTTTCCAGAAAGACTTTAAAGATAACAGTTCTCTTCCATGCCAAAGTCGGATGCACTGGGCCTGACTTGTCAGGTGCTTAACGGCAGCGCAAGGCATTTTCGCTCATGATGACAGACAATAATAGTTTCTGTCTGAATGTTAGAAAAAGTAGTCATAGGCTATCCCCTAGCTACCAAGCAACATGGCTGCTCTAACCTCCCCCTCCCCTTCCCCTCCCCCCTCTACACTTAGAGACCAGCTATGTTGAGGAAAAGGTGAATAATAGGTTGTTATGTTTGTGGGAGGGGCGGGTGCAGAGGTAATGCTATCCCCTGATTGTGGGTGCCTCTGCGCTTTAAAGTTTATTTTGACTGTGTCTGGCTTGTTTGTTGGCTCTGTGTGTCTGTCCCTCTGTCTGCCTATCTCTCTCTCTCTCTGTGTCTCTCTCTGTGTCTCTGTCTGTCTGTCTGTCTGTCTGTCTGTCTCTCTCTCTCTCTCTCTCTCTCTCTCTCTCTCTCTCTCTCTCTCTCTCTCTCTCTCTCTCTCTCTCTCTCTCTCTCTCTCTGTAAATGGCTTGTATGGGCAGAGACAAAAAAGAAACTTTTTCAATCTTCTGTGTGTGTGTGTGTGTGTGTGTATGTGCATGTGTGTGTGTGTGTATGTATGTGTGTGTGTATGTGTGTGTGTGTGTGTATGTGGTGAGTGTGTGTGCGTATGTGTGTGTGTGTATGTGTGTGTAAGTGTGTGTGTGTGAGTGTGTGTGTGTGTGTATGTATGTGTGAGTGTGTGTGTATGTGTGTGTGTGTGTGAGTGAGTGTGTGTATGTGTGTGCGTGTGTGTGTGTGTATGTGTGTGTGTATATATGTGTGTGTTAGTTGTGTGTGTGTGTGTGTGTGTGTACGTGATGAGCATGCTAGCACATTGTATTCAGATGCAGTCTTCACTCAAGCAGCAGACTGGAAGTGATAGCGAATCAGTGTTTTGAGGGGCTTTCTTTGCTCTGATAGCTTTCGTTCTCCATTTCTTTTAATGCTTTTTTTCTTCTGAATTATCATCTTCATTCAGTCTTGCTCTTCTGTTGTGTTGTTGTCTGTTGTAATTATTTCTCATTGTGGATGTCATCTTATTCTACCTCCTCCTCCTCCTATTTCTTCATGGAATATTTTTCCCATTTCTTTTGTGTGGTTCTTCGTCCTCATCCTCCTTTGTCTTCTTTCTCTGCTTGTTTTTTCCTTTTCTTCTTCACATCCTCAAGTTTTGGGTTTTTGTTATGGTTGTTGTATCAGTTTACCTTTTGTTTTCCTCAACTGTGTGTGAAAGAAGAGATGGGGGGATTGCTTGAAGGGGAGGGGAGGGGATGGGAGAAAAATCTATTTAAGAAAACTGTCACTTATACGTCACATGGAGTTGAGCTGTCTCGAGTGGTAGTATGCCATACCAACTGTGTGTGTGTGTGTGTACACTTACACACAGTTGCATACATGCGCGCATAGATATGTACACATTCATATGCATGCATGTACACTCTCCATGCATGTATGTACACATGAATTCATGCACAACCGTGCACAAGTTTACAACACAGACTCTCTGAGTCTCTCTCTCTCTCTCTCTCTCTCTCTCTCTTCTCGCACACACACACATGTGCACGCACACGCACACACACACACACACACACACAGCAAGTTGCAACACACAAAAAACCAAACCAGAATAATCAACATTAACCACCCCATCCCCTCCCAACAAAAAAACAAACAAAAAACCCCATCTCTACCTAAAAATTTTCCTCCAACAACAAAAAACAACAACAAAAAACCCACTACCTAAAAATTCTCGCAACTACAAAAAAAAAAACAAAACAAAACACCATTCTGTAAAAAATTCCTCCAACTACAAACAAAACCAAAACCAAATAACCCCAACTACCTTAAAAAAAAAAGTCCTCCTAACACCCCCCCCTCCCCCCAAAACAAAACAAAAGAAACCCCTACATTTCACTACCCAAAAAAACTCTCCAAACTTGACCAGTATGTTCTTTCGAGCCAGAAGGCCCATAGAGCCGGAGCTTATCCCGGTTTCTGTAGCGTTAAGCGAACTGATGGTTTTTCACCACCCCTGTGACAGGACGCTAGTCTGTCGCCAGATACTTCCCCAGCAGAGCTGGTACCCACTTGTACACCTGGGTGGAGTGAGGAAAATAGGAGTAAAGTGTCTTTCCCAAGGACACAACACCGAGCCGAGCGGGGTTTGAACCCGCGACCTCTGGATCATGAGTCGACCGCCTAAACCACTCGATCACGGTGCCTCCTTGAAACTTGACCAGGGGAAACATGATTGTTATGTTATATTTGCTGTGCAGGAAACGGAGCGTCTGCAGGCCGAGGTGGAGGAGGTGAATCGAACCCTGACCTACATCCGGGCAGTGGTGCAGCAGGAGAAGCTGGAGATCCTGCCCCACTCGGCCACGCTCATCCTCGACACCATCACCAACGTCTTCAACACCTTGCGCAACACCCCCGCCGCTTCAGACAGGTAACGGTGGTTTTGTCGTTTGGTTCCTGGTATGACTAGCTGTGATTTTTCTGGTTCGACTTCAATCCCGTAGGTCCTTGAAGTCTTGGGTATGATTCTCTACAGAGTGTGGTGAATTCTTAATAATAATAATATATGGAATTTATATAGCGCTGAATCTTGTAAAAACAAACAAATCGAAGCGCTTGCACTCAAATCATTTACACGCATGCAACTCTCCTTAAACATAATGAACAACATATTTCAAATCCATGCGCGCGTGCATGCACGTACACACGCATGCACACAAACACACGCACGCACACTCACAAACACACTTAGGAGGTGAAGGATGCTGTTGAAAATTAGGGACAGATATGAGGGGAAATTCTTGTTTGAACGCTCAGACAGCAACTACTGTTTTCTGGCATATGAGCGAAAATGTGTTGCTTTGATGCTAAGCGCCTGACAAGTCAGGCCCAGAGAGAACTGTTATCTTTGTCAGTCTTTCTTGGAAAAAAGGGAGAATGGACCAAGAAGGCAGAAAAGAGACGAGGTAGAAAAGGAGCAAGGCGCGAACAAAGAGAGGGATAGAAAAGAGGAAATTCCTTGCACAGAATTTCCAGAAGGTGGGGATGCTATTTATACAGACAGGCCCCTCGAGCATTCCACGGATTGGGGATGGGAAGGGGGAGGGGTGTGGGGGGGAATCTGGCGAAATAAAAATGGGAATTTATGATCTCGAGGTCAACTTCAAGCGCGACATGCTCAGTTATGAACAAAGATCAAACATGCATGCATGTTAAAGATCCTGTAATTAGTCATGTAAGGGATTTTGTGGGTTCACAGAAACAACTAACTATACCATAATAATCCTGAAGTTGGATTATAGCTGCCTTCATGGTGGCAAAAACGGTTGCATACACAAAATCTCATTGATACTTGGCCATGAGAAATCAGTGCTATGCCCAACAACCCATTCATAATTTTAAAACTAAAGTTAATTGAAGTGTTTACATTCGATCAAGTTTGCTAAGAATTGATTGGATTTGGTATGCGTTTTACAAGCCATTTAGAAGAGGATAATGGTGTTGAATTGGAACGAAATACAACATTCTTCAGACATAATTGATCGGAATTGGTTAATGTAATATAACATTTCAAGCATTCTATGCGATTGAGTGGGTTTGAAGCAGGGGATCAATTTCAAGATTTATATTGATTGATATGATTTAATACAAACCATTCAAGCATTTCTATGTGATTGATATGATTTAACAAACACGTTAATTTTTCAAGCATTTACATGCAATTGACTAAAACACACACATTATTTTTCAAGCATTATATGCGATTGATATGATTTGACACTCGTCATTTTTCAAAGCATTTACAGCGATTGATATGATTAACACCTTTTTGCAAGCATTTACATGCGATGATTTGATTGACAACACAATCATTTTTCAAAGCATTTAATGATGATTGATATGGTTTAAAACACGTCATTTTTCAATGCATTTAATTGTTTATAACATTTGACAACATCATTTTTCAAGCATTTACATGCGATTTATGATTTAACACACGTCATTTTTAAGCATTTACATCAATTGTTAAATTTAACATAAACATTTTTCAACATTTACATTTCAATGATTTGATTGTTTGAAACACATCATTTTTCAAGCATTTACATGCAATTGATGTAAGTTGACAACACGTCATTTTTCAAGCATTTACATGTGATTGATACAATTTTCAAACATTTATATGCAATATAATTTAACAACACATCATTTTTCAAGCATTTCTATGCAATTAATACAAGTCAAGTCAAGTCAAAAACACTTTAATCATCCCATGAAGGGCAATTACAATACTGACAGGCAGATTGATACGCATCAAAAATCTCAAAAGACACACAAAAGCTATATTTCATATTGGTTAAAACATTCCAAAATGACTTAAAATAAAATGTCAGGAAACACACACACACACACAAACACGCATGTGCACACACACATACACACACACACGCACGCGCACACATCAATTGTGAACACAATGTTAACATGACTAGAAGACATAAAAAACTACTTTTTAGCACGCATATACGCAGCACGTATAGCTCTTTGTAGCTATAGGGACCTATGCGTAACCCTGCCAGCTTCTATGAGTACGAGAGAAGAGAGAGGAGGTGACGAGAGGGGAGAGAGGAGGAGAGTGAAGACAAGAGAGAAGAGGACAAGAGTCCCCAGCCCCTATTAGGAAAAAAAAAAAAAAAGGAAGAGTTGTAGGTGGACGTTTAGATCTAGCACGTTCTGATCATTCACCTGATCCTTGCTGGGTTGAGCAAAACATCACTTGCGAACACACCCACACTATACACCAATCTATGAATTCAATGACACCTCTCTCTTGTTTTCTTGTTTCTCCCAACAGCACGGCACTGGCGTCATGTCAGTCCAAAGTGTGTCAGAGTCTGGCGCGTTTCATCCACTGGACGGACAGCCTGATGGTGGCGCCACAGGGCGCCTTCAACAAGGACAACGCCCGCGACATCATCGACACTTTGTCCGCGGGCATCAAGGTATGTCTGAGCTCCATGTCTTCTTGTCAGCTACAGAGAGACACAGAGAGAGAGAGAGAAGAGAGAGACAGAGAGAGACAGAGAAAAAGAAAGAAAGAGAGAGAGAGGGGGGGGGAGAAAGAGAGAGAGAGACAGAGAAGACAGCGTCAGAGGAGAAAGAGAGAGAGAGAGCCAGAGAGAGAGAGAGAGGGAGAGAAAGAAAGAAAGAGAGAGAAAGAGAAAGAAAGAGAGAGAGAGAAAGAGAGAGAGAAAGAGAGAGAGAGAGAGAGAACTCAGAACTCAGAAATTTAATGTATCTCAGCCTTAGGCCATAATACATGGTTGGCGTAGGAGAAATTGACAATGCCGCAGAGTGGGCGAAAACCCGGATAACATACACAATACCAAGCTCACTTTCAGTGAAAAAAATAATGAAGACAATGCACAAAAATACATATGTATCCAACACAATTCACTATTTTGATCTAAGTGTACCTTCCTTATGTCTGGAAAAAAATCAATATACATATAGTTTATCAAAATCATAACAAAACGATAACCGTATCTTCGTTTGTGATGTAAATATCTTAATACAACAAACTTTTTGAGAGAGAGAGAGAGAGACAGACACAGAGAGAGAGAGAAAGAGAGAGACAGACAGACAGAAGAGAGAGAGAGGACAGACAGGCAGAGAGAGACAGAGAGAAAGAGAGAGAGAGACAGAGAGAGAGAGAGACAGACAGAGAAAGAGAGAGACAGACAGAGAGAGAGAGACAGACAGAGAGACAGACAGAGAGACAGACAGAGAGACAGACAGAGAGAGAGAGAGAACCCTCTTGAACTTGGGGATGGGACTTTTCAAGATTTTTATCTGAAGTGAGTCTTGAGTTCCGAGTTCCGAGTTCTCTCTCTCTCTCTCTCTCTCTCTCTCTCTCTCTCTCTCTCTCTTGGTAATGTACTTACTTACCAGCAGTTATGATAAACTGACATTTTGAAAACACTGCTTGCTCCTTGCGAACAGGAACTGAGCCAGCTATGGCTGGACAAAATGACCAACCACAAGGCCACCACACCCAAGTCACCTGCACCCCAGGGGGCTCTGCTGTCCCCACCCCAAGACGGGTAAGTTTGTGGATTTTCTCCTCCCCTACCCCCACCCCCACCCTGTTCCCTCCTTGATCCTATAGTTTTACTCCCTCCCCTCCCCCCCCCCCCCCCCCCCCCCCCTCTTTTTATCCACCCTTTCCCCCTTGGTCCCTTCCTCCCCTGTCCAATTTTGTCCCGTTTTTTTCTCACCTTCCTTCTTTTGTTGAATTTTTTATATGTTTAAGGTAGATACTACATTTGATGTGAATAACGTCGTAGATATGATTTAGAATTAAGATTTCCGTTTGTTCCCCCATTACTTTCTGTGGACTTAAATGACCAGGTGAGAGGGGTAACGTAAGCATCATTATTTTGAAGTTGTGTTTCTTTGTTTATAAGTAAGGTTATCGATATTCTTGGTTATTGTTTTGCTATGGACTGGGGTTTATGTAGAGAGGGGATTGACTGTCCAGGTAATTTTTTGGTATAGTTTGCGCTTTTGTGGAGACATTTTTTTAATGAATTTTAGGTTATGATGATCTTTGATTTTTTTTTTTACATGGCGTAATTGCGTGAATGAGAAAAACTTGGGGAAATATGGTTCTTACACTAACAGTCTAAGTAATTGTTGGTTATGGTGGGGGTGGGGGGTACTTTACTAGAATAGATTAGATTTTACCCTGAACGTTTTAGCCCAAGCTTGAAAAAGATGCCTTTATTGCTGACTGATTATGGGGTATCCCAATCTGTGAAATGCTTATGAAGTGCTATCAGTGCAATAAAGTACAGAAGTGAAAAAGTAGAAACATACTGTAATGTAGATAGAATGCTGTGTGCAAAAATAACTTTTTCACGCATGTATGTACAAGTTCTTTCTTGTCTTTTTTTCACGTGTATAGTATGTTTTTACAGACCTTGTCATTATTCTTTTGTATATGCGTTTCCGTTTCAACCACCTTTATTTTTTTACCCCCTCTATCACCAACAAGAAAACTATCAGTATATTTTACGGTCAAAGGGATAAAAGAAAAACCTCCCCAACTTTCGTATCATTCCTTTTCACCATCACATTTTTCACATACCACCTTTCACCACCTTCCTCGTCTTCCTTTCCCTAAGCACACTACCACCCCACTTTTTTCTTTTCTTTCCCCGGCTTACAAAGCTTCTTTGTTTCCTTTCATTCCTCGTCCTCTGCCGCCACCTCCATCCATCCAAAACCTTGGGCCTTTGTTCTCGGGGCGGTTTGTGTGTCCCGGGGCGCTCAGCATTCGACGGGTGTCGCTCCCAGACATCCCCCTCACCCCTCGCGAGCAGGAAATCCTGGTGCAGACCAGCGAGCTGGGCGGGAACTATGACAACGTGGATGGGGCTCGGAGCCTGTCTGGAGGTTCGGTCAGCACCACCGGGGGCAGTGTGGGAGGAGGAAGAGGAGGGGGAGGGGGAGGAGGAGGATCGCGGTTCAGCTTCGACCACTGCGATCCCCGCGTGAGGGCCGTGGACCCGGGCGCTCCGCCCCCTAAGCCCCCTCTCCCCGCCGGAGCCAACAACATTTTGCCCAAGTAGGCTGCGCTTGCTCTCGCCTTGTGTGTGGTGGCGGTGTGTGGCGGCGGTGGTCCTCCGCTTTGGGAAGAGAGAGAGAGAGAGAGAGTTCTCGTGTATATATATATATATATATATATATTATATATATATTTTTTTCCTAACTGTTGATGGAGTTGGGGAGGGTATGGAGAAGGGGAGATTGTGTGTGTGTGTGTGTGGGGGGGGGGGGGGGGGGTATAGAGAAGGGGAAATTTTGTTGGGGGGGGATGAAGTTGGGGAGGGGATAGAGAGAGGAAAAAAATTTTTTTTTGGGGGGGGGGGGGGGGGGGGATGGAGTTGGGTAGAGTATGGAGAAGGGGAAATTTGTGTGTGTGTGGGTGGGGGGGGGGGAGGGTTTGGGGAAGGTTTTGGAGAGGAGAGTGGAGAAGGGGAAATTTTGTGTGTGTGGGTGGGGGGGGGGGGGGGGGGGGGGGGGGGGAGTTGGGGAAGGTATGGAGAGGAGAGTGGAGAAGGGGAATTTTGTGGGGGGGGGGGGGGGGGGGGGAGTTGGGGGAGGTATGGAGAGGAGAGTGGGAAGGGGGAAATTTTTGTGGGTGGGGGGGGGGGGGGGGGGGGGGGGGTGGGGGGGGGGGGAGGGGGAGGATGGGAGGAGAGGGGAAGTGGGGAGTTGTGGGGGGGGGGTGGGGGGGGGGGGGGGGGGGTGGGGGGGTGGGGGGTTTTGGGGGGGGGGGGGGGGGGGGGTGGGTTGGGGAAGGTATGGAGAGGAGAGTGGGAGAAGGGGAAATTTTGTGTGGGGGGGGGGGGGGGGGGGGGGGGTGGAGTTGGGGAAGGTATGGAGAGGAGAGTGGAGAAGGGGAAATTTTGTGTGGGGGGGGGGGGGGGGGGGGGGGAGTTGGGGAAGGTATGGAGAGGAGAGTGGAGAAGGGAAAATTTTGTGTGTGTGGGGGGGGGGGGGGGGGGGGTGGAGTTGGGGAAGGTATGGAGAGGAGAGTGGAGAAGGGAAAATTTTGTGTGGGGGGGGTGGAGTTGGGGAAGGTATGGAGAGGAGAGTGGAGAAGGGGAAATTTTGTGGTGGAGGAGGGGTTAGTGTAAGTTGATCCTTTTGTAGTGTAATTTGCTGTTTACTGGAGGGGGGGGGGGGGGGGGAGTTGGAGGGTATGTGGAGAAGGGAAAATTTTGTGGGGGGTTAGTGTAAGTTGATATTTTTCTAGTGTAAGTTGATATTTTTGTGTACAAAGTCTCTGTGTAAAAAGGCAGTTTTTTGTGTTTTTGTAAAAGAAATGAATTTATTTATTTATTCGTTTGTTTATGTATTTATTCATTTACTTGGGGGGTTTTTGATAATCTTTTTTCATACATTTATCCAGCCCATACTTTTGTTATTGTTGTTCTTTCATATTATAAAAAAAAAGTTTAGGCACATTATTATATGAAAAGAAAGGAGTCAAACAGATTTTTAAAAAAATTTTCAGACTTTTAATGTTAGAGGGTTGTTGTTATTCCCCCACCCCTGCCTTTCCAAACCATGTTTGACCATGTAGACATTTTTGTTTCTCTTTTTTACACTTTCACTGGTTAAGGTTTGGGTTTTTTTGGCATGTTCAATAGCTTGGATGTGTTTCCTGTCTATTTTGTTTGGTTGGTTGGGTTTTGCCTCCTTTGTTTATTTCTGTCTTATGTATATATTTTGGCGTAGAACCAAATTGCTAAAGGGGGGGAAAAAATCCCAACCCCGATTCCTCTAGATTGTCATTTTGTGGCCAAAGTGTGAGTATACGTCACATGTGTTTTCTCCTGTAATTTTTTTTGTTTTAGATCTTCCCTTTGAAACTTCTTTTTTTCTTTGCTTCGCTTATTTTCTTTCTTATTTATTTTTTTATTTTATAATATTGGATTTATACTTTTGTGCCTGTACAGTATGTGTGAGTGATTTTGTGTGTATGTGCTTGTGCGTGTGCATGCATGAATTGTGAGTTAAAGTGTACATACACATATACATTGGTCAAATGTAAGAGACTGGTTGTTGCATTGCCCATGTTTGTGAAAGTGCGTGTGCATGTGATGTAATGTTCTGTGTATGTGCGTGAAGGATCTGAATGTGTGTCTTCAATCTAATGTTGCGCCCTATGATTAGCAAGGGTTGAGAGAAAAAAAGTTCAAATGAATGGTTTGGTTTTAACCCTTGGGCTTTAAATAAATTCAACAGTTCCACAGTTGTGACCCTCTTGCGCTCTCATGGGTTACTGAAAAACCCACTCTCTCTCCTACTCAGAAAGTTTCGTACATCTTTTTTAGATAATCTGTCTCTTTAGACACACGTGGATCCATAGAGTGACCATGACAGCAAGCATAGGGGCAGCCAGTACACAGTGAGTGTGTCTGTCTTCTTCAAACACTTAGACAGCAGTAACTGTTGTCTGTCATATGAGTGAAAATGCATTATGCTGCTGTTAAGCACCTGACAAGTCAGGCCCAGCACATCCGACTTCGGCATGAGGGTGTCTATGACAGTCCAGACTTTGTTGCTTAACAGAATTGCCCCTAGACCTGATTCTGAGGGGGGAAGGCTCGTGGCTGGGGTTGGCTGGAATGAGAGGCCAGTTCTGAATGGCTTGAAGTGACCAAACGGAAGTGAATGCAAATGGGATAAAGTTTCAGAGCACAGTCTTGGTACGTTATCCACAGTTTGCGTGATTCTTGAGTACCGTGGACAAACGAAATGCATGCGGATATATTTTTTGATGTGATGGTTTCTAACCGAAAGCTTGACTCTGGTTGCATGGTTACAGTTCTGAATGGCTGAAAGAGAATGAAAGTGGGATCGAGTTTCAGAGCAGAGACAGTCCAGGTACGAAATCCACAGTTCGTGTGATTCTTGAGTATCGTGGATAAACGAAAAGCATGCGGATATCTTTTTTTGACGTGACGGTTTCTAACCCGAAAGCTTTGACTCTGGTTACAGACTGCTCCAGCAGCATCAGGGAGGAAGCGCCGACGTCACCAACGGCGACGACCTCCTCCCCCCTCCCTTGCCGCAGAAGCGGCGCTCCCACAACGACATGATGAGCTCGGTGGGGTCGTTCGGGTCGTCGCTGAGCAGCGGCCAGACCACGCCCACAGGGCCGGGCTACGCAGGCGCTGCAGACTTGAGCCTGGGGTCTGCCGCTGCAACCACCACCTCCTCCTCCTCCTCCTCCAGCAGTCGCAGCTCCAACCTGGACTTCTCCGGCGAAGATCTCCGGTCCTCTGGGGGCTCGTCTGTCCTGGTCAGCCGGTCCTCCCACAGCTCCTCCTACTCCCGCACCACCTCCTCCTCCAGCGAAACGCGCATCACCTCCAGCGTCTCGGGAGGAGAGCACAGACACAGCGGTGGTGCTGGGAAACCCTTCGAGGAGATCAACGCTCTGACCTCGGAGATCAAGCGCTTGACGTCCAGCATCGAGGACATTCCGCCCCCGCTGCCAGCGAAGAAGGGGGCGCTGCAACGCCTGATGTCGCAGTACGACAACATGCCGGAAGGTGGGGGGGGGGGTCAGGGCTTCTCGGCTTCCTCCTCCACGCTGTCTTCCTCCACCACGGTGTTGACCTCCAGGACTGTCATCAGCCGGACGACGGAAACCTCCTCCCGCGCCTCCAGCTCTTCCAGCGGCGCCGTCGTCGGGCCACCTCTGCCGGGGGGCCTGCAGCGTGCGTCGCACAGCGCCGGATCCTTCCTGTCGGAGGAGAGGGGGTCAAGCTCGCTGCTGCACGAAACCTACTCCAGCTCGGAGACCTTCTCGTCTGCCTCGCACTCCAGCACGGAGAGTCTGCCCAAGCCGCCGCCCCTGCCTCCCAAGAAACGTCACAGTGAGTTCGTGTCGGCGTCTTCTCTTCCCTTTGTGTGCGAACGCGCATGTGCGGAACCGTCTTGCGCGCGCGTTAAAGTCCTTTCCAGTGTGGTGTGTTACGTCAGGTTCTCTTCCTTTGTGCGAATGCATGCAGAACCGTCTTGCACACAGAGTTAAATCCTTTCCAGTGCGGTGTTACGTCAGCTTCTCTTCCTTTGTACCGTTCTTGTGCGAACTCGCATGTGCGGAACCGTCTTGCGCGCGCGTTAAATCCTTTCCAGTGTGGTGTTACATCAGCTTCTCTTCCTTTGTACCGTTCTTGTGCGAACGCATGTGCAGAACATCTTGCGCACGTGTTAAATCCCGTTCCGCTGTTCGAAAGAGCAGGCCATTGTGTGCCGGTGGGAACAGACGACAAAATTTAAAAAACCGCTGCACACACACGCATAAATTTAGAAAAAAGAAAAAAGCGCTTTGATTTGTTGCTTTACAAGATTCAGCGCTATATGAATTCCATACATTATTATTTTATTATTATTATTACGTCTCGCTCTCTGTGGTGGGATGCGTTTGTTCTTTGTGGTTGTGATGTCGTCCTTTGTTTTTTCAAAGCGGGTTGAGCAGTAGTTTGTTCTGTAGAAGTAATTGTAGATTATTATAAAGTTGGAAAGAAAAAAAAGGAGTAATTGTAGATTATTATAAAGTTAGAAGAAAAAAAAGGAGTAAGCGTAGATTAAGTTAGAAGGGAAAAAAAGGAGTAAGCGTAGATTATTATAAAGTTAGAAGGGAAAAAAAAGGAGTAAGCGTAGATTATTATAAAGTTAGAAGGGGAAAAAAGGAGTAGCGTAGATTATTATAAAGTTAGAAGGGAAAAAAAGGAGTAAGCGTAGATTATTATAAAGTTAGAAGGGAAAAAAAGGAGTAAGCATAGATTATTATAAAGTTAGAAGGGAAAAAAAGGAGTAAGCATAGATTATTATAAAGTTAGAAGAAGAAAAAAGGAGTAAGCGTAGATTATTATAAAGTTAGAAGGGAAAAAAAGGAGTAAGCGTAGATTATTATAAAGTTAGGAAAAGAAAAAGGAGTAAGCGTAGATTATTATAAAGTTAGGAAAAGAAAAAGGGGTAAGCGTAGATTATTATAAAGTAAGAAGAAAAAAAAAGGTTCCCTGTGCTATTTCTAAAGTTTAGGTCCATGTCACTAGGAATGTGCCTTACCTGAAGCATTGGTACGGAGAATGACACTGTGACATACCGAAGCTTAAATTTCAGAAGTAATCAGGAAATTTTTGTTCCTGCACTCGATGGGTGATCAATGGAAAGGAAACTGCGCATGATCTTAGATTATCTATTTCTTGTTTAGGCCGTTCTTTCTTGTTGGTTGTGAATCTCATGTGTAGAATTCATCTTTTTTTCCCCCCGCTCCTCTCTTCCTGAGTCAGTTAAGTTTCACATTTCAGTATGAACACTGCCACCACACCCATCCATTTTAACTGTGTAAATATAACATTTAACTTATAAACCATTTTAACCCTTTCATGACCAGCCATCTGTAACACGGCAATTCCAGGCACAAGCTGATTTTACATAGATCACATAGAAATCACACCTACCTGTTTCAAATGCTATGCGCACAAAACACACCAAAAAAATAACCTGTGAACATAGCTGTAAGGATTCCCTTGTCACGTGAATGACAGATGGCCTTTTCTAACTCCCAAAACAAAGAGCAGTGGGTCAGAGGGTAACCGACCCAGCCCGCGTCACGTTAATGCCACGCCAGCGATCAGCCAGGGTGTCGCGGTTATGCAACGTCGGCAGTGAATGGGTTAAAGAGAGTGTGTGTTGTCTGTATGTTGTGCAAAAGGTGGGTCCTTCCTGTGGGTGACCTGGTCATATGTAATAATCAGGCCATGGTAGGTGTACATGTATTTTAGAAAGATGAAGGTGGGCAGGATTGGATTGGATTGGGCGGGAAGAGGGTTAACACTAACCCCATGTTAAGGGAGAGAACCCCTCTTTCTCAGTGCACGTGTACTGTGTGCGTTTGTGTGCTATCATAACCCAGTAGTGGATGATACAGAGGGAAAGGTTAGTAG
Source organism: Rapana venosa (assembly GCA_028751875.1). NCBI lineage: Eukaryota > Metazoa > Mollusca > Gastropoda > Neogastropoda > Muricidae > Rapana > Rapana venosa. Next base: position 23,473,667 of record CM054161.1, on the reverse strand, counting down.
ATGGCTGGTTACCCTATAGAAGGTTACCCATAGGGAAAAGGTTGACGGTAAACCCACAGGAAAATTACATGTACAAACGTCCCAGAAGAAATCTGTAATAAGATGTTTGAGAGACCCTTCACTTCTGAACTTTCGCTCTCTTCATTCACAGGTTAACGTCCTTGCCTGTCTGAAGTCAAGTGCTGTGGTTTGCTTTAAGACTGTATTGGGTTTTAGTAGTAAGGACTTTTGCATTCAGAGACTATGTCCAGAATTTTTTCAATTTTTTTTTCCATCAGAAATATATTAGTAAGTTTCAGTTGTTAAAAATTTTGCATACATGAAAGGTTATAAGGGTTTGGTTTGGTTTTTTGTCCAGAATCTTTTTCTAATGCTTTGATTTACTTCAGTTTCTTTTCTGTCAATCGGACAAGTCAGGCCCAGCGCATCTGACTTTAGCATGTTGCAATCTGTTTTTCACCTAATACTGTTGTGGGCATGGCGCCATAATCACAATCTGTCTTTCACCAAATTTGGCAACAATATTGTTGCAGCAACTATTGTTGTCCTGTCATAGGAGCGAAAGTGCTTGGCGCTGCTGACAAGTCAGGCCCAGCGCGTAGAGATGATTTCTGCGTGCTGCGATCTGTTTTCACCTAATATTGTCAGGGATTGCAACCCGTTTCCATCTAACGACATCATGGATATTCTTCGTCTTCGTCAAACGTTCAGACAGCAACTATTGTTGTCTGTCGTGTAAGCAAAAAGTATGTGGTGCTGCTGCTAATTAAGCATATGTGAAGTCAGGCCCAGCGCATCTGACTTCGGAGTGTTGCAATCTTGCTTTCACCTAACACTGTTCTTTCTTTCTTTCTCTCTCTCTCTTCTCTCTCTCTCTCTCTCTCTCTCTCTCTCTCTCTCTCTCTCTCTCTCTCTCTCTCTGTTCGATTCCCATTGAAGGGGATATTTTCCCTGGAGTTAACATCAGTGCAAACTCCATTCGCTCCAAATGTCCTTTGGATGAGACTATAAACCGAGGCCCCGTGTGCGAACGCACGCAGAACATCTTGCGCACACGTTAAAACCAATCTGCTTTTCGTAAGAGTAGGCCATTGTGTGCCGGTGGGAACGGATGACAAAATTTACAAAACTGCATACTGCACACGGGGACTGGGTGTAAAAAAAAAAGCACACAAGTGCTTATTCCATTATAATAATAATAACGTATGGAATTTATATAACGCCGAAACTTGTAAAGCCACCAAAATCAAAGCGCTCCTCGTGATATAAAAGAATAAAATATTTTTTAAATGTGTCTTTCTCTCTCTCCATAGCGCTGAATCTTGTAAAGCAACAAAATCAAAGCGCTCCTCGCAATATAAAAGACTAAAAAATTTTTTTTAATCTCTCTCTCTCTCTCTCTCTCTCTCTCTCTCTGTCTGTCTCTCTCAGAAAACAGTAGCAAAAATCACTGCCTGTCTAGATATATATTCCACGCCATCAATAAGAGAAAAAGTTTGTTGTATTAAGATATTTACATCACAAACGAAGATACGGTTATCGTTTTGTTATGATTTTGAGAAACTATATGTATATTGATTTTATCCAGACATAAGGAAGGTACACTTAGATCAAAATAGTGAATTGTGTTTGATACATATGTATTTTTATGCATTTCTGCATTGTCTTCATTATTTCTTTCACTGAAAGTGAGCTTGGTATTGTGTCTGTTATCCAGGTTTTTTGCCCACTCTGTGGCATTGTCAATTTCTTCTACGCCAACCATGTATTATGGCCTAAGGCCGAGATACATTAAATTTCTTGAGTTCTTGAGTTCTCTCTGTCTTCTCCACTTGCAGTCTATGCCTACATGCAGACCTTTGGTGCCTTGACCCTTAAATTTCTGAGTTCTGAGTTCTCTCTCTGTCTTCTCCACTTGCAGTCTATGCCTACATGCAGACCTTTGGTGCCTTGACCCTTAAATTTCTGAGTTCTGAGTTCTCTCTGTCTTCTCCACTTGCAGTCTATGCCTACATGCAGACCTTTGGTGCCTTGACCCTTAAATTTCTGAGTTCTGAGTTCTCTCTGTCTTCTCCACTTGCAGTCTATGCCTACATGCAGACCTTTGGTGCCTTGACCCAGCCGCTGTCCTTAGAGTCCATCTCTCGCCACTCCATCAACTTCTACGAGGCTCAGTGGCAGCAGCACCAGATGGAGCTCACTCAGCCCCTCTACCCGCGCTCCAACACCATCTCCGTCTTCTCCGACATCAGCTCCGACTCGTCTTTCAGCAGCGGCTCCCCGGAGAGATTCTCCAGCATGGCTCCGGCACTGCCGGTGAAAACTCGGAGGGTGGGTTTGGAGTGGAAGGGGAAGGAGGGATGGTGGTGGTTGTTTGTGTGTTGTTGTTTGTTTTTTTTGTTTTGTTGTTGTTGTGGGGATTGTAATGACTCGGGTATTGAGTTTGTTGTAGTTTTGTTGTTTTCGTGGTAATTGTAGTCCTGTAAATGTTAGTGTGTAAATGCGTGTGCTCACACAAACACACACATACACACATACTTTGACACACACACACACACACACACACACAGGGGGGACGGGATAGCCTAGTGGTCAGAACATTGTGCTCGCAATCTGACGACCCGGGTTTGATTCTCGTTCAAGGGGGATATTTTCCTCTGGAGTTAACATCAGTGCAGACTCCACTCTCCCCCAAAGTCCTTCGGATGAGACTATAAACCAAGCCCCCATGTGCGAACGCACGCAGAACATCCTGTGCACACGTTAAAACCCGCTCCGCTTTTTCATAAGAGTAAGCCATTGTGTGCCGGTGGGAACAGATGACAGAATTGACAAAGCCGCAAACACACGGGGACTGGATGTAAAAAAAAGCACGTAAGTGCTTATTCCATTATCCTCGATATAAAAGAATAAAATAAACAATTTAAAAATATTATTAAAAACACTTTGACACTCACACACACACACATACACACACACTCAGTCATGAATGCTACACAAGCACTTCACTTTTTTTTTTCTCCCACATTTTATTGCACCGATCTCCTCAATACGAACGAATATTTACGGAACTTTGCCTACACAAGTACCAATGGCTGTTTCAGTCGTTCGACACCAACCGAAGCAGCCAGGTGTCGACAGGCTCCAGCCAATCAGAAAGCTCGTCTTGTGGGGACTTCACACACAGTCAGAGCCACGGAGCGCTGAACCTCATGGATCTGTAAGTTAAGGGATGGATGGATGTGGGGGTTTGTGGGGGAGGATGTGAGTGTAAGAGAGATAGAGTGAGTGAGAGAGAGTGTGTGTGTGTGAAAGAGAGAGTGTGTGTGTGTGTGAAAGAGAAAGTGTGTGTGTGCATGTGTGTGTGAAAGAGAGAGTGTGTGTGTGTATGTGCGCGTGTGTGTGTGTGTGAAAGAGAGGGTGTGTGTGGGTAAAAGAAACAGTGAGTGTGTGTGCGTGTGTGTGTGAAAGAGAGAGAGGGTGTGTGTGTGTGTGTGAAAGAGAGGGTGTGTGTGTGTGAGTAAAAGAGAGAAACAGATTGTGTGTGTGTGTGTGTGTGTGTGTGTGTGTGTGTGTGTGTGTGTGTGTGAGAGAAAGAGAGAGTGTGTGTGTGTTTGTGTGGCTAAAAGAAACAGAGTGAGTATGTGTGTGTGTGATCAGAATCAGAAAACGTTATTGCCATTAAACATAACATAAACACACCCACTCACACAACACTCACACAACACACAACACAACACAACACTCACACACACTCAACACACACACACAAAACACACAACACAACACAACACACACACTCAAACAACACACTCACAACACATCACAAACACACACACACACAACACAACACAACACAAACACATAACCCTCTCTCTCTCTCTCTCCTCTCTCGCCCTCACACAGAGACCCCAAAAAGCTGACGGGACAACTACAGGCCATGGTAGCAGCAGCAGCCGCCGCCGAAGCCAGCAAACCCAGCACCCCCACCCCCACCCCGACCCCCTCCACCCCTACCCCCAGCCTCGCGGCCATGACGACCACCACCGCCACCGCCACCATCAACGCCACCCCCACCACCCCTTCTGGCAGCGTGGGGGGAGGGGTCAACAGTCCGAGCGTGACGGTCAGCGCCACGACCAAGCCGGAGATTCCTCGAGATGCCGACTCGGACTTTGCCGAGCTGAACCCTCTGGATGATGTGGACGTGTCGGACCAGCTTGTGAGGAAGAAGGAGGTAGGGTAATAATAATAATAATAATAATAATAATAATGATAATAATGATAATGTATGGAATTTATATAGCGCTGAATCTTGTAAAGTAAACAAATCAAAGCGCTTGCATTCAAATCATTCATACGCATCCATAAAATATCAAGATAAACAAATATCAAATTTATATACACAACACACTTAGGTGGGGGTGGTGGAGGTGAAGGCAGCTGTTGAGAAGTAGGAACAGACAACAGGGGAAGATCTCAAGTAGAGTATAAGTGCGTTTTGAGGCTAGATTTGAAAGAATCAAAAGAAGGCTAGAGGGGTGGCATGAGGGAAAGTCTCCTTGTCGGGTGTGCGGTGTGAGTTGTATAGTTGTCGTCTGTTCAGTTTTTTTAGTTGGGGTGGGTTTGTTTTTTGTTTTTTTGTTGTTGTTTTTTTTGGGGGGGGGGTGTTCCTCAGGTAGAGCTCTGAGGTGGAGGGATGGGACAGCCTGGTGGTTAGAGTGATGCGTTCGTGATCTGCTGACCCGGGTTCGAATCTCGTTCAAGAGGATTTTTTCCTCTGGAGTTAACATCAGTGCCGCCGACTCCACTCCCCCCTCCCAAATTCCTTCGGATGAGACTATAAACTGAGGTCCTGTGTGCGAGAACGCATGCAGAACATCTTGCGCACACGTTAAGACCCTTTTCGGAAGGGTAGGCCATTGTGTGCCGGTGGGAATGGGTGACCAAAATTTACAAAACCATACACACAAGGACTGGATGTAAAAATAGCGCATGAGTGCTCGTTGCATTGTCCTTAAAATAAAAGAGAAAGAATTAATAAAGAAATAAATAAAAAATAAGTAAATGGTGAGATTTTGCGTATGCGACCGTTTTGGCCCACCATGGAGGTAGGTAGGTGTATTGTGACTTCAGGGGTGATGCCTAAACACAACCTGCCTTTCCAAAAGGCGGAATGGGTTTTAACATATGCGCAAGATATTTTGCATGCGTTTATACATGGGGCTTTGGGTTATAGTCTCATCTGATGGACTTTCTGAGGAGTGTATTTGGTACTAAAGGTAAAGGTGTTCCCATGACCTGTTTAGTCGTAGGAGAGTGAGGCATCAGAGACCTCAGCTTCTCCAGGGGCCAGTGTATTAAGGGCGGCGCCCATCTCCTCTTTCTCACTGCTTTTCCTTCGCTGACCTTAAACAGGGCAGGTACCCATTTATGGCTAGGTGAACTGGGAGACTGTGCTGAAGCCAAGGCGCGCAAACAGTCACCCATCCAAGTGGTAATGACACTCAGTGCAGCTTAACATTGGCTGGGGGAAGCGAATGCTCTAACCACTGAGCTATCCCTCCCCCAGTCACAAGTTTGATCCCCTCCGTCTGTCAACTACCAGGTTGGAAGAGGAGTTCTTTTTGGAGCCAACAATTTTTGCAGACGTCAACCCCATTCCAATCCTTGGGATAAGTCCTTCGGATGAGACTATAAACCGAGGCCCCGTGTGCGAACGCATGCAGAACATCTTGCGCACACGTTAAATCCTGTTGCACTTTTCGAAAGAGTAGGCCATTGTGTGCCGGTGGGAACAGATGACAAAATTTACAAAACCGCGTACACACAGGGACTGGATGTAAAAAAAGCACATGAGTGCTTATTCCGTTATCCTTGATATTTTTTTTTTTAAATATCATCTGAGCGCTTTGATATGTTGCTTTACAAGATTCAGCGCTTATTAAGTTCCATACATTATTATTATTATTATTATAAGACTTTGCACTGGGCCTGACTTGTCAGTCGCTTAACCTTTTCCCTACAGGTAACCCGCTATAGGGCAACCAACCATCTACTAACCCTTCCCTCTGTATCACCCACTACTGGGTTAACGGTGGCTTACAAATGTGTACTGGGAATTTTCCCCCTTAAGGTAGGGACAGTGTTCATGGAAGTGCAACACATTTTCACTCATATGACAGACAACAACAGTTGCTGTCTGAGCTTTGGACGAAGAAGGTGACTTTGGACTGAGAAAGAATACATGCACAGACATAGTGTTTTTATGTGAAATCCCTTGCCACTTTCAAAGAAGAGTAGGGCCTGGTTAGCTGGTAGGAAAGGATGAAAAACATGCACACTGGTGAACATGTTTAGACATCGACACTGAGAAGACGACGTATTTTGGCATTCTTGTGTGTGGTGGTTACAGTTACATGACTCTATGCTATTTTTCTCAGACTCGATAAGTTTTTTTTTTTTTTCTAATGTGGAAGTTTGTTGTTCATTTTGGGAGTTATTGCTCTCTTTTCTGCTTTGTTCCTTGGTCCATTTCTACACTTTGATGTATGGGGATTTTCTTCTAGGAGAGATCTCTAGGGTGGGGGACGGGATATCCTAGTGGTTAGAACATTGCGCTCACAACCTGACGACCCGGGTTCAATTCCCGTTCAAGGGGATTTTTATCCATGGAGTTAACATAGGTGCAGACTCCACTCTCCCCAAAAGTCCTTCGGATGAGATTAACTGAGGTCCCGTGTGCGAACACATGCAGAACATCTTGCGCACACGTTAAATCCTGTTCCGGTTTTCGAAAGAGTAGGCCATTGTGTGCAGGTGGGAACAGATGACAAAATTTACAAAACTGCGTACACACGGGGACTGGATGTAGAAAAAAGGCACATGAGTGCTTATTCCATTATCCTCAATATCAAAGAATAAATAAAATTAATCTCTCTCCCCCTCTCTCCCTCCTTCCCTCCTGCTCTCTCACCCTCCCTCCCTCCCTCTTGATACATATGTATTTTTATGCATTTGTGCATTGTCTTCATTATTTCTTTCACTGAAAGTGAGCTTGGTATTGTGTATGTTATCCGGTTTTTGCCCACTCTGTGGCATTGTCAATTTCTCCTACGCCAACCATGTATTATGGCCTAAGGCTGAGATACATTAAATTTCTGAGTTCTGAGTTCTCTCCCCTTCCCTCCCTCTCCCTCTCTCTCTCTCTCTCTCTCTCTCTCTACCCTTCCTCTCTCTCTCCTCCCCTCCTCTCTCTCTCCCTCTCTCTTTCCCTCTCTCTCTCTCTTTCTCTCTCTCGAATGTTTTCATATTTGTGTTTGATCACACATCTTTACTGGCTTGATTACCAACTGACCCACTCTCTGTTCACTTGCCCATTGACCTCTCAATTCCTCTGTGTGTGTGTGTGTGTGTGTCTGTGTGTGTGTGTGTGTGTGGTGTGTGTGTGCGTGCATGTGTGTGTGTGGTGTGTGTGTTTGCGTGTGTGTGTGTGGTGTGTGTGTGGTGCGTGCGTGCGTGCGTGTGTGTGTGTATGTGCGTGTGTGTGTGTGTGCGTGTGTGTGTGTGTGTGTGCGTGCGTGCGTGTGCATGTGTGTGGCACACAGGGAGAGGACGGACCAGAAATTCGCGGAGGGTCGAGGGACGCACTCATAGTTCACGCTACGGCTGCTGGAAAGACAGGTATCAGGAGTTTATACTGCTTTGCTTTCTTATGCTTTTTTGTTTCTCTTTTTTATATTTCAGGGTTTGTTGTCGTTTTTTTCCCTTCTTCTGGGTAGTGTAGGAGATAGATATCTTCAAGCTTTATGATGGGGGTTGTTTGTTTGTGTTTTTTTTTTGGGGGGTGTTGCCTCTTGTTTTGTTTTTTCTCTCTATGTGTCTTGGTTCTTTTTTCTCGGGTACTGTGTGTAGGCTTTGATATATTATATATATATATAGATATATATATATAAACGGTGCATTTATGTTTATGGGGTGCAACGTGACTATATTCACCACAATTATATTCGGCTTGTATTACAGTTCTTGTAGTGATTTTGGTCTTTGAGATAGTTAATTCTCTCTTTCTCTCTCTGTCTCTCTCTCTCTCTCTCTCTCTCTCTCTCTCTCTCTCTCTCTCTCTCTCTCTCTCTCTCTCTCTCCCCTATCTCTCTCTCTTAATTTTTTTGTTTTTAAATCTCCCTGTGAGAGCATGGAAGATGAGGTGGGAGAGGGGTGAGGTTTAGCAGTGAAAGGGGAGTGAGTTTTGGGGGGGTAAATTTTGTAGTTTGTATCAGTTTTCAGCAACCAAAGAAAGTGATAGTGAAGTGTCGTTTTGGTTCCTGGAGTGCTTGTTTGTTGATCTCTGTGTGTGTGTGTGTGTGTGTTGATTTGTGTGTGTATGTGTTGATTTTTTATTTAATTAAAGGAATAGTTGAATAACAATCTTTCTGTATTTTTGAGGGTTTATATTTCAGTGATATGTCATAAGAAGAAGATCCTATTTGAACACATATGAATTAAACAGGGAATAAGCTTAGAGGCCTTGTGATTGGGGTTATTTTTTTTCATGTTTCTCTTTATCCAAAAAAAAAAGAAGTTTTTTTCGTGGAATGAATGGCTTGCAAGACATTTTTCCTTTTTTCTTTAGTGTTGTAGATGGCGCATTTTTGACCAATCACTGCCCTGCATTATATTCACTGCATTGAGCCAGACTGTTAGCTTGAAAGAGTTTAGATTTTTTATCCTTTCTTGAGTGTTGTTCTGAAATGGTTGGTTTCTGAGATGGTATTATCCTGTGTTGGGTCTGTTTGAGTTTGGTCATGATTCACTGCAGCTTGGAAGCAACAAAAAAGCAAACAAAAGATGTGTCGGTTTGTGAATGTTAAAATCCACCATTTTAACCCGTCTCTCATTTTAATTTCCAATCAGCATTCAAGTTTTCATTCGCACTGACTTGAATTTGTGGTCAGATTTGTTTTAGTTTGTAAGTGCACATTCGCTAGAAGTTGTCATTACGTTTGTTTTTATACGTGTTTTTCTCTGTGTAACTGCACTCTGATGTGATTTTAAAAATAAAAAAAATTGTTGTTTTGAGATATGGATCTGTGATTTAGTAACTGTATATCATGAAAGTTAGAAACAGGTAGATAACGATAAGAACTATTATTGGCTCTGATATGAATCTGTCATATGTATGGTGTGTAGTATGGTTTTGATGATGTATTTTCTAAACATTTATTTCATGTCTCATTTATCTTCGCTTCTTTTCGAAATGTAGAGTTTGACTGACAAAGATGAATTCTTACCGTTTTTCTTGTTGTCATTGTACCGTGAAGTGTACAACAAAACTCACCACAACAACAACAACAAAAAGATAAAAAGAAACTATCTGAAATATCGTATTGTTAATCTTTAACATTTCTGTATTGTATATTGTGTAGTTTTCGTAGTTTGAGTATTTCATGTATGCCAATCATGTTTTGAAGACAGTAATAACTATGAAGATAATGGTGGTGGATGTTTTCTTTGAAAATTATTTCTTGAATGACAAATTTCTATCCGATTTTCTTTGTAGGTGGCAAAGCGTATTACAAAATCATATCTGGTAGGCTCCCTACCCCAGCCCTCCTTTTTCTATTGTTTAGATTTTGTGAAAACTAGATTTCTCTCATGACTAGAGGAACATGAAGAGTAAAGAGTTGATACGCAAGTCTTGAATTCTTACTACTTGTCCTGGGTTTTATCAGTTTGGGGGTAAAAGACAGAAAAAGACGGAGAAGCACTTAAGAACCAAAATGAAAACTAAAAGGCAGATGACTTTTATCTTCATCGCAATGCTCAGACAGCAACTGTTGTTATCTGTCATATGAGCGAAAAGGCATCATTCTGCTGTTAAGCGCCTGACAAGTCAGGCCCAGCACATCCAACTTTGGTGTGGTAGAGAATTGCTGTTTAAAGTCTTTCCTGAAAAAAGGCAAGAGAATGGACCAAGAAGTCAGAAAATAGACAAGAAGGAGGTTACAGGAAGAAAAGGAGCAAGCCAGAAACGAAGAAGGGGATAGAAAAGAGGGAATTCCTAGCACAGAATTTCCAGAAGGTGGGGACGCTATTTGTACTGCCAGGCCCCCAGGTATCCCCATGGGTACACTAAATACAGTAAGATAGAGATCCATTTTTCTGTCATGCCTTTCTCCAAAAACAGATGCGAGCATTGATAATCACTGGTATGTTTTTCACTATTGTTCTTTTTACAGTTAGCTAGCTGCTAAAAGTCATGTAAAAAATTTCTTTTGACATTTTTTTTGTCAGTTCTTGATTTTGATAACTACTTTTTATTTCTCTTTACCAGCAGGCAGCTAGTTGTTAGGACAAGCTGTAACATTTTGAGTGGTAATGTTGAAGGCAGTTTGAAAGTTTTGGAGTAGTTTTTTGAAAGTGTTAGAAACATTATGATTGTGTTATTTGTTCCGTGACTGTCACTCCTTATTCAAAGCCCCCAATGTTGTGTGGCTGGTAGGGACAGAGACATTCACCTTGTCATGATTTAGCCTGCTTTATTACATGTTAAACTTCTCAGGGTCAACATTTTAAAGAAAATATGAAAATGATTTCAAATTCAAACTTACTTTTCACCATTGAGTCTGTTTAACATGCAAAGCGCGTATTCGAACTTAGTTTTGATCATTTGAATGAGAGAAAGAATATGTTGATAGAAAAAGAAGAAAAACTGGTTGGTTTCTCTTGAATAGAACAATGAGTAATGATCAAATAACCAATGGCTACACAGAATAAAACTACAGAGAGATAACACATCACTCTAAACATATGGGAAAGCAACAAAAAGATCAAACTTGTCCACAGATATTGCACAGATCAGAACTGTCTACAGATATTGCACAGATCAGAAGTGTCAATAGATATTGCACAGATGAAAACTGTCAGGTAAGAGGGTAAAAATCTCCTACTTCTTCCTTTTTTGTCATGTTTCTCCCAGGGGATGTTTGACATTGATGAGCCTTCTCCATCTCTCTCTGTTTTGAGCTTCCTCCTTATTTATGCCCCTTTCTCTAAGATCATCTGCAATACAGGTAGCCCAGGTCTTGCTAGGTCTTCCCTTTGGTCTCTTTCCATCCACTACGAAGTTCATTGCTCTTTTTATGATGTGGTGGTCTGCTTTCCGTTGAACGTGCCTAAACCAGCGCAGTCTATTGCTACTAGCTACAGACTTCAGATCATCAACTTTGCACATTCTCCATAGTTCTTTATTCATATCCTGTCTTCCCATTTGATCTTTGTCATGTAGCGTAGCATTCGGTTTTCACAGCTCTTCAACAAATGTTCAACGGTTTTTGTGAAAACCCACGTCTCCGAACCATACAGGAGAACAGGTCTAATGCAGGCCTTATATATCAGACAGCGTCTCTCCAGTGGGATTTTCTGATTTCCAAGCAGACTTGCCAATTCTTTCCATTTCTTCCAAGCACTCGTAATCCTGGTTCTGACAGCTAACTCAGATTTTGCTTCGCAGCTCATCATTTCTCCCAGGTAGCAGAATTCGTCTACCACTTCTATTTTCCCTTGTTCAAATTCTAGCTCCTCCTTTCCTGCATCGGTATTGTCTTCACCCTTCTTATTCATACAACTGGGGCAGACAAATACTCTGTCCTCCTTCTTCAGACTTTTGAGCTTTGAGCATCTTTTGTGACACAATATTGACAGTTGGAGCATTTGATCGAATTGTTCCCAACACTTTTGTGGCAGACACCACACGGGTATTTGCCTTGCTCTCTATGTGTTCTGCGGTCTTTTCCAACTGTCATTGCTTTGGTCTTGTCAACATTCACCTTCATTCCTCTGCGTTGTAATCTCTGTTTCCAATTGCCAAATCTGTGAGTAGCGTCATCACTGTTCTCAGCTACCAGTACTAAGTCATCAGCATACAGCAGATCCCAGATCTCTCCTGGCCTCCCCACTTCCATGGATATTTCATTCATCACAAGGATAAAGAGCAGAGGGCTCAATGCGGATCCTTGGTGCACTCCTACTTTTATTTCAAAGCTTTCTAACGTCCCAATTATAGTTTTCACTTTTGATCTGGAGTTCTTGTACAAAGTCTAACCATTGAGATGGTGTGCTCCGGTACACCTTGTTTCCTCGAGGCCCATTGGATTGCCTTTCTGGGTACTCTATCAAAAGCTTTTTCCAGGTCAACAAAGATGTGCATCAAGCTCTTTTTCTTCTCCATATACTTTTCCTGCAGTTGTTTCACCATAAATATTGCAGCTATGGTTTATTTGCCAGCCTGGAATCCAAACTGTTTTTCATCAATATTGCACAGGCTCTTCAGTCTTCTTTCCAATACTTTTCCCCAGATCTTCATGCCATGTTCCAGAAGCCTTATTCCTCTGTATTTTCCACATACTAGTGCATCTCCTTTACCCTTGAAAATGGGAACAGTAACACTGTCTTCCCATTCTTCAGGCATTTGTTCTGTCCGCTGTATCTTCTGACATATTTTCGTAAGTTGTTTTACTCCTTCCTCTCCTGCTGCTTGTATCATTTCTGTCACCACTCCTGATGGTCCCGTGGCTTTTCTCTTTTTCATAGTTCGAATTGCTCTTCTGATTTCATCTTCAGTCACTTCTTGTACAGGTCCTTCAACTTTCTCCACTACCTCGATTGCATGAGGATTCTCACTGTTTAGCAGATCATGAAAGTAATCCTTCCATCTCTTCAGAATATTTTGCTTCTCAGTCACGATATTTCCAGACTCATTTAAAAAATTTTTTGCTACATTGATGTCTTTCCGTTCTTTCCTCATCTGCCATACAATTCGAAACATCTTATGCTGACCTTCAGTTGTATCAAGTCCAACACACCATTTTTTCCACGCTTTTTCTTTAGCTTGGGCTACAGCTTTTGTGGCTTCTTTTGATTTCCTCCTGTATATCTCTCTGTCCTCAAACATCTTTGTTTGCTGCCACTTCCTAAATGCTTTCTTCTTCTCTTGGATTGCTTCTTTCACTGCATCGCACCACCACCATGTTTCTCTCTGTCGATGTCTTCTTCCTTTGGTTTCTCCACACGTTTCTTTTGCTGCTTCCATGAGGATTTCTTTCAATTGGTTCCAGTCATGGTCTTGTCCAGCCACTTTTTCTCTCACTTGTTGCTCATATTCCAAGGCTATGTTCTTGTCTTTGAGCCTCCAAATTTTCAGTTTCTTCTCGATTGCTTTCTTCCAATGTAATATCATTGTAAAAAAAAAAAAAAAAGCAACAACAACAAATAAACCAAAAACAAACAAGCATGATTATACAGATATAGCAAGAAAAAATATGTTAGCAACACATTTTATATCAATGTAAAAAACAAAACAACAACAAACAAATCAAAACCAAACAACTGAAAAGCATTTTAATACAGATATAGTGTAAAAATCTGTTAGCAACACATTTTATATCGATTTAAAAATAAACAACAACAAACAAACCAAAAACAAACAAGCATGATAATACAGATATAACCCCCCAAAATCTGTTACCAACACATTTTATATCAATGTAAAAAACAAAACAACAACAAACAAATCAAAACCAAACAACTGAAAAGCATGATAATACAGATATAGTGTAAAAATCTGTTAGCAACACATTTTATATCAATGTAAAAAAACAACCCAACCCAACAACAAACAAACCAAACAACAAACAAGCATGATAATACAGATGTAGTGTAAAAATCTCTTAGCAACACATTTTATATCAATGTAGAAAAACCCAACCCAATAACAAACCAACCAAACAACAAACAAGCATAATAATACAGATGTAGCGTAAAAATCTCTTAGCAACACATTTTATATCAATGTAAAAAACAACAAAGTAGAATGATATAGCATAGGTGAATGTTTCTGTCATACAGCCAGGTTTTGGTTCTTTTTCTCCCTTTTTCTCTCTCCCATCCTCCCCCCTTCTCCCTCCTCCTCCTCCTCCCCCCTCTCCCCCCAAAAAAGGCCCATCCTTTCCCTTGAGGTCCCCCCCCCCACCAAGCCTGTCTATGGATTCCACTGTCTCTCTCTGTGTCTGTGTCTCTCTCTTCTCTCTCTTGTCACGGTGTGCCTTCCACTCATCGGTGTCTTTAATCTTCCATCTTTTCCGCTCCTCCAAGGCTTGGAAGGAGATGCCAACGACCAGGAAGGTAAGCCGGTGCATCATCATCATCATCCTCATCCTCCTCATCATCACATGACCAGGGTCACGTGACCACCCTGCCCACCCCCCTCCTTTATCTCCTTCCTTTTCCATCGTGCACGTCAGGCATCGTGGTTTTTTTTTTTTTTTTTTTTTTTTTTTTGGGCGTACAAGTTGGACTCTGGTTTGACACGCTGTGTGGCTAGCTTTCGAAGCGCGAGTCCGTTGGTTTTTCAGTAAGATGTGTTTGTGTTGTTCGTTATCGATGTATATGAGAGTAAAATGAATGCTCGTATAGGAAGTCAGTAGTGTGTGAATACTGTCGTGGAAGTAGGGAGAGAGTTCTTTCTGGGGAAAAAAAGATGAACAAAAACGTTTATTTTAGGAGATTTTTACAGTTTATAAAGGGAAAAAAGAAAAGAAAAAAGTTAGACAACATTTTTAGAATTTAATTTTTGTGAATGATCAAATGGTTTATTATTTGTTTCAATTTTGTATTTTTCTTCTTTTCTTTTTTTAAATCAAAAATTGGAATGTTTTCTTTCAAATATCAGAATAAAGGACAAAAAGAAAAGCGAAGAAAGAACAGCAAAGTTCAGTACAGCGATACTTCATCATAAACTATCTTGTTATTAGCAAACGTATAATGCGTCCCCATTCAGAACAACAAACAAAACAAAGAACAAACTTCAGTAACTCAAAGTCCTTCATATAGTTGAAAATTATCTTAGTCTGCAAGAGTTGCAACCCTTCCTCGTTTGCGTAGTTCAAAGGTCGAATTTTTAAAAAGTTTTATGCCTGAGTATTGATGAAGAGAATGGACCAGGATGAATGACTCGGCACTACTGCGCAGAGCCGAGGACCGAGATGGATGGAGGAGGCTTACCACGGCATCGTCTTTCGTGTCTTCCCCACGACCGCCAAGGTCACGGGTCTGATGATGATGATGATGATTGATGAAGTGAAACTTGAGCACTGAACTCTGTTCAGTAGCTCCAGCGCACTTGAGCATAATTTGCAACAAGTTTTAACCATTGGTGGTAAAAGTTTGAATTAACACGGTACAAAATGACAGAGATTCAGCCTTTGGTCTTTGTGTCCTTTTGCTGTACATATCACTTGAGCGTGTCAAACAGAGACAACCTGTAAGCAGTTTTTATTATTTTTCCTTTAAATCTTTTTTTTTGGTACCTAGTGTGCATTTTGACCTTGGCTGTATCTTGACCTTGAAAACCTGACCTTCAATGCTGTATTTTGACCTTGACCTTCAGTGTTGTGCATTGACCTTGACTTTTCACTGTTGTAACTATTTAAAAAGAAGTGGCTGGCTGTCTGATCTTGTGGATTTTGGTTTTTGTTTTCTGTCTTCTAGTATTCCTTGAATGTTGTAAATATATACTTTTTGATTTTCTGGGGGTTGTTTGGTGGGTTTGTTGTTGTTGTTTGGGGTTTTATTTGGGGTGTTTTTGGTTTTTGTTTTCTTGAATTTTCTGAAAATTTGTTATGGATTTTGTTTGATGGCTTGGTAATTTTGTTTGTTTGTTTTTGTTGTGGGGGAGGGGGGGGTTACTGTTTGGTTTTTTTGTTTGTTGTTTGTTTGGGGTTGTTGGGGGGGTTGGTGTTGTTTTTTTTGGGGGGTAAATGTTTTATTGGATTTTTTATTGTTTGGTGTCCTATGATGCAGATTATTTTCATGGTTTCTTTGGTGTGGATTTTATGGTACGCTTGAAAGAATTGTTGTTTCTTTCCTAAGTTATTGGCTTTATTTATCTTTTTCTGTCCTTATGCATTGACCTTCGAGTGCTGTAATGGATATTCTGTGTACACGACACACAAACACACGCATGCATGCATGATGACAAAATTTGCAAAACCACATACACACGGGGACTGGATGTAAAAAAGCACATGAGTGCTTATTCCATTATCCTCGATATAAAAAAGAAAAAAAAATGCACACAACACACACACACACGCACACACAACATGCACATAAACACACACAAACAACACACACACTCTCTCATTTTCTCTCCCTCCCCCTCCCCTCTGTCTCTCTCTCATTTCTCTGTCTCTCTCTCTCTTACCACCCCCCCCCCCCTCTCTCGCTCTCCCCCCCCCCCCCCCCCCCCCTCCTTGATACATTATATAAGAATAAAAAGACACAAGTGTGTGAAAACTTATGAAATTATTTTTATTTTGCATCATGGCATTTGTAATTCCTTTGCATGTAAAATTGATCGTTTGGAATGGATATACATATTTTTTCTTCTTTCTCCCTTGCATGCAGTTTCATATTCTTTATATTTGATTTTTTATTTTATATATATATATATATATATTTTTTTTTTAATTCATACATTTTTGCAATCTGCTTATGAGGTTATATGTATTGAGGGACAGAGGGAGAGAGTGAGTGTGTGTGAATCAGTCGGTTGGTTGGTTGGTTATCCAGTCAGTCAATCACCCAGTCACTCTGTCAGTCAGAGAGAGAGACAGAAGAGAAGAGGGAGAGGAGGAGAGAAGAGAGAGAAAGGAGGATGTGGTGAGGAGAGAGGTGGGGGGGGGTAGAGAGAAGGGGGGAGAAAAAGAAGAAGAGGTTATAATTTGTGGTTTAAGAGAAGTGGAAGGGACTTGTTGGTTTTATTTATTTGACTACATAATGATATACATGCTAAATTCTTACATTTTTTTCTTCTGTTTGTACTTTTATAATAACATGTTAGCATTTAGTGAGGTGTGTTTGAGTGTTAACGATATTTGCAATCACTTAAAAAAATTTCTGAAGAGTAAAACAACCCCCCCCCCCCCCCCCCCCCCCCACCCCAAAAAAAAAAACAAAAAAACCTCCCCAAACCTTCCACTTCATATAACAACATCATATTATGATGATATTGACACCGTCATACAACGTAACCAATTTGTTAAAAATTATTACATCATTTTTGTGTGTGTAATCAACAGTAACCAAAATGCATCTGGAAGGGACATCGCTAATCATAGCTGTAGCATTTTTCACAGTAACCAAGAGTTTTAAATTAAACTCTTACATCCTAACGCAGTGCATGAGTGCTCGACTTGGTAGTGATTCTTCTGTCTTTACCTTTGGGTTCTTTTTTTTTCTTTTTTCTTTTTTTTTTTTTTTTTTGGGGGGGGGGTTGGTTGGTTTACTCTTTTCTAATCACATAACTGGATCTGGATATTTGTATTGCAGTGTAGAAGATTAAATTCAAAACAATTAGTACGTCTGTACTCTATGGATGTGTTTTTGTACCTTACTGATATTTGTACCACTAGTCCCAACTGTCAACCAGTCCTTTTTCTTTTTTTTTTAACCCATGGGACAAGGTTGAGAAAGTTGTTGGGTTCTTTTCGGCTCTTGCATGTCTACCTTGTGTATTTTGATAAGTAGTAGCGGTTGACATGTATTATTGTATCATTATGTCTTGGAAGAGTTTTTGTTGGAGGGGGGGGGGGGCAGGGTGGGGGGAGGAGGGGGGAGAAAATGAGAGGTTTGGTTTGGTTTGGGTTTGGTTGGTTGTGATGGTTTGTTCGATTTTGTTTTCGTGTCATAGATGGTTTGTCGTTGTTGTTTCGTTCACATTTTTAGTCTCTCTGTGTCTCTTTAGTGTATATGTTTTTTTTATGTTGCTGTTGTTGTAAATATTTGCTGTTTCTCTGCTTTTTTGGTTTGTTGTTGCTTTTTTTTTATTTTAAATATTTCCCATTGCCTTTTTCTTCTTCTTCTTGTATACTACTATCCATTTTGACTGCTAGTTGTTATCACACTAAGTGTATTTTGTGTGTGTGTGAGCGTTACATGCGCACAGTTCCTCCCCCCCCCTCCCTTCCCCCCACACACACCCACCCCTCCTCCAACCCATCCACCTCTTCTTCCAATCTCCTTGCAGTCCCTTTCTACCTGCTAGATTATAACTCACGCAGTGTTTAAAGTTTTTTTAGAAAAAAACAAAAAAAGATTGGGGGGGGGTGGGAGAATTGATACCATTATCATCATTTGACTGTTCTCCAGGTTTTTTTTTTCTTTTTTATTATTATTCATTGTTTAAAGTTTTGAAAAGAAAAAGAGAAAATTGGTATATCATTATTTGACTGTTCTCCTGTTTTTGGGTTGTTTTTTAAATTCATTGTTTAAAGTTTTAAAAAGAAAAGACAAAAAGAGAAAATTGGTATATATCATTATTTGACCCTTCTCCTGTGTGTTGTTTATTCTTTTTATAAATTTATAAATATATATATATATTATTTGTTTGAAGCTCCTTTTTTTTCCTGTGCACACTTGCATACATTACACACATGCGCGCTTATGTACATGTTGTACATAAAGTGTTAGCACAGAGTGTACATTCTGCCTGGCTTTTTCATTTCTGTTTGTTTGTTTCGGGGATTGTTTTCTGGGGAGGGGGGTTGGCAGTGGGGGGCGGGTGTTAATTTTGTATTTTTACTCATGTGTCATTGATTTTATTTTTGGTATACTTTGCTTTTAAACAAAAAAAAAAGGGTGTGGGGGGGGGGGGGGGGGGGGTGGTTGGGAGAATTTATGTTGTGCCTTCTGTTGAAGTGTTCTGCTCAAAATTTACATTTTTCTGAATCTTGCTAGTTTTGGGTTAAACATATGTTTCTTCTTTTCTTTGTCTTTTCTCTTTTTTCATTTCACTCATCTCTTCTTCTTCTGCTTGGTTCCTTCATCTTCTTCTTCTTTTTCTTCTTCATCTTCTTCTTCTTCTTCTTCTTCTTCTTCTTCTTCTTCTTCTCTTCTTCTTCTTCTTCTTCTTCTTCATCTTCTTCTTTTCTGCTTTGTCTCCTTCATTTCTTCTTCTTCTTCTTCGTCATTATCATCATCTTTTCCTTCTTCTGCTCTTTCTTCTTCAAGTGCTCAGACAGCAACTACTGTCTTCTGTCATATGAGCTTTTCTGATATCTGTCATGTTCTGTTTTTATCTTATGAGTCAGTGCATGTATATTTCATTCTGAGAGTTGTATAAATCTTGTTTTTAAGTCAGTGGCCTTTATTGTTGACGTTTGATGTGAATTGCCCCCCCCCCCCCCCCCCCCCTCCCTTCCCCCCTGTGCATGTTGTTGTGTGTGTGTTTGTGATGTGTAGTAGTTCTTTATGTGGGTTTTTTTTCCTTGCGTTTTAGACATGAAGCTGTTATAGAATTTTATCTTAAGAGCATATGCTGGGTTTATTTGCTACATGTTTCATTATCATCTGCTCAATATATTTTCTTTCCAGCATTCTTTCACATTTTCAAACTGGGGTCTGCTCTGAGGGTCAGAGGGCCCTAATAATGTTTATGTTGACTTGTCAGTTGCTGGGTGTGGTGGGATTTGTAGTCAGTATTTTTTCTTAAAACCGAAATATTGCCATCATAGTTGATTGAGTTGTAAGAAGTATGAACAATGCTAAAAAGAATCCTTTAATTTGTCTTCTCTCTTTCCTTCTCCTTCCTATTTTTATTCGGTGAAGTGGTTTCATAGTGTAATAGCTATATCAGTTCTGCTTTAAAAATCAATGAATTGATGTTTGTTAAGAGGAAGTAACTATATCTTCTTTCAAAATCCATCGACTAAGTATTCTTAGGGTGTAGTTACATATCTGGTAAAATTTCTTCTTTATTTATTTCGAGGATAATGGAATAAACACTCAGGTGCTTTTTTTCATCCAGTCCCCGTGTGTATACAGTTTTTGTCTTTTTGTCATCCGTTCCCACTGGCAGAACATTCCGTGAATTTATCGATATTTTCAGGTTGTGATAATCGCGTCGTTTCTCTTGCTCTCGCAGATTCATCTACCAGGAAGCGTTCTTGACGACCTACCGCACGTTTATCTCCCCTCGCGACCTGATCGACAAGCTGTTGTACCGATTCCACAAGTTCCACCATGTGGGAGACAGCCGAAAGAAGCTCTCGCACAATTCCTTTTCCCTGCTCATCCGAGTCATTGACGAGCTGGGGTATGTATATGTATGTGTGTGTGTGTCTGCTACTGGGAGGACCGGATAGCCTGGTGGTTAGAGTGATGTATTAGTGATCTGCTGACCCGGGTTCCAATCTCGTTCAAGAGGATTTTTTTTCCTCTGGAGTTAACATCAGTACTGACTCCACTCTCTCCAAAAGTCCTTCGGATGAGACTATAAACCGAGGTCCCATGTATGAATGCATGCAGAACATCTTGTGCACATGTTAAAACCCATTAAGCTTTTTGGAAGAGTAGGCCATTGTGTGCCAGTGGGAATGGATGACAGAATTTACAAAACTGCATACACAGGGGGACTGGATGGGAAAAAAAAGCACATGAATGCTTATTCCATTATCCTCGAAATAAAAGAATAAACAAAAAAACACTGTTGTTGTTTTATCACATTGAAATGTTTAGTTGAATTAACTTTGAATTGAATACAACACAGAATTGGATACCATACAACACAACACAATGCAACACAGTGAAGCATTTTGCTATGTCAACAGCCACACAGAACAATTTACTATGCTTCTTCTTCATTGAATGCTCAGACAGCAACTATTGTCTGTCATATGAGCCAAAATACGTTGCACTGGCGTTAAGCGCCTGACAAGTCAGGCCCAGCACATCTGACTTTGGCCTTAGAGAGAATTGTTATCTTTTAAGTCTCTGGAAAAAAAAAGCAAGAGAATGGACCAAGAAGGCAGAAGAAAATAGACAAGAAGGAAGTGACAGAAAGCAAAGGAAGAGAGCAGAAACTAAGAGAGGGACAGAAAAGAGGGAATGCCTAGCACACAGAATTTCCTCCAGGTGGGGATGGTATTTATACTGACAGGCACCCAGCATCCCCATGTGGGAACAATGCAATTCTATACCATATACAACAAAGTCTCTTGTCACCAGCCACACATAACAATTCACACCACAACACAGCACAACACACAACACAGCACAACACAACACACCCCAAAAACAACACAACACACAACACCACAACAAGCACCACAACACCCCCCACAACACACAACACAACACACCCCCACCCCCCCACAACACGCACCACAACACACCCACAACACCACAACACACCCACAACACCACAACACATGCCACAAAACACACCACAACACACGCCACAAACACCCCACAAAACACACCACAACACACGCCACAAAACACCCCACAAAACACACAACACAATGAACAAAGTTTCTTTCCCCATGTCACCAGCCACACAGAACAATTCACAACACACACCACAAAACACCACAACACACAACCCACCCCACAACACACCACAACACAACACACCCCACAAAACACCACACAACACACCCCACAACACACCACAACACACACCACACACCACAACACACCTCGCAAAACACACCACAACACACCCCACAACACACACAACAACACACCCCACAAAACACCCCAGAACAAAATGAACAAAGCCTCTTTCCCCATGTCACCAGCCACACAGAACAATTCACAACACACCCCACAAAACACCACACAAAACACACCACAACACACACCACACCCCACAAAACACACCACACAAAACACACCACAACACACCTCACAAAACACCCCACACCCACAAAACACACCACAACACACCCCACAAAACACCCCACACCCCACAAAACACCCCACACCACAATGAACAAAGTCTGCTTCCCCATGTCACCAACCACACAGAACAACACACAACACACCCCACACCACAATAAACAAAGTCTGCTTCCCCATGTCACCAACCACACAGAACAATTCACAACACACCACACAATAAACAAAGTCTGCTTCCCCATGTCACCAACCACACAGAACAATTCACAACACACACCACACAACACAATGAACAAAGTCTGCTTCCCCATGTGACTAGCCACACCTCAACACACAACACACACATGTCACCAACCACACCTCACACCCCACAACACACCACACAATAAACAAAGCCTCTTTCCCCATGTCACCAACCACACCACACAACACACCCCACACACCACAATGAACAAAGCCTCTTTCCCCATGTCACCAACCACACCACACAACACACCCCACACACCACAATGAACAAAGCCTCTTTCCCCATGTCACCAACCACACCACACAACACACCCCACAACACACCACACAACACAATGAACAAAGTCTGCTTCCCCATGTCACCAGCCACACAGAACAATTCACAACACACCCCACAACACAACACACCACCCCACACAACACACCACACAACACAATAAACAAAGTCTCTTTCCCTGTATCACCCACCAGCCACACCTCACACCACACAACACACCACACCACACAATAAACAAAGCCTCTTTCCCCATGTCACCAACCACACAGAACAATTCACAACACACCACACCACACAATAAACAAAGTCTGCTTCCCCATGTCACTAGCCACACCTCAACACACAACACACCCCACAGCACAATAAACAAAGCCTCTTTTCCCTGTATCACCCACCAGCCACACAGAACAATTCACAACACACCCCACACCACACAATAAACAAAGCCTCTTTCCCCATGTCACCAACCACACCACACAACACACACCACACACCCCACAGCACAATAAACAAAGCCTCTTTCCCCATGTCACCAACCACACCACACAACACACAACACACCACACACACAATAAACAAAGCCTCTTTCCCCATGTCACCAACCACACCACACAACACACACCACACACCCCACAGCACAATAAACAAAGCCTCTTTCCCCATGTCACCAACCACACCACACAACACACACCACACACCCACAGCACAATAAACAAAGCCTCTTTCCCCATGTCACCAACCACACCACACAACACACACCACACACCCCACAGCACAATAAACAAAGCCTCTTTCCCCATGTCACCAACCACACCACACAACACACACCACACACCCCACAGCACAATAAACAAAGCCTCTTTCCCCATGTCACCAACCACACCACACAACACACACCACACACCCACAGCACAATAAACAAAGCCTCTTTCCCCATGTCACCAACCACACCACACAACACACACCACACACCCCACAGCACAATAAACAAAGCCTCTTTCCCCATGTCACCAACCACACCACACAACACACACCACACACCCCACAGCACAATAAACAAAGCGCCTCTTTTTCCCCCTGTGTCACCCCACCAGCCACACAGAACAATTCACAACACACCCCACACAACACACAACACACACCACACAACACAATGAACAAAGTCTGCTTCCCCATGTGACTAGCCACACAGAACAATTAAACCACACCCCACAGCACAATAAACAAAGCCTCTTTTCCCTGTATCACCCACCAGCCACACAGAACACTTCACAACACACACCACACAACACATGCCACACCACACCACACCACACCCCACAACACACACCACACCACACCCCACCACACACCCCACACCACAATAAACAAAGCCTCTTTTCCCCATATCACCCACCAGCCACACAGAACAACACACAACACACCCCACAAAACACACCACACAACGCAATGAACAAAGCCTCTTTTCCCTGTATCACCCCCACAACACACACCACAACACACACACCACACCACACAACACCCCACACGCCACAACACACACCACAATAAACAAAGCTCTTTTCCCCCTGTGTCACCCCACCAGCCACACAGAACAATTCACAACACACACCACAACACCACACAGCACAATAAACAAAGCCCTTTTTTCCCTGTATCACCAGCCACACAGAACAATTCACAACACACAACACACACCACACAGCACAATAAACAAACCCCCTTTTTCCCTGTATCACCAGCCACACAGAACAATTCACAACACACAAACACACACCACACAACACAATAAACAAAGCGCCTCTTTTTCCCCATGTCACCAACCACAACACACAACACACCCCACACCACAATGAACAAAAGGTTCTTTCCCCTTGTCACCAACCACACGGAACAATTCACAACACACGCCACAAAACACAGCACAATAAACAAAGCCTCTTTCCCCATGTCACCAGCCACACCACACAACACACAACACACCCCACAACACACACCACAATAAACAAAGCTCCTCTCTTTCCCCTGTGTCACCCCACCAGCCACACGGAACAATTCACAACACACCCCACATCACACCCCACAACACACCACAACACAAAACATACCCCACAAAACACACCCCACAACACACTCCACAACACACACACACCCACAACACATCACATCCCACACCACACAACACAATAAACAAAGCTTCTCTTTTCCCCTGTATCACCCCACCAGCCACACAACACACAACATACCCCACAACACACACCACAATAAACAAAGCCCCTCTCTTTCCCCCTGTGTCACCCACCAACCACAACACACACCACACACCACAATAAACAAAGCGCCTCTCTTTCCCCCTGTGTCACCCCACCAGCCACACAGAACAATTCACAACACACCCCACACCACACAGCACAATAAACAAAGCCTCTTTTCCCTGTATCACCCCCACAACACACCCCACAACACACACACACACACCCCACAACACACCTCTCAACACACCACACAGCACAATAAACAAAGCCTCTTTTCCCTGTATCACCCCACAACACACACCACAACACACACACACAACACACCTCACAACACACCCAACCTCACACCACACACCCCACACCACAATAAACAAAGCCTCTCTTTCCCTATATCACCAACCACACCACACAACACACAACACAACACACACCACAATAAACAAAGCTCCTCTCTTTCCCCCTCCCTGTATCACCCCACCAGCCACACAGAACAATTCACACCATACCCCACACAGCACAATAAACAAAGCCTCTTTCCTCACCAGCCACACGGAACTGGACGAGGAGATCGTCGAGAAGCAGGTGGAGCTGGTGTACGAGCTGCTCTGCCAGGCGGAGCTCATGCTGGCCCGCCTCCTCCGGCGGAAGATTCTGGAAAAGTGCGAGAAAAAGCAGGCCGCCCACGACCACACCCCCACCGTCAACCCCATACAGAACATCGATCTGACGACCCCCAGGTGGGTATTGAAAGTGTGTGTGTGGGCGGGGGTGGGGAGGGAGGGAGGGGAGGGGGGGTAGGAGGTGAGGGAGGGGGTTGTTTTTTTGGGGGGTAGGGAGTTTCTTCTTCATCGTCGAACGCTCAGACAGCAACTATTGTTGTCTGTGATATGAGCGAAAATGCGTCACGCTGCCGTTAAGCGCCTGACAAGTCAGGCCCAGCGCATCCGACTTCAGCACAAGAGAGAATAGTTACCTTTTAAGTTCTTTCTGGAAAAATGGCAGGAGAATGGACCAAGAAGGCAGAAAATAGACAAGAAGGAGGTGACAGGAAGAAAAGGAACAAGGCAGAAACAAAGAGAGTGACAGAAAAGAGGACATTTCTAGCACAGAATTTCCAGAATGTGGGGATGCTATTTATACTGATAGGCCCCCCCCCCCCCCCCCCCCCCCCCCCCCCCCAGCGTCCCTCGGGAGAGGGGGTAGGGAGTGAGTGTGGAAGGGGGTGGAGATTTTGTGGGGGGTTTTGGGTGGGGGGGGGTCTTCAGGTAGAGCTCCGTCATCGTCGCCGATCCCTCAGGTTCCGAATCCTTTGGGGCGCCTTCGAAGCTTTGTCAACCACCTTTCTCCAGTCCTCGCGTCTCTCGGCCGTTCTCAGAGTGTCTCTTAGCTCCATGTCTGTCCACTGTTGAATGTAGAGCTCCATAGTTCACCAATGGTGAGATTTTGTGTATGCAATTGTTTTTTGTCCCCGCTATGAAGAGGGTGGGGAGGTAAGTCAAGTCAAGTCAAGTCAAAATTTTATTTCCAGATGGTACATTGAATAAGCAATGCATTTGCTTTTTTTCATCAAGCCATCTATCTAAGAACAAATTTCGTAATGATTATACTAAGACACTACATTATTGCATCATTTACCATTAAATTAAACCAGTAAAAAAAAAAAGGAAAAAATTGATAAGGAAATACATTGAAAATACAAATTACCACATATACATATACACGCACACACATACTCATGCACACCTGAGCGCGTGCGCGCTCACGTCCACACACATATTTAAATAAAAATGTTTTAAGAATTAAAAAAAGAAAATCATAAAACGTCAGGACAAACAAATTACTTCACCTACTGTTTCATCCATTTTTTCACGTTTATACTTCAGATAATAAAAAGGTACAGGAATAAAACGTTAGAAAATACTAGGCATTCGTCATTACTAACAATATTACCTTCAATGACCTCTCTCCTCTCCTCCTCCACCCAGCAAACGTGTGCTTTTTATGCGCTCATACTCTTCAAATAGCGCTTTTAAAAAATGATATATTCACACAATAACTATCAAAGCAAGATAAGTCAAATAAGATTACAATAATGATTATTATAATAGAGATACAATAATAACAACAATCGCCCATCACCATGAGACAACAATATAACAAATGATCCCCATCACCATGAGACAACAACATAACGATGATAACAGAAAAGCATTGGAAAGGATGGGGGTGGGGGAGGAGTATCAAGGGGGAAGGGGAAAAACACCTTCAATCAAATAGAGAATTAATAATTTAAAAAAAAACAATTATTCAAACAAGTAGAACCCCTATACGATACAGAATTCAAAAGCCCATAATCAACTGGACTATTTTAAAACAATATCAAACTAAAACAGTGTCGCTTATAATAGTACTAATAATCTCATCTCTAACTGCAATAAAAACAACATCCACAATAAAATCTATTGAATTAGACAAGACAAAGGGCATGAGGAGAGGAAAGGAGGAGAGGAGAGGAGAGGAGAGGAGAGGAGAGGAGAGGAGAGGAGAGGAGAGGAGAGGAGAGGAGGAGAGAGAGAGAGAGAGAGAGAGAGAGAGAGAGAGAGAGAGAGAGAGAGAGGACACACTATTAAGCTATCAGGTCAACCATAAAAAGATTTTTTAAAATTTCCTCCTTTCCACTTGTTTCAACATTGCAGATTATTTACTAGCTTGTATAGATTACTTCTTACTTCTTTGCATAATTAGTGTGCCTCTTTCCTGCCTCCCCCTCCCTCCACACATATACAGCGTGTGACTGTAGAATTTCTAGTCACAGTAAGACATGTGTGTGTGTGCGTGTGTGAAAGGAGGAGGCAGTTCAGGGGGGTGGGGGTGGGGAAGAGATGTGTGTAGGGGAGTGGGTAAGGGTGCAGGTATGTGTGTAGGAGGAAAGAGTGTATTGGGGGAGGGGGGGGGGTATGTAGGGGAAGGTGTGTGAGAGTTAAAGGGAAGGGGATGTTAACAAGAGAGGTGTGTGTGTCAAAATTCATAAGATTTGCAGGTATTTCTTAAAAATTTCACTTGTCTTTTCACAAGTGTAGATTGTGTCTTTTAAAGAAATGTGTATACTTAAAAAAATTAGTCTTGAGTCTTTAATACTGTTTTGCTTATCATTTTGTGATGAACTCTTGCTTTTCAGTTCCTGTTAGTATTGATCATATTATGTTTGGGTTGTTGCTGTTAGGTTTATTCTCCTGTTGAATCGTTTGTAATCCTCCATGCCCCAAGGGATAGCCTAGTGGTTAGAACATTGCGCTTGCAATATGACGACCCAGGTTTGAATCCTGATAAAGGCGAATTTTCCCCTGGAGTTAACATCATTGCAGACTCCACTCTCCCCAAAAGTCCTTCGGATGAGATTTTAAACCGAGGCCCTGTATGCAAACACACGCAGAACATCTTGTGCACGTGTTAAATCCTATTCCGCTTTTCGAAAGAGTAGACCATTGTGTGTCGGTGGGAACGGATGACAAAATTTACAAAACTGCATACACACAGGGACTGTTAGTAATAAAAAAAAGCACATGAGTGCTTATTCCATTATCCTCGATTTAAAAGAATAAAAATGAATACCCCAAAAAGGAGTGAAAGGAATAAAATATTGAATCGTGTATGCGTGTGTTCTTTCTTTAATTTAACGTCTGTTCACTCAGGTGATATTAGACCAAAAATAAAATGTTACAATATATAGAGAATGTGTTTGTGAGTGTGTGTGTGTGTGCGTGCGTGCGTGTGTGTGTATGTGTGTGTGTATGTGTGAGTGTGTGTTTACCTATTAGTGTCTGTGCATGAGATAAAAGAAAAAAATACAAGAAATTATGGAAGGGATGGGGGGGGGGAGGGGTCATTGAACAGCTTAAACTGCAGCAAGAACAATTAAGTGTGTGTGTGTGTGCAGTGCTCCAGACCTACTAAGTTTCAAAACACAGGAGATCGCCGAGCAGATGACCCTGCTGGATGCCCAGCTCTTCCAGAAGATTGAGGTCAGTTGCCCCGAAGACCTGGGCAGGGCAGCTTCTGTCTTTGGGCAGGGCAGCTTCTGTCTTGGGAAAATTTGCAAAAGTACCCTTGGACCTTTTTTTAAAAAAAATCTTCCATCAACCTGGAATGAGCTCCCTCTCTCTCTTCGCCAGAAGCCAAGTTACGACACTTTTAAATCCAGCCTCAAGACATATTTATTTCAAACCTAAGATTTCCCCCCTCCTCCTGTTTCATATCAGAACTATCCCACCCTTCACTAACCCATGTCCTATCACCCTGCTAAAGTATATGACCTGTGTGAGTGTGTGTGTGCTTTTGAAAAACATTTGACTATTGAAATTTTATTTCATAGATTTTGTCTGTAGCGCACCATGTTTGTAATATCTGTTCGAACTATTGATTATTTATCATTGATTGCATGACTGTGTAAGATTAGGTTGAATGCATGCGCTTTGATTTGTCTTTGCAAGATAGAGCGCTATATAAGTTCCATTTATTATTATTAAATACTGATTTTATTATTTGTGGGTCCACCCCACCCCCCACTTCCAATTAAAAAAAAAAAAAAAAGCATTTTCGTTTCTGACTGTAAAGGGTTCTACAGAGTAGGGTTGGGTTAGCTAGGGTTGTCAGTGGAGGATTGCTGTGATGATGCAACTGTTACACACTCGATGAGACAACGAGACTGTGATTACATTCCTTGTTCTGTCTGAGCAATCCTACAGTCCTTGTTCCAGGGTTCGTACAAGTCTTAAAAAGCCCTAAAAAGCCCTGATTTTTGAAGATCCAAAATAAGGCCCCTAAAAAGCCCTAAAAATGAGACATACAGCCCTGGAGGCCCTAAAAAGCCCTAAAAATGGGAACCATGAGTGAGAGTTTCTGTTGAAATGTAGATTAAACAAATATACAAAATGAAAGTTATGAGAAATGAAAGCAAGAAGGGTGTTCAAAGATCGTATTATCGCTGATGAATGCCTGTCGTCTGCTATTCATGCTGCGCCACCTATTTTGCCAAGGGAGGTAATTTGCCTCCATTGGAAGCACATATTCGCTTTGCTTTCACCAGTTATTTTTTACATGCGGAGGACTATCTATCCCTATGGTATGTCCGTAATTTGTTCGGAAAATGATGTTTAACTATGGAACTGCGATCATGAGTAAAATAAAATACCAATTTACTGCGCTACAGTCCTTCTCTACGAGATTTTTCAATGTTAGCACAGCTGTGCTGTGAATAGCAAGGCCTATTATTTCTCCTGTGCACATGTGCAGTTTACAAAATGACAGTCAGTGATACAGTTGCGTGTCAGAATGGGAAAACAATAAAACCTGTAGCCAAATCTATTCTTTATTTGAGGAGGTTATCCCACGGATTTTCTGCAGAACGCATACAGAAAAAAATCCAGTTGATAAGGCAAGTCAGAAATGCCAGCACTTTGCATATTTTCCACCACTCAATGTGGTCAATTTAGTTGACTTTACTTTAAAATTCGCAGCTTATTCAGTTATTGGCAGACTTGATCCGAAGATTCTTGCTTTCAAAAAAAAAAAAGACTATGGGGAGAGGGTGTGGGCATCTTTTTCAAGCCAGTGTTAGGCCTACCACTCTGTCTGCATTGACAATACGGACTTGTACATGTATTCATAGTGAAGAGAGCTTGTGTCCAGCAACATCTCTCTGTCTCTGTCTCTCTCTCGCTTGTGCATGCATGCGTGTGTGTGTGTGAATGCCTGCATGTACGCATGTATGAGATGGAAATAAAGGAGCAGAATTTGGAAGAGGCACTGTGACAGTGTGAGGGTATTGTTATTACCAGTTCTAGTACTGGGTAACCATCTGCATCTTTGATAAGGCAAGGAGACTAGTTCACATCCGATGAAGTTTGAGGGATAGTGTCTGAAGTTCACTTTGCTAGTTTGTGAAAAAACCTATTAAAATCAGAGACACTTATTTCAGTTTTCTCTTTACTTGGTATTTCAAGACATGGAGACTTCCATCACATCATGATTTGATGTTTTACTGTGTGAAGATTTTAATTCATTGTGATATCTATGATTGAAAGACATTTTATTCTAGAACTTAACTTGGATTTGTGTCAATAATCAATATCCAACATGCAGTTTTAGACAAGAAGACTTTGCTTACATGAGTTTGAGATTAGTTTATCAAAGTAAATGTGTACACAGGGTGATAAATTATACCTCGATACCCAGCGGCTAGGCCCTAAATTTGGAAATAATGTCCCTAAAAAGCCCTAAAAAGGCCCTAATTTTTTCCCCACCAAGTCTGTATGAACCCTGTTGTTCTGTCTGAGTGAGCAATCCTACAGTCCTTGTTCTGTCTGAGTGAGCAATCCTACAGTCCTTGTTCTGTCTGAGTGAGCAATCCTACATTCCTTGTTCTGTCTGAGCAATCCTAGAGTCCTTGTTCTGTCTGAGTGAGCAACCCTACAGTCCTTGTTCTGTCTGAGTGAGCAATCCTACATTCTTTGTTCTGTCTGAGTGAGCAATCCTACAGTCCTTGTTCTGCCTGAGTGAGCAATCCTACATTCCTTGTTCTGTCTGAGTGAGCAATCCTACATTCCTTGTTCTGTCTGAGTGAGCAATCCTACATTCCTTGTTCTGTCAATCCTACAGTCCTTGTTCTGTCTGAGTGAGCAATCCTACATTCCTTGTTCTGTCAATCCTACAGTCCTTGTTCTGTCTGAGTGAGCAATCCTACATTCCTTGTTCTGTCAATCCTACAGTCCTTGTTCTGCCTGAGTGAGCAATCCTACATTCCTTGTTCTGTCAGTCCTACAGTCCTTGTTCTGTCTGAGTGAGCAATCCTACATTCCTTGTTCTGTCAATCCTACAGTCCTTGTTCTGCCTGAGTGAGCAATCCTACATTCCTTGTTCTGTCAATCCTACAGTCCTTGTTCTGCCTGAGTGAGCAATCCTACATTCCTTGTTCTGTCTGAGTGAGCAATCCTACATTCTTTGTTCTGTCTGAGCAATCCTACATTCTTTGTTCTGTCTGAGTGAGCAATCCTACATTCCTTGTTCTGTCTGAGTGAGCAATCCTACATTCCTTGTTTTGTCTGATGAGCAATCCTACATTCCTTGTTCTGTCTGACCAATCCCACCCTTTAATGAGTAGATTTGTTGAACTCGACTGCTTTAGTCTGCCCATTCATACTGAACTTTTCTTCCATTCTATATTCGCTAGACCTTGTGTGTGTGTGTGTGTGTGTGTGTGTGTGTGTGTGTGTACTGTTATGTACTGTTATGTATGTGTGTGTGTGTGTACTGTTATATGTATGTGTGTATATACTGCTGTGTGTGTACTGTTACATGTATGTGTGTGTATATACTGTTGTGTGTGTGTGTACTGTTATATGTATGTGTGTGTATATACTGTTGTGTGTGTGTGTGTACTGTTATATGTATGTGTGTGTATATACTGTTGTGTGTGTGTGTGTACTGTTATATGTATGTGTGTATATACTGTTGTGTGTGTGTGTGTACTGTTATATGTATGTGTGTGTATATACTGTTATGTGTGTGTACTGTTATATGTGTGTGTGTATATACTGTTGTGTGTGTGTGTACTGTTATATGTATGTGTGTGTATATACTGTTGTTTGTGTGTGTACTGTTATGTATGTATGTGTATATACTGTTATGTGTATGTGTGTGTACTGTTATGTATGTATGTGTATATACTGTTGTATGTGTGTGTACTGTTATGTATGTATGTGTATATACTGTTATGTGTGTGTACTGTTATGTATGTATGTGTATATACTGTTGTGTGTGTGTACTGTTATGTATGTATGTGTATATACTGTTATATGTGTGTACTGTTATGTATGTATGTGTATATACTGTTGTATGTGTGTGTACTGTTATGTATGTATGTGTATATACTGTTGTATGTGTGTGTACTGTTATGTATGTATGTGTATATACTGTTATGTGTATGTGTGTGTACTGTTATGTATGTATGTGTATATACTGTTATATATATGTGTGTATGTACTGTTATATGTGTGTATATACTGTTATATATATGTGTATATACTGTTATATATATGTGTATATACTGTTATATATATGTGTATATACTGTTATATATATGTGTATATACTGTTATATATATGTGTATATACTGTTATATATATGTGTATATACTGTTATATATATGTGTATATACTGTTATATATATGTGTATATACTGTTATATATATGTGTATATACTGTTATATATATGTGTATATACTGTTATATATATGTGTATATACTGTTATATGTGTGTGTGTGTGGACAGATCCCGGAGGTGTTGCTGTGGGCGCGGGAGCAGTCAGAGGAGCTCAGTCCTAACCTCACCACCTTCACCGAGCACTTCAACAAGATGTCCTACTGGTCAGTGCAGTCCCTCCCTCCCTCCCTCCCTCCATCCCTCCCTTCTACAGCTCTCCGTTCTCCTCCCTCCCTCCTGTATGTTTGTCCGTCGTGTCCGAATATGACCTCCAAAACAGCAGAGGAGGCAGCTGCTGTTTTGGAAACTGGGGCAGAAATTTGATTAAAGTGGAGATGCCTTGCCCCACAGTACATCCCCACTCTCTCGGGCCAAGTGGGGCATAAGGACAGTCAGCGTTGGAGATGTTCTCCTCCAAAGGCCAACCAGCCCCCCCAGGGCTGCAGCACATAAGGACTGTGCGAGTCAAGCCTCCTAGTCAGAGAGTCATAGTCGATCACTAAAGACTAAGCTGTAAAGTGGAATTCCATGAGTGGGAAAGAAAGCCACTGGTCATACAGCCTCTCACTTTGCTGTTGTTGCCCCCAGCGTCAATGGTTTAATCAAGAACTGTGACCCTCCCTTCTACAGCTCTCTGTCCTCCTCCCTCCTGCCTACCCACCCACACACCCCTCTCTATCTCTCTCTCTCTCTCTCTCTCTCTCTCTTTCTCTTTATTTCTGTCTCTCTCTCTCTCTTTCTCTCTCTCTCTGTCTCTTTTTTGTCTCTCTTTCTCTTTTTTTCTCTCTCTCTCTGTCTCTCTCTCTCTCTTTTCTCACGCTGGGGGCAACAACAGCAAAGTGAGAGGCTGTATGACCAGTGGCTTTCTTTCCCACTCATGGAATTCCACTTTACAGCTTAGTCTTTAGTGATCGACTATGACTCTCTGACTAGGAGGCTTGACTCGCACAGTCCTTATGTGCTGCAGCCCTGGGTTTTTTTCTCTCTCTCTCTGTCTCTCTCTCTCTCTTTTCTCTCTCCTTTTATCTTTCTCTATCTCTCTTTCTCTGTCTCTCTCTCTCTCTCTCTCTCTCTCTCTCTCTCTCTCTCAATCTCTCTCGATTTCTATCTCTCTCTCTCTCTCTCTCGATCTCTCTCTTACACTCAGGCACATGCACGTACGTACGAACTCGTGCACACACACACACACGCACTGATACCATCAGAAATACCTTCTCCGCCTCTCTCCCTCTCACCCCCACCCTCTGTTGATGACAGACTTAGCTAACTACCCATCGTTTTGCAGACCGACAAACAGAGACAGCAGACAGACAGACAAGAAACACAGAGAGAGAGAGAGAGAGAACTTGAACTCAAACTAGAATTTTTTAATGAGGGTATATGGATAAGCCAGTAGCTTCTTTACACCAGGCCCTCGTCAAAAGAGGTGGAAAAAAGCATTGAACAAATAAGAACACATTCAAATCAAATTAAAGAGAGTATAGACACTTAAATAACTAAATAAATGCATAAATAATATTCAAACACAGATTTTCTACATATTGTCAAGCACATGTCTATTCTTATCATTCTAAAGCGTATCGACACTATTGACATATTACATACAGACACAAACCCATAGTCAGCTGAACAAGAACCACTTTGCAACAATCATCAAAATTCCGAATCAATGGCCAAAAAAAGAGAAAGAAAAGAAAAAGCGGCCCAACCACACACTCCATCATCACAGATTGGCAAAGCCACAAACACGTCACTCTAGTGAGAGAGAGAGAGAACTCGGAACTAGAAAGATTTATTCGCAAAAAGGCCATTGGCCCATACATGAAGGGGGGTTGCCAAACTGCTTAGTATTTTAGTGAGAAAAATAAGGAAGCACAAAAAACCCAAAATGTTATTATATAACCACAACCACCACAATAAAAATCAGTTTAAAAAAATATGACTTAAGAAACCAAGATATCTCTTATTCTAAAGGCTTTACACAAATATAAAGCAAGGCTGCGCACAATCTCAGGGTGACTAGATGCCATGAGTAAACAGAATCTAAATAAATTAGGCTGTCTACTATACTTTACCGGAATGTAATTCTGTCTTACATATTCTAATACTGGACAGCACAGCACAAAATGAACTTCATCTTCCACTGTTTGCTTACATAATGGGCATAGCAACCTGAGGTCATCATCATCATGTTCTATATATCTAAATTTATGAACATTTATGTCTAAACTTTACATAAGGTTTGACATCGTGTGAACCTATAAATTATCTGTACATTTGAAATCTTTCACTGTTTTGTATATATATATGACCACACCACTGCTGCCAACGGCAGTCAATCAATCTTTGCCTGAAAATGATGATAAACTCTCTACAATTTCCGACACCTTGATTGAGCCAAACAAACCCAAAGCCAAGTTCACATAAACAGGTACGTATTTGTGAAGCCCAGGTGCTTTTCCCCTTGACATCTAGATCATAAAGCATCTTGTAAGACTTCAAAGGTAGCCTGCACTCATCCATATGCAGAATCTTAATCCAATATCTAATGCATCTTACAGCAGCATTAACAGAGATAGGATAGCTAATTGGTTTCACTATAAACAAGATCATTAGGTGTACGTCTATCTAAGCCTAAAAACTGCTTTAAAGCAAAGAGGTGTACTGATTCACAATGTGTTACAGCTGCCTCCAGTCCCCAAATTTCCGCACCATATAACACAGTGGGTTGTATTTGTGCATCAAATATGTTAATGAGCAAGTCAAAAGCATTATTCAATAATTGTAATTTTTTCAAAACAATTAACAAGCTTCTTTTACTTCGACTTGCCAGATCTTTACATGCAGTTGTGAAACTAAGCTTTGTAGAAAAACAGATTCCTAAATATTGATATACATTAATCACAGGCATAACTTTTCCATTGTACAGCCATTTTTCATGAGCAGTTAAATAACCGCATTTTTTTAATACAGCAATATTACTCTTATTCGGATTAACCTTAAGATCAAGTGCTGTTGCAGCACTGCCTAAGCTTTTCAGCTGATGTTGTAAGCCTACAACAGTTTCAGATAACAGGATGACATCATCAGCAAGCAGAAGAATAAACAATTTTGTGAAATCTTGGGGGAAAGTGGAACCATGTTTACCCTTATTAATGACTTCTATGGCTAACTCATTAATGAAAACAGAAAACAAAAGAGGGCTACATACATCACCCTGTTGAGAGAGAGAGAGAGAGAGAGAGAGAGAGAGAGAGAGAGAGAGAGAGAGAGAGAGAGAGAGAAAACAATCAGACAAGACAAGACCAAAATACAACAGAGACACACAGACGAGACAGACCAAGTACACACGTAATTGATAAGTTTATATGTTTTTTCCAATCACTGGTTTTTACAACATTGTGTGCCAGCATTGGTGTGTGTGTGTCTGCATACGCCATGTGGTTATGCGTGTGTTTGTGTGTGTGTGATAAATTTTTCTTTTTTGTTGGTTTTTGTTGTTGTTGTTGTTTTTGAACCTATCTTGGACTGTTCATACCAATTTGAAGTGTATTTTTCTAGTTTCTTTCGAGATAATTATACGTATCAATGTGCCTGTCAGTATTGTAATAGCCCTTCATGGGATGATTAAAGTATTTTTTATTTTACTTGACTTAACAAGAGACATCAGAGACAGACAGACAAGACAGACAGATGGACCAACAGACAGACAGACAAGACAGACCAAGAGGCAGACAGACCAAGAGACAGACAAGACAGAGATAGACAGACAGACCAAGAGACAGACCAAGAGACAGACAAAAGACAGACCAAGAAACAGACAGACACAACAGACAAGACAGACCAAGAGACAGACAGACATACCAAAAGACAGACAGACCAAGAGACAAGACAGACCAAGAAACAGACAGACACAACAGACAAGACAGACCAAGAGACAGACAGACATACCAAAAGACAGACAGACCAAGAGACAAGACAGACAAGAGACGGACAAGAGACGGACAGACAAGACAGACCAAGAACAGACAGACAAGACAGACCAAGAGGCAGACAGACAGACAAGACAGACCAAGAGGCAGACAGACAGACAAGACAGACCAAGAGGCAGACAGACAGACAAGACAGACCAAGAAACAGACAGACAAGACAGACCAAGAGGCAGACAGACAGACAAAACAGACCAAGAGACAACAGACAGACAAGACAACCAAGAGACAGACAGACAAGAGACAGACAAGACAGCAAGAGACAGACAGACAGACAAGACAGACCGAGAGGCAGACGGACCAAGAGGCAGACAGACAGACCGACAGATAGACAAGAAACAGACAAGCAGATCAAGAAACAGACAGACAAGACAGACAAGAGACGGACAGAGACAGAAGGGCAGAGAGGCAGGTAGATGTATGTAAAGAAGAGCGCAGAAAGTTAGGCCTGACTGACAGTGCTGTGTGTGCTCTGTTCTCTAACACTACAGGTGCCGAACTCGCATCTTGACGCAGGAGGATCCGAAAGAGCGAGAAAAATACCTGATGAAGTTCATCAAAATCATGAGAGTAAGTGTGTGTGTGCTTGTGTATACGTGTGTGCGTGCGTGTGTGCATGTGTGTGTGTGGGATGTGGTGTTGTGAATGTGTGATAAGTTACGTGTGATGTGATTTGATGCAGTTTGTGTGGTGTGATGTGGTTTACATGTATGATTGTGTGCATGGTTTGCATGTGTGAGTCCATTCCTGTGAGAATGAGAGAGCGAGAGCCCAGGTGGAGCGAATGAGAGGACGAACAAGCAAGCTAGCGAATATGTGTTTGTGTCAGAGTATATCTCTTTGCGTGAGGCTGTACGTATGCTTTGTCAAATCACAACCTCCATGACCAAATTACATGCAGACCAGCTAGTGCCCTCCTTACTCCTCTTTCTGTATACACACAAATGCAGAAGAGAAAATCAAGCTTGGATGCTGGAACAGCATCCTGTAATTCATGTCAAGCCTCTTGCAAAAACATGAAATCGTCCAGTGTGCATTACAGTTATTTATTCATTCTTTTACTTCAAGGATAATGGAATAAAGCACTTGTATGCTTTTTTTTTTTTTACATCCTGTCCCTGTGTACTTGTGATTTTGTCAATTTTGTTGTCCGTTCCTACTGCCACAAATGGCCTACTCGTCCAAAAGGCAGAACAAGTTTTAACATGGGCGCAATATGTTCTGCGTGCGTTTGCACACTGGGTTTCAGCAGCATACACATGTGCAAATGTACTTGGAAAGAGGGATTCTCTCCCTTAATGTAGGGATAGTGTGAGGGAATTTCTGCATGTGGTGATGTCTTTTATTTGCCCCCAAAAATCCAGAAACCCTGAAGTGTGTGTATTGATTTTCTCTTTGTGTCTGACAGTGTCTACGTAAACTGAAGAACTTCAACTCTTACCTGGCCATTTTGTCTGCATTGGATTCCGCACCTGTGCGTCGACTGGAGTGGCAGAAACAGAATATTGAGGTTAGTGTGTGTGCACTGTCATAGACACACGACATTGACAAAGACAGCCTGATTTAATCCCATTGTTGTTATCAGCTGGACAAAGATTGCGTCTTTTAATGATAGTAATAGCAATCAAGTTCATGTATTGCAGATGATCTTAGAGAAAGGGGCATAAATAAGGAGGAAGCTCAAAACAGAGAGAGATGGAGAAGGCTCATCAATGTCAAACCCCCCCTGGGAGAAACATGATAAAAAAGGAAGAAGAAGAAGAATCAAGTTCATATATTGTTATATTTGGTGAAAAATAAATCAAAGCGCTTACATTTGTACGCATGCAACCATTCACAAATAGTATAAGCAAATTCAAATACACAGGCTCTCTCTCTCTCTCTCTCTCTCTCTCTCTCTCTCTCTCTCTCTCTCTCTCTCTCTCTCTCTCTCTCTCTCTCTCCTCTCTCTCACACTTACACAGACACTCACACACACTCTTACACACACACACACACACACACACACACACACACACACACACACACACACACACACACACACACAATAAGCTTTTGTTCATTGTTCTCCCTTTACCAAAGAATCACAGTAATCAATCATAGTTTACAATACTTGTGTTTTGTTGCAGCTGTTGAACCATGACATGGAATTCATGTCATGATGATTATCTGGGCTGTTGTGAATTGTTTTTTTCTGGTCTTAGTTGAATACATGTGTGTTTTGTGCCCAGTCCCCTCCTCCCCACTGTCCCTTTGTGAATGGGCTGTAAAGCTTACCACAATAAACCATTGTCAGTGTCTCTCTCTATCTCCCTCCTCTCTCTGTCTCTCTGTCTCTCTCTACTACTACTACTACTACATTGGCGTTGACGATAGCGACGACATTACTACCTTCTTGTTCTTGATGTATTTGTATATTCTTGGTGTATTTTCTCTTTTGTCGTTTTCTTTACTCTTTTCCTTTCCATCTTTTTTTTCTTTTTTTTTTCCTTTCAAATATATGGCTTTGCTTTGGTGTTTATACTTTTTTCCCTTTTGAGGGCTGGATGAAAAAAAGTCATTGTACTTAATCTATTACCCTCTTTAAATAAAATTGTGTATCGTCTCTCTCTCTTCTCTCTCCCTCCCTCTGTCTCTCTCTCCCCCTCTCTCTCTCTTTCCTCCTTCTCTCTCTCTCTCCTCCCTCTGTCTCTCTCTCCCCCTCTCTCCTTCCTCCCACCCCCTCTCTCCCTCTCTGTCTCTCCCTCTCTTCCTTCTCTCCTTCCCTCCCTCTCTCTCTTTCCCTCTCTCTCTCCTTCCCTCCCCCTCTTTCTCTGCCTCTCCCTCTCCCTCTCTCTCTCTCTCTCTCTCTCTCTCCCATCACCACTATTAACCACTGTATGAAACATGGCATGTACATGTGTGTGTGTGTGTGTGTGTGTTTCAGGCTCTGCAAGAGTTCTGTCAGCTGATTGACAGCAGTTCCTCGTTCAGAGCCTATCGTCAGGCCCTCGCGGAGACTGAGCCACCCTGTATACCATACCTGTGAGTCTGTCCTTTTGAACATGTCCGTCTGTCTGTCTGCCTATCTCTCCCTCTCTGTCTGTCTGTCTGTTCTCTCTCTCTCTCTCCTCTTCTCTGTCTGTCTGCCCTCTCTCTCTTCCTCTCTATGTCCTGTCTGCTCTCTCTCTTCCTCTCTCTCAGTCTGTCTGCTCTCTCTCTTCTCCTCTCGTCTGTCTGCACCTCCTCTTCTCTCTCTCTGTCTGTCTGCCTCTCTCTCTTCCTCTCTCCTCTCTCCTCTCTCTTTCTCTCTGTCTTCTCTCTTCTCTCTCTTCTGTCTCTCTCTCTCTTCCTCTCTCTCCTCTTCTCTCTCTTCTCTCTCTAGGGCTGAGACTAGAGCCACCTGTATACCATACCTGTGAGTCTGTCTACCTGATATGTTGTCTGGCTTCTTTTTTTCTTTTTTTGTCTTTTTCTTTTTTTGTTTAGTGTATTATTGATTTGTTTGTTGATGGTGTTTATCTCAACTTTGTGTTGATGTGTCTTGTTTATCTCATACTTGCACCAATGTCTTGTTTGTCTCATGTTTGCACCCATGTCTTGTTTGTCTCATACTTGCACCAATGTCTTGTTTATCTCATACTTTCCATCAATGTCTTGTTTATCTCATACTTTCCATCAATGTCTTGTTTATCTCATACTTGCATCAATGTCTTGTTTGTCTCATACTTTCCATCAATGTCTTGTTTGTCTCATACTTTCAATTCTTGTTTGTTCTACTTGCTCAAAGTCTTGTTTATCTCTACTTTCGCAAAGTCTTTTATCCCTACTTCCATCATGTCTTGTTTGTCTCGTATTTCATCATGTCTTGTTTATTCTACTCCATCAATGTCTTGTTTATCTCATACTTCATCGATGTCTTGTTTATCTCATCTTGCTCAAAGTCTTGTTTGTCTCTACTGCATCATGTCTTGTTTTCTATACTTCCATCATGTCTTGTTTATCTCATACTTTCCGCAATGTCTTGTTTATCCTACTTCATCAATGTCTTGTTGTTTACTTCCATCATGTCTTGTTTATCTCATCTTTCATCAATGTCTTTTTATTCTGCAAACTTACATCAATTCTTGTTTAATCATACTTCATTCAATGTCTTGTTTGTCTATACTTTCATCAAATTCTGTTTATCTCACTTCTCATGTCTTGTTATCTCATACTTTCCATCAAGTCTTGTTTATTCATAAATTGCTCAATGTCTTGTTGTCTCTATTTATCAATCTTGTTGCTCAATACTTTCCATCAAATGTCTTGTTGTCTCATCTGCATCAATGTTTGTTTATCTCAACTTCGTGATGTTTATCTTGCGTTGATGACTTTTCTCATACTTGCATCAATGTCTTGTTACTCGCGTGGAGTCTGTGTTCGCGTGATGTCTTGTTTGTCTCGCGTGGATGTCTTGTTTATCTTATGTTGATGTCTTGTTTATCTTGCGCGGATGTCTTGTTTATCTTGCGCGGATGTCTTGTTTATCTTACATTGATGTCTTGTTTATCTTATGTTGATGCTGCATTTATCTTATGTTGATGCCGCATTTATCTCACGTTGATGTCTTGTTTATCTCGCGTTGATGTCTTGTTTATCTTGCATCGATGTCTTGTTTATCTTGCATCGATGTCTTGTTTATCTTGCATCGATGTCTTGTTTATCTTGCATCAATGTCTTGTTTATCTCGCATCGATGTCTTGTTTATCTCGCATCAATGTCTTGTTTATCTTGCATGATGTCTTGTTTATCTCGCGTTGATGTCTTGTTTATCTCACGTTGATGTCTTGTTTATCTCACATGGATGTCTTGTTTATCTCGCTTCGATGTCTTCTTTATCTCCTTTAGAAAAGGGCCTAGGACAAAATCTGAATGAAAACATTTCATATTCATAGTATTGTTGGCATCATCATTATCATTATTTACTGATATAATAATAATAATAATAAATGGAACTTATGTAGCGCTATATCTTGCAAAGACAAATCAAAGCGCATGGATGGTGATGGTGTGTGTGTGTGTGTGTGACACAGAGGCCTGATTCTTCAAGACCTGACCTTCATCAACATTGGCAACCAGGACACACTGCCAGACGGAAGCATCAACTTCGCCAAGCGCTGGCAGCAGTTCAACATTCTGGACAGCATGCGACGCTTCAAGACAAGGTACAGCCAGGGTCCTCTGTTGTTGTTGTGTTCTGATAATAATAATAATAATAATAATAATACATGGAATTTATATAGCGCTATATCTTGCAACAAAACAAATCAAAGCACTTTCATTCATCCTACTCGTTCACATGCAGCCAGTTACAATTAATAGGATTTTGTTTTGTTTTTACAAATTCAAATGTATACACACACGCTTGCACACACGCACACCCACACACGCGCGTGCACCCACACACACACAAAGATTTACTCTTCGGCAGGGTGATGGGGTTTTGGCTGTTGAGGGCAGGGACAAAAATGAAATGGAACAAGAGGGGAGAATCTTAGGTTTGAAATAAATGCGTCTTGAGGCCGGATTTAAAAGGGTCATAAGAAGGCTTTTGGCGAAGGGAGAGAGGGAGGTCATTCCAGATCAATGGATCAGAAATAGAGAAAGAGCGACGGCCAGTGGTGGACTGGTTGAATCTAGGTATTTTTAAGCACAAGGTATCTGCAGCAGAGCGGAGGGAACAAGAAGGAGTGTACAGGTGAAGACATTCACAGAGGTAGGAAGGTGCTGTTTTATGGAGGCATTTGTAACAGAGGGTACTACTGATCTTATAATTTACTCTCTGTGGCACAGGCAGCCAGTGGAGAGATCACAAGAGAGGGGTAATGTGCTCAGATTTTTT
This sequence comes from Rapana venosa, assembly GCA_028751875.1. Taxonomy (NCBI): domain Eukaryota; kingdom Metazoa; phylum Mollusca; class Gastropoda; order Neogastropoda; family Muricidae; genus Rapana; species Rapana venosa. The sequence continues at coordinate 23,431,039 of CM054161.1, read as the reverse complement.
TCTTTCTGAGGACAAGTCGAGCTGCAGAGTTTTGTATACATTGAAGGGAGTGGATAGATGATGCTGGCAGACCAGGCAAAAGAGAATTGCAATAGTCCAGACGTGAAAGAATGAGAGACGTGACTAGTTTGGATGCTGCATCGGTGGACAGGTACTTTCGAACTGCACTGATGCGCCGCAATTGATAGTAGCACAACTGGCAGGTGTTCTGCATTTATAGAGATGGGATCAGAAAATCAGCTTTTTCTTGTGTAATGGAAGGATTCATGACAGACTTATTTTGAGGTTCTTCCCCGACTTCTTTGTTGAATGCTCAGACAGCGACTATTGTTGTCTGTCACATGAGCGAAAATGCGTTGCACTGCCATTAAGCGCCTGACAAGTCAGGCCCAGCGCATCCGACTTCGGCGTGGGAGAGAATTGTTATTTTATAAGTCTTTCTGGGGGAAAAAAGGGCAGGAGAATGGACCAAGAAGGCAGAAAGTAAGACAAGAAGGAGGTAGTGACAAGAAGAAATGAAACTAGGCAGAAACAAAGAGAGGGATAGAAAAGAGGGAATTCGTAGCACAGAATTTCCAGAAGGTGGGGATGCTAGTTATACTGACAGGCTGCCTGGCATCCCTACTACGGGGGTTCCCTGACTTTATGGAAGGTTAGTAACTGAAAACTGCATACACACGGGGACTGGATGTAAAAAAGCACATGAGTGCTTATTCCATTATCCTTGGTGGGGGAAAAAATCATGTCATCTGAGCGCTTTGATTTGTTGCTTTACAAGATTCAGCGCTATATAAATTCCATACATTATTATTTATTACTACACTACGATACAACACACTACACTACAACACACTACACTACAACACACTGACATCACGCCTGTGACTGACTGTTGCAGCCAATACGGGTTCAAGCGGAACGACAAGATCCAGGGGGTGCTGAACAACTTTGACGACTACCGGGGGGAAGAAGTGCTGTGGCAGATGTCGCAGAAGATCAAACCGCGAGCCGCCCACAAAAAGCAGGACTCCATCACGTGATCCCCCCCACCCCCCACCTTAGGTTCCCTCACCCTCCACCCCCACCCCCCCCCCCCACCCCCCCCCCCCCCCCCCCCATCCCATCACTCTCTCTCTCTTCCTGAACAGTGTGGCTGTGTGGAGTTGGTTCGATTCTAGTTCTCTCTTCTTCCACGGGCGTGTTCTGGGGGATCAACTGTGAGTAGATGTAGGAGTCTGCACAAGCTGGAACTGTTTTTCCTTCGTGTCGAATCGTCCCTATCTTCAGCCGCACAAGGAGTCGTGATGATGACTTGGAGAGTGAAGGATTTAGGTTTTTGTTGACGAGGGTTCTCCCTCTGTGGTAAAACGTTCAGCGATACCCCGTCGCCTGCGAAAATGCATAAACCCTCGTTGAAAGTCGACAGTAACAGTGTGGTTGATAAGTGTCAGTGATTCGTGGATGTGGAGGAAGATGAGACAAGGCGAGTGGATCTTTTTTTTTTTTTTAATATAAAGTGTGGAGATAGAATTATCAACGAGGAAATCTTTCTGTGCAAGTTTTCCATCATTCGTAGCAAGGAAATCTTTCTGTGCAAGTTTTCCGTCATCCATAGCGAGGAAATCTTTCTGCGCAAGTTTTCCGTCATTCACAGCAAGGAAATTTTTCCACACAAGTTTTCCGTCATTTATAGGGAGGAAATCTTTCCGCACAAGTTTTCCATCATTCGTGTATAACTATTCAAGTACAAGGAGGGAGGTTTTTGTGATGTGTTCCACAAGTGTGTGATGCAGTGCTGTGCACAGATATACACGAAATCGTGAGTGTGTTGTGTGTATGTGTGTGTGTGTGGAGGGGAGAGTGACCTTCAACCGCGGCACTAGTGTGTAGGAGGGACTAACCGCACCGCCGTGTGTGCAAACCGTAACGCGCTTTCATGAGCTTCAGATGATGTCACCAGCTAAACTTCATTCCCATGTGGCTATGAGGTCTCTGCAGTGGACTGGCAGGGTCCTTTATGGGGACAGATTTTGTTTCCTTTGTAGAAATGCGAACCATCTTGGGATATCTCCCTATATATATAGAGAGAGAGAGAACTGGAGTATCGATTTTGTTCATGTTTAAAATGTTGTTGTTTTTTTTAAAAAGACAAGAATTTTGGCCATGAAAATATGAGGTCACAGTCTGTGTGGTCTCTCTCTCTGTGTGCTTTTGTTTTAAAGAAAAACGAGGTTTAGAAAAAGTTTGTATGTGTATGGTTTTTGTTTTTTTTAGATATGTTCTTTCATAAGGTGAGACAAACTGTGTTTGTTGCTATGAAGATGGAAAGTGCTTGAATTTTTGCAAATTTTTGTGTGTTTGGGTGACCTGTTGACAAAATATGAACATTAATTTGCTAGGTTCATTAACGAATGAACGGATATAGTTTTGTTGTTGGATTTTGGTGTGTTTTTTTGTGGCTGTTACAATCTGTTCATACAGATCATTATTTATTTTATGCAACAACACGACACATGTTAAAAGCAAAGCTGGGACACTTACCATCCATCCACCGTTGCCATAATCTAGCGTCCACAGGCTGAACATTTGTCCATTTTGAAAATGAGGGTAGGGGCGAGTGTGTGGGATTCCTTTGATTTTTTTTTAATTCATCTGGTGTCAGATTGTATCATGATCTTGTTCACAGACTGCACAGTTATGTGTGGGATTCTTTTGAATGTTTTCTTTTTTTAATTTTTTTTATTCATGTAATAGATTGTTTCATGATCTTGTTCACAGACTGCACAGTTATGTATCTATGTACCCCCTGATTCCTCTTTTAAAGCCATGACATTGACACTGAGAAAGAAGGCAGAGGGCTCCCTGTGGACTTCCAACCCTTAGGATGAGACATGACGAATCTGGGTGGTATGGCTGTAGCAGGGATGACACATGACGAATCTGGTGGTATGGCTGTAGAGGGGAGATTGAGATGAGCGTCGTGGGAACAGCAGGACGAGGGATGTCACAGAAGATGTGACTTGACTTACTTGACTTACGCCTCTTGGTTCCTTGGGGAACATAGGGCTGCAACAACACCCCTCCAACGAACTCAGTTTTGGGAGATCCTCTTCAGCTCGGCCCATGTCATTCCGGCTGCCTTCGTTTCTTCGTCAACACTTCTGCGCCAGGTCTGTTTTGGTCACAGAAGATGTGGCAGCAAAGAAAACAAAAAGAAGAAGGTGGTAGTAAAGGAGGTCTCATGTTTCACAAGATGATGTTGCAGTTGATGGTAATATTCCATATATATATATATATATATATATATACCAGACAGGGGCAAGGTGGCCGTTTGGTCAGAGCCCTGGACTTAGATGGCAGTCTGAGGGGCATGGGTTCAAGTCCCCTAGAGGAGCAAGTCTGTGAAGAATTTCTCCTCAAGTTAACCCCGCTTCTGTCCGTCATTCCTCTGCAAGACTTTGTTGTGGATGAGAGTGAAACATTCAAGTCTTTTCTGGGTTTGAACGCAGGAACAACATCTTGGGCATTTATCATAAAAACCCGTCCATCTTCTTACAGAAGGGTAGGCCAGCTTTTTCAGTCATTTGGATGACCTGAACATACCCAGCATGCAGTCAGCAATGTGGAGAAGGATGGGCTCCGCCAGATTCGTCTTTTGGGAGCATTGCCTGAGGGTTTCAGTACAGCACATTTTCAAGGAGTCAACACTTCTGCCATGTCACTGATGTTGACCCTCACACCACCCAGTGTGTTTATGAAGCCTTGGGTGCATGCTGGGTATGTGTGTTTCTGCATCCCACTGAACCATGATGTAACCGTACAATTTGAAGAGTAAGTGTTATATGATCTTCTGCATGTGTTAATGGACATGAAGGGATCAAGGCACTGGCAAGCATGCGGCATTCTTTCACTTGGAAAAATGTCAAAAAAGCTTACCTCCATTTCTCCAAGGTGCTGTCAAAAGACGAACTCACGACTGTAAAAACTGATAGGATTAGTCGTCATTCAGCAGTGTGTACATGCGTTTAACCCTAGCATAGCATGGCATGTCAGGTTGTGGGAGAAGAAGAATACTCATAAAGTTTTCGTGTGTTGAGGTTACACACTGGCCTCGAAAACTAAAGGTTCTGGATTCAAATTCTTTTTTGAGGGCAGACCCCCCCCTACCCCCACCCCTCACCAATCTGTTTGCTTTGTTGGTGGATAGTCTGGGTGCTAATGTTTAGTACGAGATGTTAAACTTGGGGGTTCCCATACGCAGCGCGGATTTAGTGCATGTAAAAGAACCCAGGGCAAGACATGCTCCTTGGCAAAATGCTGTAGAAAGCAGCCACTCTCGTGAGGAAGCAAATATACAGACAGGAAAATGGATTTTTTTTTTTTTTTTTTAAAAGGACGAAAAGAAAATGGGTGGTGCTTTTATTTGACTGTGGGTTGGTGGGTTCTCTGCGAGGGGAAGCTATCCCTAGTCCATACAGATCTGCCATGACTGCGAGTGTTGTGTGATATCGCGCGTAGCCGTGTTTTTTAAAATAAAACATGAGCTTGATTCCATTCATCCGTTTGTATCCATTCTGTCTGTATTGATTCGTATCGTTGTATTGATTTGTATTCTTGATTTTGTTATGCTTAAATGAAATGACTTTTCTGCATTGCCATCTTCTGTTTCTTTTGCTTTGTTTTGGTTTTGGTTTTGTAGTGCTCAAAACTCTGCACAGTGTTTTTTGAGAAGTGCACTGTTTAAAAGTTTAACCGTTATGATGATAACTCTAAGGAGGCACCGAGTTTTGAGAAGCGCGCTGTTTAAAGTTGAACGATTATGATGATAATTCTAAGGAGGCTGGCGGTCAACATTTGGTGAGATTGACTTCTGCAGTTACTGCAGGAGACTTCAGATTTGATTTTTCGAAAAGGAGTGGGGAAGGGAAGAGGCAGAGAGTCCTAAATATAATAGATTGAGGTGATATCCTAATGAAGTTCCTGATTTTTCGTTTTTGTTGTTGTTGGTCTTTGTGGTTTTTTTGTGTGTTCATATTTTTAATTTTGTTCATAGTTCATAAAGGGGGAGGGGGGGGGATATGACTGCAACATTTTATGTGCTGGAGTCTGATCAGTGGTTGTCGGACCTTTACGTTTTGATAAGATTACAAACTAATCTTGATATGCAAGTTAGTGTGTGTTGAGGGGGGGGGGGTATTTTAAAGTTGTTTGTGAGTATCGTAACATTGACGGTCTGGTCTGTAACGCTGCGAGTTAGTGTTTTCTTTTTTGTGTCTAAACTTTGCTGTGAAAGTAAGCGCCGACTTTGTAGCTTGTTAAGGCAGTTAACCGAAATGCTATTTTAAAAAGATGTTAGAAGTTGGGGGAGGGTGTTGTGGAGAAGAGGGATGTGAATTATCTTCTGAAAATGAGAGGGACAAAAGTTTATTGTATGAATAGAGAAGACATAACATTTTTTTTTTTTTTTTTTGGAAAGAATCAGTATGTTCGCATTGTGATGACACTCTGAATGAAATACTTATTGGTAAATAAAAGATGTCGTTCCTAAAAATAAAAAAAAAATTCTTTGAATCAGTAAGGTTGTGAAAAACTTCTGAATAAATACAATTATGTAAGTACAGATTCTTTTTTTTTTTTCTTAAATCGTACAATAATGTTAAGATATGCACAGAAATTTTTAAACTGTGTGTCTGCCAAAAAAACCGGACACTGGTCTTGTAAGAACAGGGAAACTAGAAAACAATGCTTCCTTCTTGTTGTTGCAAAAAGATTTCTAGAAACAAGACTAATACTGTAGAGACCTACAATATACACCGTTAAGCGTCCATCTTTTCTTTCCTGGTCTGTTCTGGAGAGTTAATACTGCTGAAGATGCTGCGCTATGCGCAGGTCATGTGATAGAAATGGCGTCCTTGCCATCGGTGTCTTTTGTGTTGCTGGTAGTGTCACGTAATGCCTGTGGGTCTGTGTCGTATGGGTCTATGTCACATATGCTTGTGGGTCTGTGTCATGTGGGTCTATGTCACATATGCCTGTGGGTCTATGTCACATAATGCCAGTGGGTCTGTGTCACATAATGCCTGTGGGTCTGTGTCACATGAGTCTGTGTTGCATAGTGCCAGTGGGTCTGTGTCACATTATGCCTGTGGGTCTGTGTCATGTGGGTCTATGTCACATATGCCTGTGGGCCTGTGTCACATAAGCCTGTGGGTCTATGTCATGTGGGTCTATGTCACATATGCCCGTGGGTCTGTGTCACATATGCCTGTGGGTCTGTGTCACATGTGCCTGTGGGTCTGTGTCACATATGCCTGTGGGTCTGTGTCATGTGAGTCTATGTCACATAGTGCCAGTGGGTCTGTGTCACGTATGCCTGTGGGTCTGTGTCACATATGCCTGTGGGTCTGTGTCACATGTGCCTGTGGGTCTGTGTCACATGTGCCTGTGGGTCTGTGTCACATGTGCCTGTGGGTCTGTGTCACGTATGCCTGTGGGTCTGTGTCACGTATGCCTGTGGGTCTGTGTCACGTATGCCTGTGGGTCTGTGTCACGTATGCCTGTGGGTCTGTGTCACATATGCCTGTGGGTCTGTGTCACATATGCCTGTGGGTCTATGTCGCATAATGCCCGTGGGTCTATGTCACATAATGCCCATGGGTCTGTGTCATATGGGTCTGTGTCACATAATGCCCATGGGTCTGTGTCACATGGGCCTGTGTCATGGGTATGGACACATAATGCCCATGGGTCTGTGTCACATGGGCCTGTTTCACATGGGTCTACATCACATAATGCCCGTGGGTCTGTGTCACATAGTGCCAGTGGTTCTGTGTCACATGGGCCTGTGTCACATAATGCTTATGGGTCTGTGTCACATGGGTCTGTGTCACATAGTGCCAGTGGGTCTGTGTCATACGGGTCTGTCACATGGGCCTGTGTCATATGGGTGTCACATAATGCCAGTGGGTCTGTGTCACATGGACCTGTATCATATGGGTGTGTGTCACATAATGCCAGTGGGTCTGTGTCATTGGGATTGTGTGACAAGTGGATCAAGCGCTTCCACCTTCTGATAAGGTTGTCCCATGGAAGGGGCTTTTTCTCTGTGTGTGTGTCAGTGTGTGTGTGTTGAGGTTTGTAAGTGTAGCAAGATGTTCCTGCCAAGTTTTGTGAGGCTTTACCAGCTAAAAATTGCCTTTAAAAAAAAATGCAGAAGGTTTAGAAGAATATATATGCTGTTTTGTTTTGACTGTCAGTTTCAGGGTTTGCGGACTTTCAGATTTTGTGTCAGTTAGGTCCCACAGCGGAGACTGCAGACTGTGAAATCTAAAAGAAATTATGTAGGTTTTTGTTGTTGTTTTTAAACCACAGAGCTGTCAAGAATGATGAGAGAGGTAGTTAAAAATCCGCTGTCCTGTCATTTATTTATTTATTTTATTTGTTTATTCTTTTATATCGAGGATAATGGAATAAGCACTTATGTGCTTTTTTACATCCAGTCCCCATGTGTATGCGGTTTTGTAAATGTAGTCATCCGTTCCCACCGGCACACCCTCGGTTTATAGTCTCATCCGAAGGACTTTGACATTCAGTTCGATTTTTTTTGTCAAACTGGAAAGAAAGGGCGAGGCTGGGAATCGAACCCACATCCTCACGATTGACTTGTTGGCAGGCAAACGTATTAACCCTCCTGCCACCTTCCTTCCATTGATGGAAGGACTAAACTTTCCAACAGGTTAGCACTAGGCATCCAGCGATTTTCTTTTCTTGCCACATTTATCTAAACTGCATCAGTTTTCTTTGACAGGTTGAAAAAAGGAGCTGCCGTTTCATGGCTGTTTTCGTACAAACTGCAATAGTCAGGCCCTAGCGCTTCTCATTTTGGCAAGGGAGAGAACTAAGTCTTTCTGGGAGAAAAAAAAAAGGCAGGAGAATGGACAAGAAGGAGGTGGCAGGAAGAAAAGGAACAAAGCAGAAACGAAGAGAGGGATAGAAAAGAGGGAATTCCTGACTTTTCCAGAAAGTGGGGTATGTTATTTGATTTTTATACCGACAGGCCTCTGGCATCACCACAGGGGGACGGATTGTCCCAGTCGGCAAGCGTTGTTTTTGGAGTAAGAGTTTACGGCTGACAGTTTACCACAGTAGATCTGGGAAAGCATAGACAGGGATTTCACGACAGTTGTTGTCGCTGGTGCATCAGTTTTGTTGGGAGAAAAAAAAACGTGCAACATTCTGTCAGATTTGTAAACTTTTGTTGTAAGCTGTATGAATGAACGTGGCTAGCTTTACAGGTCAGGTTTGCTCCGTAGGAAATTGCGATTTTAACCGTCCTCGCTTTTTTTTGTGGTGCCTCTATTTTTGTGTTTACATCAAAGTTGGTGTGAGGAGCCTGATTTTTTAGGGGTGTTCACGCGAGCGTTTAGCTTTTCAGGAAATTTTTAGCACCAGCATACGGAACTGATACTGCAAGATTGTGTGTGTAGATTTATAAAAATGGTATGCACTGGAATTGATATTGTTCACGTTTGTTTTGAACACCGATCTTTTATATTTAGATGGTATCAAAAAAGGCAGGGATTTAAACAAAAAAATGGGTATGATATTAAAAAAACGTCCAGAAATGACTCTTTTTTTTTTTCTTTGTTACAATGCTTGCGTGCTTGTTTGTATGTGTTTGCGTGGTGTGTGTATGTGTGCACCCATGTTTTTGCATGAGCCTGGATGCACATGTAACATGCAAAGCCCAGGCTCACACAGTTAACAGTATACATTGGTGAAGAGAAACCAGGTATTTTTTTGCTTTGTACGTGTTCATTTTTGCGCTTTCATGTACATTTCTTTTGCTTGCTGTTCAGGGAAAAGCAGAAAGAGAGAGAGGGGTAGGAAGGAGATGCATTTGCAGCAAATCTTAGGATGCAACGGTTATGAATTCTGTTTTACCGCAACACAAAAACAGAGAGCTTTGATTCTTAAAAGAGACACCAGCAGTAGATTCGAGGCTGAAGCCTTTTGCAGGGCTGAAAGTGCTATGTGACTGTACCGCTATCACACTGAAGTCAGATGCGCTGGGCCTGACTTGTCAGGCGCTTAACGGCAGCGCAACGCATTTGCACTGATATGACAGACAGTTGTAGTTACTGTTTGAGCGTTTGACTAAGAAGCACCTGTATGGCCTCCATGATTAGCATCGCTATGACTGATGCGGACTAGATCCTGGTAAAAATCAAACCAGGTATCAAAACTGTCAGTACCTGTATTTAAAAAAATATATATTTGGGGGGGGATTTTTTTTGTTGCATGCCAATGTTGACATTGGTCTGGTTATACTGTCAGTCTCTCTCTCTCTCTCTCTCTAGCTCGCATACGCTCTCTTCTGTTACTCTCACTGTCTCTCTCTTCCTTCTTCACTCTCTGGCGGATCTTTGCTGCTCCTCTCGCTGCTTCTCTCTTACTCGTCTGTCCTCTCTCTCTGCTCTCTCTTCTCGCTCTCTCTCTCTCTGTCCTCTCTCTCTCATCTCGCTTGCTCTTCTCTCGTCTCTTCACTCGTCTTCATCTCTGCGCTTTCTCTCTCTCTCGTCCTTGCTCTGCTCTCTTCGCTCTCTCTCTGCTCTCTCACTCTCTTGCTCTCCTCTCATCTCTCTGCTCTCTCTCTCCTCCTCTCGTCTGTTCTCTCTCTCCCTCCTTCCTCTCTCTTCTCTCTGCCTCTCTGCTGCTTCATCTTGCTCTCTTCTCACTTCTCTCTCTCTCCTCTCTCTTGCTCTCTCGCTCTGCTCTCTCTCTCTCTCTCTCCTCTCTCTCTCTCTCTCTCCTTCTCACCTCGCTCTTCTCTCTTCCCTCCTCTCTCTCTTCTCTCTCTCTCTCCCTCTCTCTCTCTCTCCTCTCTCTCTCTCTCTCCTCTCTCTCTCTCTCTCTCTCCTCCTCTCTCTCCGTCTCTCTTCTCTCTCTCTCTCTCTCCTCCTCTCTCTCTCCTCTCTCTCTCCTCTCTCTCGCCTCTCTCTCTCTCTGCTCCTCTCTGCTCCTCTCTTCCTCTCTTCCTCTCTCTCTCTCTCTCCTCTCTCTCTCTCTCTCTTCTCCCTCTCTCGCTCCTCTCTCCCTCCTCTCTCTCTTCCTCTCTCTCTCTCCTCTCTCCTCCCTCTCTCTCCCTCTCTCTCTCCTCTCTCTCTCTCTCCTCTCTCTCTCTCTCCTCCTCTCTCTCTCCTCTCTCTCTCTCTCCTCTCTCTCTCTCTCTCTCTCTCCTCTCTCTCTCATCTCCTCTCTCTCTCTCCTCTCTCTCTCTCTCTACTCTCTCTCCTCTCTCTCTCCCTCTCGTCCTCTCTCTTCTCTCTCCGTCTCTCTCTCTCGCTCTCTCTCTCTCTCTCCCTCTCTCTCTCTCTCTCTCGCTTCTCGCTCTCTTCTTCCTCTCTCTTCTCTCTCTCTCTCTCTCTCCCTCTCTCTCTATCTCTCTCTCTCTCCTGCTCGCTCTCTCGCTCGCTCTCTCTCAGCTGAGGCCTTAAACTCGCTGCACACAAATGAAATTGAATAAAAGGAAATTCTGTTTGGTTCTTACAGTTATGCAACGTTCTTGTTTTTCTCTTTGTTGCCGTGATGACGCACATACAATGATATTATACGCTCTTAATTACTTCAGTTTGCTGCACTTGTTAACAGGCCAAGGATTTTACTGAAAGTTGGTTTGGTTTTTTTGGCACTAGAAATCGTGGAAGATATATATCGAAACATATCACTACGAAGTTTATATATGTATCCATCCATACAGCAAGATGAAGGAAGGGGGAGGTAGTTTAAAAAAAAGAAATTGATGAAGGGCAGTCACTCCTGTTTCGTGACTGCCTGGTTTATCTGTGACAGTGGTGGCATGGTTCAGCTATGATGCTAGTTAAGCCTTGCTTTTTTTGCATTTTTTTGTTATTACTAAAAACCACAGAATGTGGTGTGTGTAGAGTATTCCTATAATGAGATGGGTTGTCATTTACAGGTATGAATATTAAACTACCCCCCCCAGAAAAAATTAACCAAAACCCCCCCATCCCCCAAAACCCTGATCCAGATCACCCCCACCCCTCTTCTTTTTTTTCGCTCGTCTGATGTCGCGATTTGTGAAGAGGCTAAAAAAAAAAAGATTGAATATTAAACTAGAATGGTGTATACTTGCTCCAATAATGAGTTGATAAGCACTTACTTGAAAAGCAAACAATGTTTCTGTTTTCTTTGCTTTCCAACATCTGCTCTGCTTAAAGTGTGATTTTAAAACGACAATAACAAATAGAAATAAGATTTTAAAAGGTAAAAATCGTACAAGCACAACAATGCTGAAAAAAAAGAGAGACTGCTATGCTACCTCAGAATGTGAAAAACCACGTTCTCTGGGGGTCTGATTTGTTAGTGTCTCAGTTACTTGTGAGAGGGGAGAACAAGTGTGTGTGTGTGTGTCTTTGTGGAAGAAGACAGAAAGAAAATGGTACATTAGATAGAAAAGAGAGTCAGCAAACAAAACAGAAACACATGGACATTCTGCAAAGCAGAGAATCGGACAAGATTTGTCAGTACTTGGCTTATTCCTTCATGTCATTTTACTCAACATCTTCAGAATGACAGGAAGGATTTGGAATGACAGATTTTTAAAATGACAGTGATGTTTATCTTATCTCAGATTAGTTAAGAGATTATGAAGTTGTGTTTGTTTTTTTAACCTGTCTATAGATTATGAATACTGTTTGCTGATATGTGTATTTCTTTCTTTTTGTAAACACTGTGTGTGTTGCGTGTATGTGCCGTGCGTGCATGCATGCAGAAAACAGATAAATGAGGATAAAAGTGGGCAACATTGTTGGGTGTGTTAGTATTATGTATGTATACATATGGTCTGATCTGTTATTCCAGCAATGATGCTGGAACGCATGAAAGCGAGATTAATGTATGAAAAAAATAATAACTAAAAACACTCTTGACACAAGTGTTTGATGTTATTGTTGTAGGCATATACATTATTTTTTTTTTTTAAATTTGAAAACCAGAATCTTTTGTCGTTGCGGATATGTCATCAGTTTTGTTAAGAGCTTAGTTTTCGATGGAAGGGAGATAATGATTTTTGTCAGGGACTGTGTCGTTCTGTCATTGTGTTTGTTGAACTTCCATTCACTTTTTCATACCATGTGGAGTGAAAGCTTAGAGAATGTGGACAGTTGTTCTAGTTGTAAGATGTCGTCCATCTTCAGTAACTAAATAAGGGAATCGATGTGTTCAACCAGAGCATTCTTTTTGTTGCGTTTGGACACAAGTGTTGACTCAGTATATATATATGAAGTGTTCAGTATTTGTGTTAGTTTCTAGGCTTCGTCATGAATTTTTAACAAGGATTACATGAACGTGAATGCCATGAATTTTTAATGATTGTCTGTTAACAGTATAGATTTGTGATGATAGTTTCTTGAATACTATATGATATATAGGTTTTTAATGATTTTTTTTTGTGGAAATATCAAAGTTATGAATTTTCAGTGTCTTTATTTTTTAAATGCCTACAATATAGCTTTTTAGTGATAGGTTTGAGAAACACAAGAAGAGAGGTGTGGAGAGGAAAAGTGGTTCTAAATAATGCAGACCCCCCAAAAAAAAGCTAGTTAATTGAACATTGAATTGTTACCTAAATGTTGCATCTGCTTTTCTAGTGGTTTGCCGATGTGGACTCGTTATTATTTCATTATTATTATTATTATTAGCGAACATGAAACGTTTGTTGAACTATTTGTCGAGAGACGTGCATTGTCAGATTACTGAGCCATTTTGTCGTTCCTTTGTGATGCTTTGTCTGATGGTAAATCTGGTCGTGTATCTTGTTATGTTTTGCCTTCTTTTTCTACAGTTTTTTACATGGATGCTGTTTTAGAAATGTAACCTTTCATGGCAAGAGGCGTGTTGAGATGAGAGAGAGAGACAGAGAGAGAGAGAGAGAAAGAAAAGACTGAAGTGAAGGAAATGTTGTTGTACGTTTATTTGCATTGACTGTGTGTGTATGTGTGTGTGAAGGATAATTTATTACAGGCATGAAGTTTGTTTTGTATTTGTTTTGAGGATGTTCATTCTTCAGTGAACGATGCTATACCATTGTTGATGGAAGACACACAACAACAAAAAACGGTAGAGCGTGTCTTGCTCTTTCTACATTTTCCTTTTTGTCTTTTTGTTTTTGGGGGTGTATGTTCTGTCTCAACTGTTACAGCTGTACCCCCATTCAAAGTTTGGTTATGTATCGAAATGAATTTTTTGACCCAGTGTATCGGACATGAAATTCATGCACAAATACTTCACGACTTTGTTGTGTGGCCATTTTGTGTGTGTGTGTGTGCAAACTATCATCCACCCCCCACCCCCTCTTCCAACCCTACTTTTGCTTCATTTCCTTATTTTCTGTTGTATTTTTTTATTGGGTAGATTGACCGAACAGATGTATAGCAGGCGTATGTATACTCACCCTCCTCACACACACTCTCTTGTGTCTTGCCCATTGATGCTGTAGATGTGAGAGTGTTTTAGTGTGTGTGAGTGAGTGTGTGTGTGTGTGAGTGTACAAAGCTGTACAGAAAAGGGGATGACTGCATTGTCCGAATGTTTTGCTACATACGAGGTGTATGATATATGCAATATTTCCCTATTTATTGGCGTCATCGCGGCCAGGCCAGGTACTGTACCACACCGCAGTATTTTGGAGGATGGTAGGGTAGTGGTGGTACCTCCATCACACGAGTCCATTGGTGGTGGTGGTGGTGGTGGTGGTGTGTGTGTGTTAGTGTTCACACACGCCCTGGGATGCTTTCAGGATTTTTTTTTGGGGGGGGTTGATGACAAGAGTCCCCACTTGTGTGGGTTATAGGTCTACTCATTTTGAAAATGTCTGATATATATATATTGTATAGTTGGGTGTGAGGAGAGGAGGAGAGGTATGCATGCACGTGCTTTGTGTTCGGAACTTTGCATGGGGGGTAGGTGTATGTGTCGCTACACCTATTTGTGATTTTTTTTTTTTTTTAATGAAATTTGGCGTTTAGGACACCAAAGTTGTTTGGGTTATATATATATATATATATGAAGGTTTATGTGAATGTGCATTTCTCTTTCTCACTCTGTCTAGCACACATCCACATGAAGTTGACACGTGCAGTCATACTTGTGAAAGCACATTTATATGTGTGTGCACACACACACACAGGCACACAGGCACAGGCTCAGACATGTCAGAAGTGCATTGTTGTGTATGTGCATCCAAGCAAATGTGCCTGCAGACATACTATACAAACATATGAAAAGCGTTGTTTTTTTGTTTTCTGATGTGCAAACATACATGTGCACACACATACACGTACGCGTGCATACATACATGAACAAACACACGCGGCTGAGAGAGTTAATGCCAGTGCATGCATGATAAACAATATTCACTTTCATGTACACACATATGCAAGCATGTTTAGACTCATGCTTGCAAAAACATGAGTGTCTATAATATATGCATATGTATTCTTTCACATCATGCATGCGCGTGTACACACACACAGACACACACAGACACACACACACACCCCTGACGCCTGTCCATCATTGTAGAACAATGGTCGTGTGTTCATTCAGGTGGTTGCCAATTTCAGTTGACCTGCCTTTCATTTTTTTGAAAATAAACATTTTGCTCCATTTTTCTCTCTGTGTGAGTGTGTGTGTGTGTGTGAAGAGAGAGAAGAGAGAGAGAGAGAGAGAGAGAGAGAGAGTGTGTGTGTGAGAGAGAGAGAGAGTGTGTGAGTGTGTGTGTGTGTGAGAGAGAGAGAGAGAGAGAGTGTGTGTGTGTGTGTGTGTGTGTGTGTGTGTGTGTGTGTGTGTGTGTGTGTTTGCATCAGTACATGTCCTTATGCCCACTTGGCCGAGAGAGTGGGGATGTACTGTGGGCAAGGCATCTCCACTATAATCAAATTTCTGCCCAGTTTCCAAAACAGCAGCTGCCTCCTCTGCTGTTTTGGAGGTCATCGTCGGACACGATGGACAAACATACATACATTGCATCCTTGTTCAGCTCCCCCTACCACCCTGTTCTCTGAAGTTCACTCAGTCGTTCTTTGGGGAGGGGGTGTTTCTGGGCTAGAGCTCTAAAGTTCACCAATAGTGAGATTTTTGCTTATGCGACAGGGTTTTTTTCTTCAACATTAAGGTAGCCGCAGTCTGACCTTCAAGGATACAGTTGGAAATCAGACCTACCAGTTTTGTAATGACAGTGGGCAGGTACCTCCTCCCTGCTCTTTCCGATTTTCAACTGTCGTGGGTTCTTTTGACCAAAAGCAACCTGGAGGAGGACTGTAGAAAGTGAGATGAAGGCCATGCGGCACTCTTGGGGATCAGTGACTGACTAGGTTGGCCCAGGATAGGCAGGAGTGGAAGCGCTTTGTTTGCTGCCCTACACGCCACTGGGTGTAATGGTTAATGATGATGATGATGGGTTCAACATACACAAATTTGTAAGCACATGGGTCAGAATTGAGTCTCCGAAAGACTTGATATTCAGTTCCATTTTCTCATCAAACTGGCAAGAAAGGGCAAGGCTGGGAATGGAACCCAGAACCTCACAGTTTACTTATTAGGCAGGTGAATGCGTAAACTGTCCTGCATGCCTGTTCTTGCTCATGTCATTCCATTTCTCACGCCGAAGTCGGATGCGCTAGGCCTGATATGTCAGGCGCTCAACGGCAGCACACAACACATTTCCGCTCATAAGACAAGACAACAGTAGTTGCTGTTTGAGCGTTTGAAGAAGAAGACAAATTCAATATCAGCATTCTCTCCATTGGCTGCCTGCTGAGAAAAGACTTGAATACAAATTCATCCTGTGCGCTAAAAATTCATGAACAGCATGACTTTTAACTTTCATCTTGGAGCTCAGCAACACACGTTATGTTGTGGACTGGTGGTCTTGCGGTGTAAGGCAGCTAGCGTGGGGCTCAACATCAGCTGTAGCTTGATGCCTTTCTCCTGGTGTATTGATAATGTTTGCTTTTGTTGTGTGAATATTTAAATAAACCATGTTTAAATCATAATGAAAGTTCTTGGGATTCTTCTTTTTCGAACACCCAGGCAACAACAACTTTTTATCTGTCATAATTATGAGCAAAAATGCGTTGCGCTGCCGTTGAGCGCCTGACAAGTCAGGCCCAGCGCATCTGACCGGCGTGGGAGAGCATTGGTCTTTTTTCTCTGGGACAAACCAACAGGAAAACGGACACAGAAGACAGGAGAATTGACACAGCAGGCAGAAAATAGACAAGAAGGTGACATGAAGAAAAGGAACAAAGCAGAAACAAAGAGAGGGATAGAAAAGAGGGAATTCCTAGCACAACTTCCAGAGGGTGGGGATGCTGTTTAATATTATACTGACAGGCCCCCGGCATCCCCACAGGGGGGAAGGGGGGGGGGGGGGTGGAGAAGATATCGGGTTTGATTTCCATCAGAAGCAACAGTTTTGGTCCTCATTCAATACAAGTGTGACTGGACCATAGATGGTGGTCTTGGTGCTAGCTTTTTGTTGTTGCTGTTGTTGTACATAAAAAAATGAACTAATATATATACATTTAGGGCACTTAATCTCACAACAACAAGAGCGTTGTCTCTAGTAAAATTCTGTTGCTTTTCTTTTTCGAAAGCAAAACAAAATAAAACGACAAGAAGGAAGGTGGCAGAACGGTTAAGACATTCCCCCAACCTAACAAATAAACCATGGGGTCCTGGGTTCGATTCCCAGCCTTGCCCCTATCTTCCCAGTTTGACAAGGAAAATCGATCGGAATGTCAAGTCTTTCAGAAGAGAGACTCTAAACCAGTCAGACCCGTGCGCTTACCGACTTGCGCACGTTAAAAGAACCCACGACAGTTGAAAATCGCAAAGGATCAGGGTTGGGAGAGGGTACTTCCTGACTGTCCTGGCAAAATTGACAGGTTCCATTCCCAACTGTACACCCGAAATCGGAATCCGGCTACCTTAAGTTAAATGAAGGAGGAGAGGGTGGACTATTGCATACATAAAAATCTCAAAATTGGAGAATCTTGTAGTTCAAGCCTAAGAGCAACCAACCCCCTCCCCTCTAAAAAAAAATTTTTTTCTAAACCCACCCCCAAAAAGGAAACAACACTTACGGAGAGTTAAAAAACCGTGCCG
>CM054161.1:23388849-23403849 GCA_028751875.1 Rapana venosa | reverse complement strand
CCTTACTTCCTTCTTCTTTTCTTCTCCTTCTCCTTCTCCTTCTCCTCCTCCTCTTCCTCCTCCTCCTCCTCCTTCTACTTCTTCTTCTTCTTCTTCTTCTTCTTCTTCTTCTTCTTCTTCTTCTTTTTTCTTCTCCTTTCTCCTCTTGCTTCTTCTTCCAGTCATCCGCAAAATCATTGTCTCATTCGTGTTTTTTTAAACCAACAGAACAACAACAACACCAAAAGCTTAAAATTTAATGCTATATCTATTATTCTAAACGCTTTGTATAAAATCAATATGAAACTTTAAAAAAAATTTAGTTTATTCTTTTATATCGAGGATAATGGAATAAGCACTTGTATGCTTTTTTACATCTAGTCCCCGTGTGTATGCGGTTTTGTAAATTATGTCATCCGTTCACACAATGGCCTACTCTTACGAAAAGCGGAACAGGATTTAACGTGTGCGCAAGATATTCTGTGTGCGTTCGCACACGGGGCCTCGGTTTATAGTCTCATCCGAAGGACTTGTTGTCTGTCATATGAGCAAAAATGCGTTGCGCTGCTGTTAAACGCCTTACAAGTTAGGCCCAGCTTAAGTGACAGCAGGGATTCGAACACCTGAATTTCCCCCTTCCCTCCCCCCCCCCCCCCCCCCCCCGTGGGGATGGGATGCCACGGGCCTGTCAGTAAGAATAGCATCCCCACCTACTGGAAATTATGTGCTAGGAATTCCCTCTTTTCTTTTCTATCCCTCTCTTTGCTTCTGCCCTGTTCCTTTAATTTCTTCTTGTCACCTTCCTCTTGGATATTTCCTGCCTTTTTGGTCCATTCTCTTGCTTTTTTTTTCGAGAAAGACTTGAAAGATAACAATTGTCTTCCTAGTCGAGGTCGGATACGGTGGGCCTGACTTGTCAGGCGGTTAGCGGCAGCGCAACGCATTTTTGCTCATATGACAGACAACAATAATAGTTGCTGTGTGAGCAGTCGAAGAAGAAGAAGAAGAAGAAGAAGAAGAACAAGAACAAGAACAAGAAGAATTGAGAAGAAGAAGAAGAAGAAGAAGAAGAACAAGAACAAGAACAAGAACAAGAAGAACAAGAAGAAGAAGAAAGTTTTCATTTTAAAAAGGATAAGGTTACCTCGAAATAAAAGAATGAATGAATAAATAAACACATAAATAAAAATAAAAATAAATAAATGAACAAGTAAATAAACACGTCACCCAAATCATCACTATGCAGGGCTTCTCTTTTGACTCCGTGAATCTGTTCGCTGTTTGGCTGTTTGGTTGTCTGGCTGTCTGGCTGGCTGGCTGTTTGGCTGTTTGGCTGTCTTTTGCCTGGCTGTCTGTTTGGCTGGCTGTCTCTTTGCCTGGCTGTCTGTTTGGCTGGCTGTCTCTTTGCCTGGCTGTCTGTTTGGCTGGCTGTCTGTTTGGCTGGCTGTCTCTTTGCCTGGCTGTCTGTTTGGCTGGCTGTCTCTTTGCCTGGCTGTCTCTTTGCCTGGCTGTCTGTTTGGCTGGCTGTCTGTTTGCCTGGCTGTATGTCTGGTTGTCTGTTTGTTTGGCTGTCTGGCTGTTTGAGTGTCTGGTTGTCTGTCTGGCTGTTTGACTGTCTGGTTGTCTGTCTGTTTGACTGTCTGGTTGTCTGGCTGTTTGAGTGTCTGGTTGTCTGTCTGTTTGACTGTCTGGTTGTCAGTCTGGCTGTCTGGCTGGCTGGCTAACTGACCGAAAAGTGGTTAATTCTTGAGGACCGATACGATTTCTTGTCTCATTTTTCTTACTTTCTTTCTTCCTTTTATCATTTCTCTCTTTCTTTCTTTCGTTCTTTTTTCCCTTCTCTCTTTCTTCCTTTCTTTCCTTCTTTCCTTCCCTCCTCCTCCTCCTCCTTCTTCTTCTCCTTCACAAAAAGCATTGTTTTTCTTTTTTTTTTCTTCTTTCCTTACAGTTTTTTGGTTTAAAAAGATGTAGCCTTTAAGGGTTTGTTTTGGTTTTTTGGGGTGGGAAGGGGGGGGGGGGAGGGCATCAATTTTTATCTTAGAACAATGGTTACTGTCTGTCTGTCTGTCCCTCTGTCTGTTTGGTTGTCTGTATATCTGATTCGTGTGGGCTGCTTTGCTTTCTTTAATCTTTCATGTCATTGTTCAAAGGGAAACAAGTCGTATGTCTCCACCCTGTCTGCCTGTCTGTCTGTTTGTCTGCTTGCCTGACTATCTGTCTGTCTGTTTGTCTGTATGTTTGTCTGTATGTTTGTTTGTCTGTCTTAACGTCTGTCTGTCTTAACGTCTGTCTGGCTGGCTGGGTGATTGTCTGTCTGCCTATCTGTCTGTCTGTGTGATAGAAAGTGGAAGAAAGGCTGTGTGTGTGTGTATATTGTGTTGTGTTGTGTGTGTTTTCTGTGTGTGTGTCTGTGTCTATGTCTGTGCTTGCGTGGTTCTTCTTTAATTTAACGTCTTTTCACATTACGTGATATTAGACAAGTGTGTGTGTGTGTGTGTGTGTGTGTGTGTGTGTGTGTGTGTGTGTGTGTGTGTGTGTGTGTGTGTGTGTGTGTGAGCGCACATGTGTGTGCACGTGTGTGTATGTGAGTGTGTGTGTGTGTAAGTGTGTTTGTGTGTATGTGAAAGAGAGAGTGAACATACATGGGTGTAGATCTGTGTACATATTTGTGTATAGAGTGTGTGTGAGTGTGCGGGCGCGCATGTGTTTGAATGTGTGTGTGTGTGTGTGCGTGCACGTGTATGTATGCCTGTGTGTGATTTGTGTGTGTGTGTGTGTTTATGTGTGTGTGTGTGTGTGTGTGTGTGTGTGTGTGTGTGTGTGTGTGTGTGTGTGTGTGTGTGGTGTGTGTGTGTGTATTTGGGTGTATATGCATGTGTGTGTAAGGTATGTGTGTGTTTGTGCGCGCGCGCGCGCGCGCGTGTGTGTGTGTGTGTGTGTGTGTGTGTGTGTGTGTGTGTGTGTGTGTGTGTGTGTGTGTGTGTGTGTGTGTGTGTGCATAGGTACTGTATACTCTACATCAGCTAGGAATCTGTAGGCCTACATAGTTGTGATGTTTTAAAAAAAGAATAATATTATATTAAGAAATCAAACGGAATAAAATTTAACTTGAACAGGAACAACAAATATCTTTTATAAAAACCGACTGACTGGGCTCTTACTCAAGCCTTTCACTATTTCTAGCATTTTAAGATTATCAAACAAAATGTCTGTGTGGGATAAACTAGCAGAGTTGTTGTTAGACAACCAAGCCGGCAAATAAGGCTTCAACTGATCACAATAAAACAACATGTTGTGGCGTAATCTGATCACCACAAATACATGACACATTTCGACTGAATTTCGTTTTGAGAGCATCGAGCCTTAGTCTGTATATCAGACTTGTCAACAGTCTATGACACAATTTGTTCCGATCAGAGAAATCGTTGTATTTAGACTTTGTCGACTTAGGTCTTGCACATCCTTTTGAATGATAAGTTTCATGATATAGAGTGCCAAACTGATCCCAGCAAGTCTTCTTTAGAAGGCAACATCCCTCTTGTAAAGACAGCGGCAGTTGCATTTTGATGGTATTTTCCTTGTTCATTGCACCCCTTTTAGCTGTGCAATCTGCCCATTCGTTTCCCCAAAGACCACAATGGAATGGAATCCAACAAAATTGTATACAGGTACCACGTGTGGACAAAAAATGAATTAAATGAACAATTTCAGTCACAATTTCACCTCTTATATTAGTACTAAAGGATTGTAAAGACTGTAGCACTGACTTCGAATCAACACAGAATAATACTTGTACACAGGTGAAAGGAAAATTAAGCAGGAAGTTTAACGCCATCACAATTGCAACAAGCTCTGCTGAGAAAATAGAAAAGTCTTTTCCAATGTAGTAAGACCTTTCAATTTTCAGAGCTGGAATTACAAATCCAGCACCTGCATCATTACTATCAAGTACAGAGCCGTCTGTATAGATTTTCAAATGATTATTATAATTTTCATATAGATGAGATCTAACAAATGCCGAAAGAACAGGCCCATCATCCTTTTTAAGGTCAGCATAGTCTATGTCAAATTTCGCAATGTTAAGCTCCCATGGAGGAATAACACTAAATGACAATCGAGGAGCAACATTTTTGGGATTCACACCTGATTTTTCAAACAGGTCAGATGTGAAGCTCCCTATCGGAGTTAAAGAACGTATTGTTTTTGCTCTTTTGGGATAATGGGATTCAGCCTTTAAATCAAGTTCTGGCATACATGAGTTTTGATTTGTATGACTTCTCAAGATGTATTTAGCTGAAGCAAGCTTCATTTGTGATTCAAAAGGCCTCACTCCAATTTCGGCATATACACTCAGTGTCGCAGTATGAACCGGCACACTGAGTGCAAGTTTGTAGGCTTTGCTATCTACGCTTTGTAGTTTTTTAAATAGATATTTTGGAGCCGAGAAGAAAAGTTCTTGCGCATATGTTAATTTTGAACGAACCAAAGATGTTGCTAGGTGTAAAAGGGTATGAGTATCCTGACCCCAAGGTTTCCTACTCACAATCTTCAAAAAGTTTAAACTTGTTCTGGCCTTTGTTAATATGTACTCTATATGATGATTCCAAGTCAGTTTAGATGTAAGATATACTCCTAAAAATTTTACAATTTGTGTGTATTCAATTACAGATTCATTTAATTTAAAAACTGGGAGAAAATCTGGATTATGCCCTGAATTGAAAAGCATCATATGAGTTTTTTCTGAAGAAAGGGATAACCCATCTTCAAGCATGTATGCATTAATTTTATCAAGCTCAGTTTGATACATCTTTTTAATATTATTTATAGATCTACGAGGAGTGCGTTTTTTAAGATTCACTTTCAACCACATGCAGATATCATCTGCGTACTGCACAACTCCAACATTTTTAGATAACGGCTTAGAAAGATCATAAGTCAAAATATTAAACAGTATTGGGGCTATAACAGATCCCTGAGGAATTCCCATGTGAAGAGACCTTAAGTGAGAATAGGCGCTTCCTACTTTAGTTTGAATTGACCTTTCACTTAAAAATGCTTTAATGTAATTATATATGCAACCTGAAAGCCCAATTAATCTCAGTTTATAGAGTAGCTTTTCATGCCAGACTTGGTCGTAGGCTTTTTTTTACATCAAAGAAAGTTGCCAGTACACTTTGTCTTCTAGCAAACTGATGTTTAATTTGGGTCGTAATTTTAATTAGATGATCGACAGTTGACCTGCCTTTCCTGAAGCCTGCTTCAGAGACAGGCATGATGTTATGCTTTTCACAGTAATGATTGAGCCTTTTTAGGATGATACGTTCCATTAATTTCCCTAAGTGTGATGTTAGGGCGATCGGCCTGTAGCTGTTTTTGTCTGCAATTGGTTTACCCTGTTTAATAATTGGCACAATGATCGATTGTTTCCACAAAAATGGCAGAGTCCCACTTAACCAACAGTTCTGAAAATATTTTTGTAAAAAGGTTAAGAAGTTATCTGGAAGATGTCTAATCATTTCATTAGATACAGCATCAGGACCAACAGATGTTTTCTTTGTGCCAAGGGTTGAAATAGCATCTTTTAATTCCTGAAGTGAAAGATCAGCATTTAGATAATGATGATAGATGATACTGTTAGCAGTTATTTTGGCATTTTCTATATCTTCTCTATACTTTTTTTCAGTTGCCGATAAACTTTCCACATTACTATTCTTTGCAAATAAATCTACAAAAATTTCAGCCTTTTCAAAGTTAGATGGAAATTCATTGTCTTCTGATGTTATGGGGTATGGTGGCAAAACTATACCATTTTTCATTTCCTTCACTTTTTTCCAGA
Source organism: Rapana venosa (assembly GCA_028751875.1). NCBI lineage: Eukaryota > Metazoa > Mollusca > Gastropoda > Neogastropoda > Muricidae > Rapana > Rapana venosa. The sequence continues at coordinate 23,398,034 of CM054161.1, read as the reverse complement.
CTTTGTTAAGATCTTTATGTCCTGAGATATCTGATTTACAAAAAGTGGACCAATACTGCTTTTTCGCTTCTTCTATTATCCTGTTGCAGTGATTCTTAGCTTTTTTCATGTTGTCTTTATTATTTTCATTACTTTTATCTTTGAGGTAGATTTTAAAAGCCTGTATTTTCTTTTGTCTGGCAACTTCACAGGAGTCATTCCACCATACATTACCTGAACACTTATTAGATTTTAAAGGATTACATTTTGGAATGGACATGTCAGCTGCATACAGAATTGTTTTAACAAAATTGTCGTAAGTTCTGTCTATGCTATCTGTCAGAAAATCATCAGTGTTGTATGCTGTCAGTATGTCTTTAAATTTGAACCAGCTGGCTTTTTTATAACTATATTTTGGAATTTTGTCTTTTAGATAATCTGTTTTTGACAGTTTGCTATCTATACTAATAACGTGGTGTGTGTGTGTGTGTGTGTGTGGTGTGTGTGTGTGTGTGTGTGTGTGTGTGTGTGTGTGTGTGTGTGTGTGTGTGGTGCGCGCGTGCGTGCGTGCGTGCGTGTGTGTGTGTGTGTCTGTGTGTCTGTGTGTCTGTGTCTGTGTGTCTGTGTCTGTGTTTGTGTTTAACGCACACTCTTACATCATATTTCTGTCGCAGAAGTAACCAACTACAAAAAACACAAAAAACCTCCACCCAAAACCAAAACTAAACCAACCAACCAACCCCGAACAACAAGACACCGTGATGACGTCATCGGGGACGGTGACATCATTGCTGGTGGTGACGTCAGCGCTGGTGATGACGTCATGGCAGGTGGGGGGCAGCAAGGACCAGACTCTGGTGGCGGGAAGCTACGGGATCCCAGTGGTGTCCGCAGTCATCAACAGAATACGGGACAAGTCAGTGCAGCGGGAAAAACATAATATCGTTGTGAATTCTTGTTCTTTTTATCATTATTATTATTATTATTATTATTATTATTATTATTATTATTATTATTATTATTATTACTGTTGTTATTATTATTAGTATTGTCATCATCATCATTATTATCATTAATCATCACCATCACCATCATCATCATTACCATCATTATCATCATCAGTATTGTTACCATCATCATCATTATTACCACTATTAATATTATCATCATCATTATTATTATTACTATTAGTATTACTACTACTATTATTATTATTATTATTATTATGGTTATGATAATGATGATTATCATCATCATCATCATCTTCATCTTCATCATCATCATCATCATCATCATCATCATCACAATCATCATCACAATCATCATCATTATCATCATCGTCATCATCATCATCATCATCATTGTCATAATCATCATTGTCATCATCATCATCATCATAACTATTATCAGCATCGTTATTATCATCATTATTATTACTGTTACAACTACTACTACTACTACTACTACTACTACTACTACTACTACTACTACTACTACTACTACTACTACTACTACTATTATTATTATCGTCATCATTATATAATTACCATCATTATTATCATCTTCATCATCACCATCATTATCATCATCATTATCATCATCATGATCTTCATCTTCATCATTATCATCATCACATTAGTAGTAGTAGTAGTAGTAGTAGCAGCAGCAGCAGCAGCAGCAGCAGCAGCAGCAGCAGCAGCAGCAGCAGCAGCAGCAGCAGCAGTAGTAGTAGTAGTAGTAGTAGTAGTAGTGGTGGTGGTGGTGGTGGTGGTGGTGGTAGTAGTAGTAGTAGTAGTAGTAGTAGTAGTAGTAGTAGTAGTAGTAGTAGTAGTAGTAGCAGCAGCAGCAGCAGTAGTAGTAGTAGTAGAAGTAGTAGTAGTAGTAGTAGTAGTAGTAGTAGTAGTAGTAGTAGCAGCAGTAGTAGTAGTAGTAGTAGTAGTAGTAGTAGTAGTAGTAGTAGTAGTAGTAGTAGTAGTAGTAGTAGTAGTAGTATCATCGTTATTATTATTATTATTATTATTATTATTATTATTATTATTACTGCTGCTGCTGCTGCTGCTTGGCCAGTTGGTTGGATGGGTCGGTCTGTTGCTTGGTTAATGAACTTGTCAACCATTTTCCATTTCCATTATTCTCAAAATAAAAGACTAGACAACACACACACACGCACACACACATACACACACACGCACAACACACACACACACACACACACACACACACACACACACACACACACACACACACACACACACACACACACACACACACGTGCATCATTATTATTATTCCATCATTAAAAGTAGAACGAGCTGTCTACCTGGGAAAAAATAAATCTATATTTACAGCTGAGCTAACTGCTCTAGTGTTGGCACTTAACTATGTACTTGACTTCCCTAAAGACATATTCAACATACTTTTGTGTGTTGATTCTAAATCGGTTTTACATGCTTTAAGAAATTCTACTTTTAAAGTAAGAAAAGACCTAATCATTGAAATCAGGCATCTGGTACACTTTTTAATTTTAAGAGGTAGTACTGTTACTTTCTGTTGGGTTCCCTCACACACTGGTATCTTTTTTAATGAAAAAGTTGACAGTCTTGCAAAATATGGCGCAAGAAATAAAAATAGTTCTTGTGAAATAAACGTTGCCTTATCTCTGCATGAGGGATACAGCTTGCTACAAAACGCTTGCTGGAAGCACTTCAGAAAGAAAATATATGATTCTGGCTATTGTCTTTATAATGGCTGTACAAGCAATGTGATAGATTTTCGAAATGCTTTCATTTCTAACAAAGTCTGTGGTTGGTCTAATCGTAGAAATATGTTATCCCTTATGTACAGATTTAAACTAAATGCTTTCAGGACAAAGTACGTGAAAGATGTAAACTGTATTGTGTGGGAGAAGATTACCAATAGTCATGTTATTTTTGATTGTGGACATTTAAAAGCATTTTTACCTGCTATACCAGGTTTATCACTGGATCAGATTTTGTCTGAACCATCGTTACTGTTGGACATTGTGTTAGATTGATAAGAAGTCCGATAATTCAGTTTTTGTAGTATGTTAAAGTTAGTTTTTAAGTACTGTTATTTGACACTTTTTGTTATTGTTTGCATTCTCTTGTTTATATACGTTTTCCCGTCTAAAATCACTAAATGTGAATAGACGTTAAAACTGAAGATCTCACCACACACACACACACACACACACACACACACACACACAAAACACACACACACACACACACACACACACACACACACACACACACACACACACATACACACATACACAGGGACGGGATAGCTTAGTGGTCAGAACATTGCGCTCGCAATCTGACGACCCGGATTCGATTCCCGTTCAAGGGGATATTTTCTCCTGGAGTTAACATAAGTGCAGACTCAACTCTCCCCAAAAGTCCTTCGGATGAGACTATAAACTGAGGCCCCGTGTGCGAACGCACGCAGAACATCTTGCGCACACGTTAAATCCTGTTCCACTTTTCATAAGAGTAGGCCATTGTATGCCAGTGGGAACGATGACAGAATTTACAAAAGCTGCATACACATGGGGATAAGATGTAAAAAAGCACATAAGTGCTTATTCCATTATCCTCGATATAAAAGAATAAATAAATAAACATTCACCACACACACACACACACACACACACACACACACACACACACACACACACACACACACACACACACACACCACACACAACCAGGAAGGGGAGGGAAAATCACACTTTCAGTGACATATTCCCTGCAGTGATCTGACGTTGAAGGAAGAGACAGACGACAGTGACAGACAGTGACTTTTGTGAAAAGGGAGAGAGTTGTGGTAGCATACAACAATGACAAACAAACAAGCCACGCCAGTTTTTGTGACATTCACAGAAGAAGACACTACAGAAGATGTGACAGACAAAGAAAAGACGGAAGAAGAAGAAGAAGAAGAAGAAGAAGAAGAAGAAGAAGAAGAAGAAGAAGAAGAAGAAGAGAGAAGAAGAAGACACTACAGAAGATGTGACAGGCGAAGAAAAAGACACTACAGAAGATGTGGCAGACGAAGAAGAAGACACTACAGAAGATGTGACAGACGAAGAAGAAGACACTACAGAAGATGTGACAGAGAAAGAAGACACTACAGAAGATGTGACAGAGGAAGAAGAAGACACTACAGAAGATGTGACATTCACAGAAGAAGACACTACCGAAGATGTGACATTCACAGAAGAAGACACTACAGAAGATGTGACAGATGAAGAAGACACTACAGAAGATGTGACATTCACAGAAGAAGACACTGCAGAAGATGAGAAAGAAGACATACAGAAGATGTGAAAGACGAAGAAGAAGAAGACATACAGAAGATGTGACAGACGAAGAAGAAGACACTACAGAAGATCTGACAGACGAAGAAGAAGACACTACAGAAGATGTGACAGAGGAAGAAGAAGACACTACAGAAGATGCGACATTCACAGAAGAAGACACTAAGGAAGATGTGACAGAGGAAGAAGAAGACACTACAGAAGATGTGACAGAGGAAGAAGAAGACACTACAGAAGATGTGATAGAGGAAGAAGAAGACACTACAGAAGATGTGACAGAGGAAGAAGAAGACACTACAGAAGATGCGACAGAGGAAGAAGAAGACACTACAGAAGATGTGATAGAGGAAGAAGAAGACACTACAGAAGATGTGACATTCACAGAAGAAGACACCACAGAAGATGTGACATTCACAGAAGAAGACACCACAGAAGATGTGACATTCACAGAAGAAGACACTACAGAAGATGTGACATTCACAGAAGAAGACACCACAGAAGATGTGACATTCACAGAAGAAGACACCACAGAAGATGTGACGGAAGAAGAAGAAGACAGCCTACTTAGTAAAGACGACTGTGCACCAGTATCTGAACCACCACTGTCTATGGGTCTTGTCAACCGATGACTGATGGAAAATACTGAAACCGCTGCATTAATTTTCTAAGTTAATCTCCCTCCTTCCCCCTACCCCATCCCCCCAAAAATAAAAATATCTGTCACGTTCTCTAACAGATGCATCTTCTCGGAAGACCGCTTATTCCTGAGAAGGATGGCTTACGTTGAGTCACGTGACGGAACGGACAGCGCCACCTATAGCACCGCCCACAATGGAGGCATATGGAAGGTAGGCTGCGGTTGTTGGTGTTGTTGTTGTTGTTGTTGTTGTTGTTGTTGTTGTTGTGCTTTCCCCAGCTTTACACCCTGGGGGTCACCCAGAACATGCCACACTCTGACTCACTCATCATTCCACCTGGGAATCATTGTGAGATAGGAAGTATACCGGGATGTAGATAACTCTGGATGTATTTCGAACCATGCGGAATAGTGGGTATTGTTGTTACCTTTATTATTAGCATCTATTCATTCATTCATTCATTCATTCATTCATTCATTCATTCATTCATTCTTCTTCTTCTTCTTCTTCTTCATCATCATCTTCTTCATCTTCTTCTTCTTCTTCTTCTTCTTCTTCTTCTTCTTCTTCTTCTTTATTCACTCGAGGTAGACTTAATCTTGGTGTGTGTTTTTCTTATACGAGATAGTTTTTTTATTTTTTAAAAACTGAAAATATCTTTTTAACCTATCAAAGGTCACCCTTACCGTATTTCCCTAACGAAATAGGAGTCTATCTTTAGTAGCACATTTTCAAGTTATTATAGTCGTAAAAATAATGAAATGCTAGCATGGCCTATCATGCTATATTATGGCTGTGAATCCTGGACACAAAGAAAATACGATGAACAAAGAATCGAAGCAGCTGAGATGTGTGTGTGTGTGTGTGTGTGTGGGTGTGTGGATGGGTGGGTGCGCGCGCGTGCGCGATAGTATTAATAATAATAATAATAATAATAATAAATGGAACTGATATAGCTCTATATCTTGCAAAGACAAATCAAAGCGCATGCATTCAACCTAATCTTACACAGTCATGCAATCAATGATAGATAATCAATAGTTTAAACAAACAGATATTGAGGCACAGACAAAATCTATGAAATAAAAATTTCAATAGTCAAATGTTTTACAAAAGCAAACACACACACTCACACAGGTCGTATACTTTAGCAGGGTGATAGGACATGGGTTAGTGAAGGTGGGATAGTTCTGATATGAAACAGGAGGGAGGAAATCTTAGGTTTGAAATAAATATGTCTTGAGGCTGGATTTAAAAGTGACATAACTAGGTTTCTGGCGAAGAGCGAGAGGGAGATCATTAGTGCTATAAGGCTGATCATGGTCAGTTGGACAGACAGAAAAAAACAGATGAAAGCATACTACACGCATTGGGCACAACAAGACGGTCATTTATTTATTGCATTTGAATTATGGATATCTTAGAAGCATAGCATACATCTGTAATATCTGTTTGTTTAAACTATTGATTATTTATCGTTGATTGCATGACTATGTAAGATTAGGTTGAATGCATGGGCTTTGATTTGTCTTTGCAAGATGTGTGCGAACGCATGCAGAACATCTTGCGCACACGTTAAATCCTATTCCGCTGTTCGAAAGAGTAGGCCATTGTGTGCCGATGGGAACAGATGACAAATTTTTAACCCCCCCCCCCCCACACACACACACACACAAGTCATCTGAGCCCTTTGATTTGTTGCTTTACAAGATTCAGCGCTATATAAATTCCACACCTTATTATTATTATTATTATTATTATTATTATTATTATTATTATTATTATTATTATCGTCATTATTATTATTATATCATACTAGTGTCACTTTGTGTTCTGGTAATAAATACATTATTTTATGCCCCATTGTGGTTGTAAAGCACATATTATGATAATAACTGTATGGTAAATTGGCTATGTACTATACCACCAAGCAACACAGCGAGGACACATTTTCAAATGTATGTCTTCCAAATAATAAATTTTGTGACCCAAAAAACGTTTGTGTTATAGTTTTAAATCTAATAATATATTGTACATTAAAGGGCTGAGAAGGGTTTTTTCCCTTTGTTTCTACTGTGTGAGAGTATAAGTATTGGGTTATTATTAAGATGTACCCCTACGGGCGGGGACTGGATGTAAAAAAACCACATGAGTGCTTATTCATTATCCTCGAAATAAAAGAATTTGTCATTGTCATTTGCCTCTCTCTCTCTTGTTCTTCGGATGAGACTATATACCGAGGCCCCGTGTGCAAACGCACGTAGAACATCTTGCGCGCACGTTAAATCCTGTTCCGCTTTTCGTAAGAGTAGGCCATTGTGTGCCGGTGGAAACAGATGACAGAATTGACAAAACTGCATACACACGGGGACTTGATGTAAAAAAAAAAAAGCACATAAGCACTTATTCCATTATCCTCGATATAAAAGAATAAATAAATAAATAAATAAATAAATAAATAAATATGTGTATTCATTTGCATTTCTTTGCTTTTGTTTTTCTTGCAATTGTCTCTCTCTCTCTCTCTCTCTCTCTCTCTCTCTCTCTCCTCTCTCTCTCTTCTCTCTCTCTCTCTCTCTTTCATGTTGAGGGAACGACAAGAACGAACGGGTGTGCTGTTAGTAAGCTGCTGCAAATTTTTGCATTTTAGCTTCAAAATGTCAGTTACTGGCCTTCCAGCTACTGTAATAACAACTTTAAACGCCCTGCTGATCGACAACGTCGTATCGAGTTGGAAAGTCGCGGGGGAGAGCGGCAGTGTTGTGTTCGTCTTGCGAATGAAGCCAGCTGACAAGCCAGTGTCAACAGAAATGGCGGACCCGTGCTGAACCATAACTCCGTGTTCAGTACTATCGCAAGAAACCCCCTTGTCAAAGACGTGGCGATGTTCAAAGAAGTAGACAACACCAAGAAAGACAGGCAAGTCGCCATTGTGACAATAACAGTGTCTTGGAAGAGCCGGTCTTGTGTAACATTGACTCCCTGCTCGATGTGGAAACAGAAGGAAAACAAACCAGTGTGTACACAGAACTATGTGTCAGCAGTGAATTGAATGCCTCAGCCACACCAGATTCACTTGTTCTACTGTGTGATCCAGCAACAGACAACAAGATCGGTGTGTCTTCTGAGGCGCCTGATGTGCAGGAAGAGCTGACAGTTGGCTGCACAGTGGATGACTCTGATACTGATACTGGTATTGTGAAACAGTATGTGTCTACTCTAACTGACAAACGTGTACAGCGTGGATTAAGGGACAGCAAGAGAAACACACGGTTTGGAAAGGTGGTGGTACATAGTTCGGTTGATCAAAACATTGTGATGTGTGAATCAGATGACATCATCCTGGAATACTCTTGGAATGGAGATCCTGGCGAGGAATCTAAGTGTGTGTTCTGGTACATCAAGCAAGAAGAGAAAAACATGTTGCCAGAAGAACATGTCAGGCTTGCCAGACTTCGTAAAGGGAAACAGTGTACTAACACACAACACACAGAGACAGTGGGGGCCAGTGCTGAGCAGGAGTTACATCATCTTCGGGACCTGATCCGGTCTTACATGGGCTGACTTCGCTGGCTGTAGACTGGAAAAGGAAAGGCTGGTTTGAAAATTGAGACACTTGAGACAGAGACAATAATGTATCGAATCTTGATGTACATACCACCACTGCCATGGTTTCCATGTCATTGTAATCCCGTCGCGTTCGATATCGTTGTTACCGCGCCGCAGCACTATATGGCTTGATCGCTAAATAGCAATAAAATTGTGTCAATTGTCAATTGTGTCAATTGTCTTTCATGTTGAGGGCTGGATAAAAAAAAGTCTTTGTAACTTATTCTATTACCCTCCTAAAATAAAATTGCGTTTGCGTCTCTCTCTCTCTCTCTCTCTCTCTCTCTCTCTCTCTGGGATGCAAATTGCTTATACAATATTTGTTTCATGTAGTTTATTATTGCTGTTGCCTCCCATAAAAGCACAATGAATTTGTTGACGTTTCTTTCTGTTAGTCAAAATGATAATATTTACCCGGTTTGTTCTCCTTTATGTTATGGTGGTTTTGCTTTGTTTGGTTCTGTTTTGGTTTTGGTTTGGGGTTGTTGTTTGTTGTTTTTTGTTGTTGAGGGGGGACTATTCGGTTGTCCCCTCTACCCTTGTTGTTGTTGCCGCTTTTGTTTTGCTCTTGGTTCTTGCTATTTTTTCGGTTGTTCCTGTGTTTTCTGTTCTGCTTT
>CM054161.1:23363849-23381349 GCA_028751875.1 Rapana venosa | reverse complement strand
TTGCTAAGTGTTCCACTTTTTAAAAGACGTCGTACCATTTTGTCTGTATTGTGTGTGCGTGTGTGTACGCGCGCGCATGTTTGTGTATATGCATGCGTGCGTGCGCTGTGTGTTTGACAGTGGGCGGTGGAACACAGACCAGTTACGCGCTGACGCTAGCTACAGTGACGTTATTTGACGAGGGCAGGGGCGCGCGCGATGACGTCAAAAAAGTGGCGATTCTCATCACAGATGGCTTATCTTTCGATGCCAAGGAAACTGCCAGCTCCGCTGTCGCTCTGAAAGTGAGCGTTGGTTTGTGATGTGGTGTGATGTGATGTGATGTGTGTGTGTGTGTGTGTGTGTGTGTGTGTGGTGTGTGTGTGTGTGTGTGTGTGTGTATGTGTGTGTGTGTGTGTGTGTGTTGTGTGTTTATTTTTTATTGTACTTTATTTTATTTTATTTTTTAATTCTTTTATAGCGAGGATAATGGAATAAGCACTCATGTGCTTTTTTCATCCAGTCCCCGTGTGTATGCAGTTTTGTACATTTTGTCATCCGTTCCCACCGGCACACAATGGCCTACTCTTCCGAAAAGCGGAACAGGATTTAACGTGTGCGCAAGATGTTCTGCATGCGTTCGAACACGGGGCCTCGGTTTAATAATAATAATAATAATAATAAATGGAATTTATATAGCGGAGACAAATCAAAGCGCTTGCACTCAACTCATTCTTACACAGTCATACAACCAGTGACAAGCAATAGTTCCATCAAGTCCAAATGTGCACACACGCACACACACACACACACAGGTCACACACCCTGGCAGGGCAATAGAATCTTGGCTGTTAAAGGCAGGGAAAAACTATGAGATGAGGCAGGAGAGGAAAATCTTAGGTTTGAAATAAATATGTCTTGAGACTGGATTTAAAAGTGTCATAAGAAGGCTTTTGGCGGAGAGAGAGAGAGGGAGATCACTCCGCATCAATGGACCAGAAATAGAGAAAGAGCGACGGCCGATGGTGGATTGGTTGAATCTAGGTATTTGTAAGGACAAGGTTTATAGTCTCATCCAATGTGTGTGTGGGGTGTGTGTGTGTGTGTGTGGAGGAGGGGGGGGGGGGGGGGGGTTGTGTGGTTCTTTGGTTGTGTGTGTTGGTTGGTATGTGCGTGTGTACATCTATGATCATGACTGCATTTTAGAGAGGCTGAAGGGACACTGGTACAACATTACAGTACATCAAGACGCATACAATCGATGGTTCCATTGATCGATATTAACAGTCCCGAAATCGAACATCTCTGCTGTGACGTAAATACTACTACACTAACAACTTCGTTATTGAACAGCGAGACTTCGTGGCGCAACGGTAGCGCGTCTGACTCCAGATCAGAAGGTTGCGTGTTCGAATCACGTCGGGGTCACAATTTTTTTTTTTTTTTTTTGTGAGGGGGAGGGGGGGATTTGGAAAGTTGTTTGCATATTTTTGTTTGTTTGTTCAATGCAGTGTTAATTCAAAAAATTATGGTAGTATTTTTGTTCTCTTCCACTCAGAGCTTCTAAGGGGACGGGATAGCTCAGTGGTCACAGCACTCGCTTTCCCCCCAGCTAAGGTTAAGCAGCATCGAGCGTGGTTACCTCTTGGATGGGTGACCGTTTGCGGCGCCTTGGTTTCAGTACAGTTCCCCCAGTCCACCCAGCTGTAAATGGGTACCTGCCCTCTTTAGGGTCAGGGGAGGTAAAGCAGCGAGGGAGAGGAGATGGGCGCCGCCCTCAATATACTGTCCCCTGGAGAAGTTGAGGTCTCTGATGCCTCGCTCCCCTACGACCACATAGGTTATGGTATGACACCTTTACCTTTACCTGGTAACCTGGGGATGATGAACCAAGTGGAATGTCAAGACAGTATCAGAGGGAGCCTGGTTGGTCAGAGCGTTGTGCATTGCGCTCGTGACTTGCTGACCCGGGTTCGAATCCCGTTCAAAGGGATATTTATCCCCAGAGTTAACATCAGTGCCGACTCACCCCCCCCAACCCCCCCCCCCCCCACCCCCCCCCCCCCCCCCCCCCCCCCCCACAAAACAAAAACCAACAACAACAACAACACAACCAAACCAGTCCTGGTGAGAATATAAACCCAGGTCCCGTGTGCAAAAGCACGCAGAACATCTTGCGCACACGTTAAAACCCGTTCCACTTTTCGGAAGAGTAGGCCATTGTGTGTCAGTGGGAAGCTGATGACAAAATTTACAAAATTGCATACACGCGGGGACTGGTTACAACCAAACCCCTCACATGAGTGGTTATTCCATTATCCTCGAAATAAAAGAATAAATAAATTATTAAAAATATATATATCTATGTTCTGTGTCGTTTCTTTGTCAAGTCAAGTCAAGTCAAAAACCACTTTAATCATCCCATGAAACGGGCAAATGACAATACTGACAGGCAAGATTGATACGCATCACAAATCTCAAAAGAAACACACACACACACACACACACACACACACACACACACACACCACACACACACACACACACACACACAAAAGCTCTAATTATTTCATATTGGTTTTTAAAAAAAACATTGCCAGAGGTAGACCCAGGCGACGCCTGGAGTGATTCCTTGGCAGAAACACTGAAAGTCCATGGATTGTCTGTCCCTCCTCCAAGCTACCCGCCTTGCAGCAGACAGTTATATCTCTCTTCGCGACGCCACAGAGTACAAGCGGAAGGAAAAAGTAAAAGTAAAGTAAGGTTGAAACATTAACCCCCCCCCCAAATAATATTAATAATAATAATAATAAAAATAATAATAGTAAATATATAATAATAATAATAACAGGGATCCGTTCTGGGCCCTGTTATTTTCACTCTCTACACTGCTCCACTGTCACATATAATAAACCGTCACCAGATCAACCATCATTTCTACGCTGATGACTCTCAGATTCAAAGCAGTGATACTCCGGAAAATCTGCCTTCTCTCTTGACAAATATGTCACACTGCCTCCAAGATATTCAGAACTGGATGATACAAAACAAATTACAGCTAAACGCAGATAAAACGGAAGCCATGATTGTAGGAACCAAACACAAACTCTCGTCCATGACAACAGCTTCAATAGAATTTGGCAATATAACAGTTCCTCTATCCACCACAGTCAAGTATCTTGGCGTTGTTATCGACAACACGCTTTCTATGCAAAAATTCATCACCCAGACCTGTCAGTCATGCTACTATCAATTACGGCGTATTAGTGCAATTCGAAAGTACCTGTCCACTGATGCAACATCCAAACTTGTCACATCTCTCATTCTTTCACGTCTGGACTATTGCAATTCTCTTTTGGCTGGTCTGCCAGCATCATCTATCTACTCCCTTCAACGAATTCAAAGTTCTGCTGCTCGACTTGTTCTCAAAAAGAAAAAATCTGAGCATACTACTCCTCTCTTGCGATCTCGCCACTGGTTGCCTGTGCCACAGAGAGTCAAGTACAAGATCTGTACCCTCTGTTACAAATGTCTCCATAAAACAGCACCTTCCTATCTCTGTGAATGTCTTCACCTGTACACTCCTTCTCGTTCCCTCCGCTCTGCTGCAGATACCCTGTGCTTACAAATACCTAGATTCAACCAGTCCACCGTTGGCCGTCGCTCTTTCTCTGTTTCTGGTCCAGCGATCTGGAATGACCTCCCTCTCTCCCTTCGCGAAAAGCCTACTTACAACACTTTTAAATCCAGCCTCAAGACATACCTATTTCAAACCTAAGACCTCCCCCTACAGTTTCATCTCATAATTATCTGTCCTTGCCTTCAGTGGCCTAAATTCTCATCACCCTGCTGAAGCATATAACCTGTGTGTGTGTTTGTGTGTGTGTGTGTGTGTGTGTGTGTGTGTGTGTGTGTGTGCGTGCGTGCGCGCGTGTGCGCGCGTGTGCGCGCGTGTGTTTGTGTGTATTTGAACTTTTTAAACTATTAATCATTGTTGGTTGCATGTGTAGGAGTGGAATGGATGCAAGCGCTTTGGTTTGTTGTTTTTTACAAGATATAGCGCTATATAAATGCCATTTAATAATAATAATAATAATAATAACAACAATATTAACAACAACAACAACAACAACAACAACAATACTACTACTACTACTAATAATACTACTACTACTACTACTACTATACTACTACTACTACTAATAATAATAATAATAATGTAGTATGGAATTTATAATATAGCGCTGAATCCTGTTTTAAGCTAACAAATCCCAGCGCTCAAATGAGATCAAAATAATGTCCTTCAAGATGACTTCCACCAAAAAAATTTTTTTTTTTAAATGTCGCAGAACAAAGGCACCACGGTGTTCGCAATCGGGGTGGGCAGCTACAACCTGACCGAGCTTCAGCGGGTGGCCTCCACCCCGACCTGCTCCCACGTGTTTACCCTGACTGACTTCAGCTCCATCCTGTCCATCCTGACCCAGATCCAGATCAGCACCTGTGATGGTAAAAGGACCGTGGGTGGGGTTGGGGTGGGTTGTGGGGTGGGGTGGGTGGGTGGGTGGGTGGGTTGGGGGGGTGGGGTGGAGGGGGGTGGGGGTGGGAGGTGGGGGTGGGATGTTGGGGTTGGGTGGGGGGGGTGGAATGGTGGGGTGGGGGTGTGGTGTGGTGTGGGGTGGTGTGGGGTGGTGGTGGAGGAGTTGGGTGGGGTGTGGGAGTGGGGGGGTTGTGTGGGGTGGGGTGGGGTGTGGGGGGTGTGTGGAGTGGGGGTGTGTGGGGTAGGGGGGTGAAGTGGGGGTGTGGAGGTGAGGTGGGGTGTGGTGTTGTGTGTGGGGTGGAGTGGGGGGTGGAGTGGGGGGATGTGGGGATGAGTGGGGGATGTGGTTTGTGGGTGTGGGTGGGTGGGTATGGGGTGGAGTGTGTGTGTGTTGTGTGGGTGTGTGTGTTTTGTGTGTGTGTGTGGGGGGGGGGGGGTTGTGGTTGTAGTGAGGGGGGGGGGGGAGGGTGTGTTTGTGTGAGGTGTGTGTGTGTGTGTGTGTAGGTGAGTGTGTGTGTGTTGGGGGGGGGGGGGGTATGAGTGTGTGTATGTGTGTGTGGGTGGGTGGGTGTAGGTGTGTTGTGTGTGTGTGTGTGTTGTGTGTGTGTGTGTGTGTGTGTGTGTGTGTGTGTGTGTGTGTGTGTGTTTCAATTCAATTCGATTCTTTTATATCGAGGATAATGGAATAAGCACTTATGTGTTTTTTTACATCCAGTCCCCGTGTGTATGCGGTTTTGTAAATTTTGTCATCTGTTCCCACCGGCACACAATGTCCTACTCTTACGAAAATCGGAACAGGATCTAACGTGTGCACAAGATGTTCTGCGTGCGTTCGCACACGGGGCCTCGGTTTATAGTCTCATCCGAAGGACTTTTAGGGAGAGTGGAGTCAAAAATCCCCTTGAACCGGAATCGAACCCGGGTCGTGAGATTGCGAGCGCAATGTTCTAACCACAAGGCTATCCCGTGTGTTGTGTGTGTGTGTGTGTGTGGGGGGGGGGGGGGGGGTGATGGGTGTGGGTGGGTGGGTGTGGGTGTGTGATGTGTGTGTGTGTGTGTGTGTGTGTGTGTGTGTGTGTGTGTGTGTGTGTGTGTGTGTGTGTGTGTGTGTGTGTGTGTCTGTGGTGGGTGGGTGGAATGGAGTGTTTTAAAGTGGTTAGGTTCCCGGCCTCCCCGTGGGGATGCTGGGGGCCTTGTCAGTATAAACAGCATCCCAACATTCTGGAATTTCTGTGCTAGAAATTCCCTCTTTTCTATCCCTCTCTTTGTTTCTGCCTTGTTCTTTTTCTTCCTGTCACACCCCCTCTTTGACCCATTCTCCTGCCTTTTTTTCCAGAAAGGCTTAAAAGATAACAATTCTCTCTATCTACCTATCTCTCTCTATATATCTATCTATCCATCTATATCTCTCTATATATATCTCTCTCTCTACCTATCTCTCTCTCTCTATCTCTACCTATCTGTCTATCCATCTATCTATCCATCTATCTCTCTATCTATCCCTCTATCTATCTATCTATCTATCTATCTATCTATCTATCTATCTATATCTATATCTATCTATCTATCTATCTATCTATACCTCTATCTATCTATACCTCTATCTATCTGTCTATCCCTCTATCTATCTATCTATCTATCTCTCTATCTCTGTCTCTGTCTCTCTCTCTCACCTTTATCGTTTTGCTTATAGTTATGGTGTATCCTGATGAAGGATTCATATTTTATATTTTCAATACTTATTGGACTTTTCCTCTGTACTTAAGTCTTAACGAGTGCCCTATTTCAATATCTTATTGTTATGTGTAACAAGTATATGTACCATTTGACAATGTGTAGATGTTTATCTTTATGACTTATTAAGTTTGGTTGTTATTCTTCTTGGTTTTGTTGTTGTTGTTGTTGTTGTTGTTTCTTTTCTCTTTTTTTTCTTCTTTTGTTGTTTTGGCTTTTCTTTCTCTTTTGTTTGTTTGTTTGTTTTGGTTGTGGGTTGTTGTTTTTTTTGGGGGTGGGGGGTGGTGGGGGTGGGTGGGGGGTGGTGGGGGATGTTTTTAGGGTTTTCTTTTATTAGTTTGCTTTCGGGGGGGGGGGGGGGGGAGTTTGTGGGGGGGGGGGGGGAGTTGGGGGGGGGGGGCTGCTTTGAAAAGGGTTATTTCCCCATGTTTCTACTGTGAGACTGTATAAGTGTTGGGTTATTATTAAGATGTATTCCTACGGGCGGGGACTGGATGTAAAAAAGCACATGAGTGCTTATTCATTAACCTTGAAATAAAAGAATTTGTCATTGTCATTGTCATATCTCTATCTATCTGTCCATCTATCTATCCATCTATATATCTCTATCTATCTATCCATCTATCTATCTATCTATATCTATCTATCTCTCTATCTACCTATCTCTCTATATCTATCTATCCATCTATATCTCTCTATCTCTCTACCTATCTATCTTCTCTCTATCTCTCTATCTCTTCCTATCTATCTTTCCATCTATCTATCTATCCCTCTATCTATCTGTCTATCTATCTGTCTATCTATCTATTTATCTATCTATCTATCTATCCTCTATCTCTCTCTCTATCCATCTATCTATCTCCTATACTCTCTATCCTCTCTATCTATCCCTCTATCTCATCCTATCTATTCTATCTATCTCTATCTATCTCTACTCTATCTATCTATCTACACTATCCTATTTCTACCATACTATCTTCTCTCTATCTAATCCTCTATCCTATCTATATCTTCTATCTATCTCTCTCTACCTATCTCTCATCTATCTATCCATCTATTATCCATCTATTCTTATCTTCTCTACCTATCTATCATCCTCTATCTATCCATCTCATCTACTCTCCTATCTATCCATCTATCTATTACTCTACCATTTCCATCTATCTTCTTATCTCTCTACCTATCTATCTCTTACTCTATTCTATCTATTCTATTCTCTATCTCTCTCTCTATCTCTATCTCTACCTATCTATCTATCTACTCTCTACCTATCTATCTATCTACTCTACTATCTCTCTACTATCTATCTACTCTATCTATCTATCTATCTATCTCACTATCTACCTACCTATCTCTATCTCTCTCTTCTACCTACCTATCTATCCATCTATCTCTATCTATCTATCTATCATCTATCATACTACCTATCTATCTATCTATCTTCACATCTCTTATCTACTTCTACTTCTACTATCTTTACTACTATCTATCATCTCTCTATCTTCTACCTATCTATCTCTTCTCTCTACTACCTATCTCTTCATCTATCTATCTACCTACCTATCTACTATCATCTATCTATCTCTCTACTACCTATCTTTATCTACTATCTATCTATTCTCTACTTCTATCATCTATCTATCTCTACTTCTCTACCTATCTTCTACCTATCCTATCTATCTACTCTTACTATCTATCTCTACTACCATCTATCTACTCCTCTCTCTATCTTCTATTCTATCTCTCTATCTATCTATCTATCTACCTATCTATCTCTATACCTATCCATCTCTCTCTCTCTCTCTTATCTATCTATCTCTCTATCTTCTCTACCTATCTCTCTTTCTCTCTACTATCTTCTCTACTACTCTATCTATATCTATCTATCTATCTCTCTTACCTACCTATCTATCCATTATCTATCTATCTATCTATCTATCTATCTTCTCTTACCTTATCTCTCTATCTCTCTACTACCTATCTATCCATCTATCTATCTCTCTACCTATCTATCTATCCATCTATCTATCTATCCTCTATCTATCTCTCTCTCTATCTATCTATCCCTCTATCCATCTATCTATCCATCTATCTATCTACCCATCTATCTATCTCTTACTTACCTATCTATCTGCCTATCCATCTCTCTATCTATCTATCTATCTCTCTCTATCTATCTATCTATATCTCTATCTACTCTCTACTACTATCTACCTTCTTTCTTCTATCTACTACTATATATATATCTATCATCTATTATCTATCTTCTACTATATATATCTATCTCTCTCTCTATCTATCTATATCTATCTATCTCTTCTATCTCTATCTTATTATCATCTTCTCTATTCTATCTATCTATCTATCTTCTATCCTATCTATCCTCTCTATCTATATCTATATCTATCCTATATCTCTCTCTTCTCTTCTCATCTTCTCTCTCTTCTCTATCATTATATATATATATTATTTACTCTATCTATCTATCTATCTTCTTCTTCTCTTCTCTATCTTCTTCTCTTCTCTCTCTCTATATATATATTATATATATCTATTATTATCTACCCTATCATATCTACTACCTATCTATCTATCTTCTATCTCTCTGTTCATCTATCTATCTATTTATCTATATCTCTATATATATCTACCTACCTATCTATCTATCTCTCTACCTACCTATCTACCTCTCTGCCTATCTCTCTATCTATCTATCTATCCATCTCTCTCTCTCTATATATATATATACATATATATCTACCTACCTATCTATCTCTCTCTCTATATATATATATATACATATATATCTCTACCTATCTATCCCTCTATTCTCTCTCTCTCTCTCTCTCTCTCTCTCTCTCTCTCTCTCTCTCTATATATATATATATATATATAATTATATTAAACACACACACACATATCTACCTACCTATCTCTCCATCTACCTCTCTGTGTGGCAGCCAGTCTGGTCCTGACTCCCGGGGAGGAGGTGAGGGGGCAGATCCCGGAGGACCCGGTGGAGGTGGTGACGCGAGCCCTCAACCCTGGACCCGGCAGCGTCATAGTCAGTGCTGCAGTCCTGGTGGTGGTGGTGGTGGTGGTGGTGGTGGTGGTGGTGGTGGTGGTGGTGGCATCATAGTCAGTACAGTCCTGGTTTTGTCGTTAAGTGCTGCTGTAGTCATCATTACGGGTGGTGGTGGTGGTGATGGTGGGGTGGTGGTGGTGGTGGTGGTGTGGTGATGGTGGTGGTGGTGGTGGTGGTGGTGATGGTGGTGGTGGTGGTGGTGATGGTGGTGGTGGTGGTGGTGGTGGTGATGGTGGTGGTGGTGATGGTGGTGGTGGTGGTGGTGATGGTGGTGGTGGAGGTGGTGACGCGAGCCCTCAACCCTGGACCCGGCAACGTCATAGTCAGTACAGTCCTGGTGGTGGTGGTGGTGGTGGTGGTGGTGGTGGTGGTGGTGGTGGAGGTGGTGACGCGAGCCCTCAACCCTGGACCCGGCAGCGTCATAGTCAGTGCTGCAGTCCTGGTGGTGGTGGTGGTGGTGGTGGTGGTGGTGGTGGTGGTGGTGGTGGTGGTGGTGGAGGTGGTGACGCGAGCCCTCAACCCTGGACCCGGCAGCGTCATAGTCAGTGCTGCAGTCCTGGTGGTGGTGGTGGTGGTGGTGGTGGTGGTGGTGGTGGTGGTGTGGTGGTGGCATCATAGTCAGTACAGTCCTGGTTTTGTCGTTAAGTGCTGCTGTAGTCATCATTACGGGTGGTGGTGGTGGTGATGGTGGTGGTGATGGTGGGGGTGGTGGTGGTGGTGGTGGTGGTGAAGGTGGTGGTGGTGGTGGTGGTGATGGTGGTGGTGGAGGTGGTGACGCGAGCCCTCAACCCTGGACCCGGCAACGTCATAGTCAGTACAGTCCTGGTGGTGGGGGTGGGGGGTGGTGGTGGTGGTGGTGTAGTTGGGGTGGTGGTGATGGTGGTGGTGAAGGTGGTGGTGGTGGTGGTGGTGATTTGGGGGTGGTGGTGGTGGTTATGGTGGTGGTGGTGGGGGTGGTGGTGGTGGTGGTGATGGTGGGGGTGGTGGTAGTGGTGGCAGCATCATAGTCAGTGCAGTCCTGGTTTCGTCATGAAGTACTGCTGTAGTCATCATTACAGGTGGTGGTGGTGGTGGTGGTGGTAGTGGTGTGTGGTGATGGTGGTGGTGGTGGTAGTAATGGTGGTGATGGTGGTGGTGGTGATGGTGGTGGGGGTGGGTGGTAGTGGTGGTGGTGGGGGTGGTGATGGTGGGGGTGGTGGTGGTAGTGGTGGTGGTGATGGTGGGGATGGTGGTAGCACCATAGTCGGTGCAGTCCTGGTTTTGTCGTCAGCACTGTTGAAGTCATCAATACGGTGGGTGGTGTGGTGGTATGGTGGTGGTGGAGGTGGTGGTGGATGTGGTTATGGTGGGGTGGTGGGTGGTGGTGGAGGTGGTGGTGGTGGTGGAGGTGGTGGTGGATGGTGGTGGTTGGTGGATGGTTGTGTGGTTGTTTGTGGGGTGGTGTGGTTGTGGTGGTGGTGGTGTGGTTGTGGTGGATGGTGGTGGTGGTGGTGGGTGGGTGTTGTGGTGGTGGTGGTGATGGTGGTGGTGGTGGTGATGGTGATGGTGGTGGTGGTGGTGGTGGTGTGTTTGTGTGGTGATGGTGGTGGTGGTGGTGATGGTGGTGGTGGTGGTGGTGATGGTTGTGGTGTTGGTGGATGGTGTGGTGGTGGGGTGTGGTGGTGGTGTGGTGGTTGTGGTGGTGGTGGGTGGTGTGTGAGTGTGTGGTGGTGGTGGTGTGGTTGTGGTGATGGTGGTGGGTGATGGTGGTGGTGGGTTGGTGGTGTTGTGGTGGTGGGTGGATGGTGGGTGGTGTGATGGTGGTGGTGGTGGTGTGTGGTGGTGATGGTGTGGTGGTGGTGGGTGGTGATGGTGGTGGTGGTGGTGGTGGTGGTGATGGTTGTGTGGTGGTGGTGGTTAGTGGTGGTGGTGGTGGTGGTGGTGGTGGTGGTGATGGTGGTGGTGGCAGCAGCACCATAGTCAGTGCAGTCCTGATTCCGTCGCTAAGTACTGCTGTAGTCATTGTCAGCGGTGATGATGATGGTGGTAGTGGTCGTCATCGTCGTCGTCTTATTGGTGGTGGAAGTTTTAGGGTGTGGTGGTATTGGCGGTGGTATAGGGGTGGTCGTAATGATGATGATGGTGGTGGTCATGTTGGCAGTGGTGGTATTAGTTATGATAGTGGTGATCGTGGTTGTCGTGGTGTAGTGATGGTGATGGTGGTGAAGGTTAAAGGGTGTGGTGGTATTGGTGGTGGCAGTGGGTGGTGGATCAGTTGATCATCCAAACAACCAACCAATCCCCAACACATGTACACACATACACACAACACACACACGCGTACACACCCCACAAAAACACGATGACGATAAAAAAACAACCCAACAACAACAACAAAACACATGCATTGCTTATTTAATGTACAATCAAATTTGACTTTTACACACACACACACACGCGTGCACTCACACACAACTACAACAACAACTCTAACCCCAACAACAACAACAACACACACACACTCACACAACACACACACACACACAACATACACACACACACACACACACACACACACAACATACACACACACACAACACACACAACATACACACACACAACACACACAACACACACAACACACACACACACACACACACACACACACACACACACACACACACACACACACACACACACACACACAACACACACACACACACGACTACTACTACTACTACTATTACAACTACTACTTCTACTGCCACCACACACCACTACTACCACTACTACCACTACTACTACTACTGCTACTACTACTTACCACTACTACTACTACTACTATTACTACTACTACTACTACTGCTACTACTACTTACTACTACTACTACTACTACTACTACTACTACTACTACTACTACTACTACTACTACCACTACTACTCTTTCTATTCCTCCTCCTCCTCCTACTACTACTATTACTACTACTTACCACTACTACTACTTACCACTACTACTACTACTACTACTACTACCACCACCACCACTACTACTACTTCTACTATTACTACTACTACTACTACCTACTCCTACTACTCCTACTACTACTACTTACTTCTACTACCACTACTACAACTACTACTTACCACCTACCACTACCACTACTACTACCACCACCACTACTACTACTACTACTACTACCACTACTACTACTACTACCACTACTGCCACCACCACCACCACCACCACTACTACTACTACTACTATTACTTACTACTACTACCACTACTACTACCACTACTACTACTACTACTACTACTACTACTACTACCACCACTACTACTACTACTTACTACCACCACTACTACCACTACTACTACTACTACTACTACTACTACCACTACTACTACTACTACTACTACTACTACCACTACTACTACTACAACTACTACTACCACCACTACTACTTTATTTATTTTATTTTATTCTTTTATATCGAGGATAATGGAATAAGCACTTATGTGCTTTTTTTTTTTACATCCAGTCCCCGTGTGTATGCGGCTTATGTGAATTCTGTCATCCGTTCCCCACCGGCACACAATGGCCTACTCTTCCGAAAAGCGGAACAGGATTTAACGTGTGCGCACGATGTCATGCGTGCGTTCGCACACGGGGCCTCGGTTTATAGTCTCCTCCGAAGGACTTTTGGGGAGAGTGGAGTCTGCACTGATGATACTACAACTACTACTTACCACTTCTTCTTCTTCATGTGCCAGGTCTGTTGCAGACATCGGCGATCATGGCCTTCCATTCCTCTCTGTTGTCAGTTCTCCTGATGAGTTCATTGTTGGGGGATTCCTTCCTCGTTGCGTAGCTATTCAGACTGTCTGTGTATTTTGTGCGTTGTCTTCCTCTGCCTTTGGTACCACAAATCTTTCCACACAATATTTGCTTTTCTATTCCATCAGCTCTGTTTATGTGCCCAAAAAACACACTACTATCTATCTAACACAAACACAAATCGGTCATTTTTTTCCCTCCCCGGGCACAGAACGTGACAGCCATCTGCGGACAGCTGGATATCTACCTGTCCTACTCGGAACGGAACCCAAGCCCCGTGGTATACGAGGAGTACTACCGCGCCACCAACGGCCACCCGGCCCTCATCACTCCCAAGGACTCCTATGCTCAGGAGTCCCCCATCTATCTGACCGTGGTGGCCTCCAGGCTGTCCCTCGCGGGCTGCGAACGCTACGAGTGGATCATCACTGTCGGTGAGTTTTGGGAAAAGAAGATCTTATTGCTTAGTTTTTTTGTTGGTTGGTTGGTTGGTTGTCAAGTCAAGTCAAGTCAAGTCAAAAACACTTTAATCATCCCATGAAGGGCAATTACAATACTGACAGGCACATTGATACACATCAAAAATATCAAAGACACAAAAGCTATATTTCATATTGGTTTTCAAATGACTTCAAATAAAATGTCAGGAACACACACACACCAACGCACACGCGCGCATGCGCACACACACACAAACACACGCACGCACGCACACACATCAATTAAGAACACTATTTCAAACCCATTGACTAGAAGACATAAAAACTTATTTTTACGCACGCATGTACGCATCACGTACACACACGTACGTGTGTGTGCGAACACGCACACCCACACCATACACAAAATAAATTCAATGTTTTAAGACTTGACTAAAGAGCAGACACTAACACACCCACGCGACGCACCCACACAACCACCACCACAAATAATTAGAACACTCATAAAGCATGGCAAGAATTCAGAAAATGTAAAGCTATGGTAGTCAGTACATCATTGTGTGTCAAAGCGAACTACTGCACAAATAAATTTTCTATGTTTTGTTCCAGTTTTGCTGAGACACTATTTACAACGCGCCCAAGGCACACGTTAACACTAATTATTGATACCAAACATGAAAGGCATAATTCAGAAATGGCTAGTAGCTTTGTAACAATTCGATGCTAACGGACAAGAATTCTTTTCTGTCTTTTCAAATAATGAGGTCTTCATTCTGCAGGCAATCTTTATTTAACACAAGTTGAGGTCCAAACTTTTTGACAAAGCGTTCAGAACACTCTCTCTTGTTAACTTTGTCAAAACATTTGACAGATACTTATTGTCTACAAATTCTGTTTTCAACACTACGTTGTTATGTACCAACATATTGACAATAGCGAGTTAGCCCATGTAACTTGTGAAAGGAACAGTTTTCCAGATTTAGTTGTTCAATAACGTTTTTCACCTTGTTATGGATAATAAGTATGTTAGGAGTTGCCCGTACTTGGGTCTGAAGGAAAGTCGGTCTTTAGTTAGGTTGGTATTTGGTTTGGTATTGTGTGTGGGTAGGTGGGAGTTGGGTGTGGGGAGGTTGGGTGGGTGGGGGTGTGTTGGTGGGGGTAGGTGGTGGTGGGGGGTGGGTGGGGTGTGGGGGTGGGGAGGGTAGGGTGGTGGGGGAGGGGGGGGGGGTAGAGGGTGGGGAGGGGTGGGGGGGTGGTGGTGGTGGGGGAGGGTGGTGGGTGGTGGGTGGTGGGGGTTGGGTGTGGGTGTTGGGTGGGGGGGGGGTGGGGGGGATGGTGGTGGTGTGTGGTGGTGTGGTGGTGGTGGTTGGGGGAGTGGGGGTGGGGGGGGTTGGGTGGGTGGTTGGGTTTGGGGGGGGGGGGGGGGGGGATTGTGGGTGCAGGGGTGGTGGGTTTTGGGGGTTGGGTGTGTGGTGGTAGGGGTTGGGGTGGGTGTGGGGGGGGGGGGGGTTGAGGGGTAGTGTGTGGGTGGTGGGGGTTGGGTAGAGTGGTGGAGGTTGGGGAGGGGTTGGTGGGGGGATTGTGGGTGGTGTGGTGGGTGGTGGGGGTTGGGGTGGTGGTGGGGTGGTGGGGGGGGGTGTAGGTGGAGGGGGGGAAGTTGGGGTGGGGGTTGGTGGTGGTGTGTGGGTGGTAGGGGTGGTTGGGTGGGTGGTGTGGTTTTGTGGTGTGGTGTAGTGTGGTGATGGGGTGTCCAAAACATGAACAACCTAAACAAAGACAGAAATGACAATGATGATGATAATAATCCTGATGATGATGATGATGATGATGATGATGGTGGTGGTGACGATGACGACGACGATGGTGATAATGTCGACGACGACGACAACGGTGATGGTGATTACGCTGAAGTGGGGAGGAGATGGCGGTAGTGGTGGTGATAATTATGAACATGTGTTGGTGATGGTAGGGATAACAATAACGACGATAATGATGACAATGATTTATGATGATGCTGATAGCAATGACGACGACAACAATAACGCTGAAAGCACTGATGACGACTTCAATGATGCTGAAAGCACTGCTGACGACAACAATAACGCTGAAAGCACTGATGACGACTTCAATGATGCTGAAAGCACTGCTGACGACAACAATAACGCTGATAGCAATGATGACGACAACAATAACGCTGATAGCAATGATGACGACAACAATAACTGACGACAACAATAACGCTGATAGCAATGATGACGACAACAATAACGCTGATAGCAATGATGACGACAACAATAACGCTGATAGCGATAATGACCACAACAATAACGCCGATATTTTATTTTATCTTATTCTTTTATACCGAGGATATACAATGGAATAAGCACTTATGTACTTTTTTTTATCCAGTCCCCGTGTGTATGCGGTTTTTTAAATTCTGTCATCCGTTTCCCACCGGCGCACAATGGCCTACTCTTACGAAAAGCGGAACAGGATTTTAACGTGTGCGCAAGACGTTCTGCGTGCTGTCACACACGAGGCCTCGGTTTACAGTCTCATCATCCGAAGGACATTTGGGGGAGAGTGGAGTCTTCTGCACTGATGTTAACTCCAGAGAGAAAATATCCCCCTTGAACGGGAATCGAACCCGGGTCGTCATATTCCGAGCGCTATATTCTGACCACTAGGCTATCCCCCTCAATATAGCGATAATGACGATGACGACGATGACGACGATGAAGAAAATGATAATTATTCTTGGGTAGACGAGCCCACCACGGTGGTACGCCTGATTGGGGGGGCCACGGTGGCCTCGGGGCGGGTGGAGGTGTTCACTAACGGCTCCTGGGGCACTGTGTGTGACGACAACTTCGGAGAGTATGACGCCATTGTCGTCTGCAGAATGCTGGGCTATGAAAGGTACGTAACTCTCGCGCCTTCCTTGTGCGTACCACTAGGCCTAGCTAGTCTCACGGGGATTCTCAGGTTAGGTTAGGATGCGTGAGAGGAGAGTGTGTATTTTGGGGTGAACCCTTCCCAAGGGGGTGTGAAGCTGGGGATTGATTGTGCAAATACAACAACAATAACAACAGCAGCAGCAATAGCAGCAATAATAATAATAATAATAATGATGATGTTGATGATGATGATGATGATGATGATGATGACGACGACGACGGACGACGACGACGATGATGATGATGATGATGATGATGATGATGATATAATAATAATAATAATAATAATAATAATAATGAGAGAGGAGGAGGAGGAGAGAAGAAGAAGAAGAAGAAGAAGAAGAAGAAGAAGAAGAAGAAGAACAACAACAACAACAAACAACAACAACAACAAAAACACACACACACACACACACACACACAGTATTTTATTTCGTTTTGGTGTTGATATGTCCTTTATTGTTAATATGCCATTTGTTGTTGATGTGTCATTTATTGTCGATATGTCGTTTATTGTTGGTATGTCATTTATTGTTGGTATGCCAGTTAGTCATGTCATCCTATTTTCAATCATTGATTATCATGTCGTTAATCATGTCATTAATGATGTTTCGTTTCGTTGCTGATGTGTTATGTGTTGTTCATATGTCATTTTGTTGTTGGTGTGTCATTATTGTTGATATATAATTTATATTGATATGTCATTGATTTTATTGTTGATATCTCATTTGTTATTGATATGGCATTTATTATTGTCATTTATTGTTGACATGCTATTTATTATAGATATGTCATTTATTGTTGATATATAATTTATTGTTGATAGGTCATTTATTGTTGATATATAATTTGATCTATTATTAGTATTGATATGTCATTTATTGTTGATATATGATTTATTATTGATATGTCATTTATTATGAATGTGTCATATATTGTTGATATAT
>CM054161.1:23306349-23358849 GCA_028751875.1 Rapana venosa | reverse complement strand
AACCGTACATCTCCATATATTGAGAGCCACAACCATGCATTTCCATACATTGAGAGCCACAACCGTGCATCGCCAATACATTCAGAGCCACAACCGTGCATCTCCATACATTCAGAGCCACAACCGTACATCTCCATACATTGAGAGCCACAACCATACATCTCCATACATTGAGAGCCACAACCGTGCATCTCCAATACATTCAGAGCCAAAACCGTGCATCTCCATACATTGAGAGCCCAAACCATACATCTCCATACATTGAGAGCCACAACCATACATCTCCATACATTCAGAGCCACAACCGTACATCTCCATACATTGAGAGGCACAACCGTGCATGTCCAATACATTCAGAGCCACAACCTGTGCATCTCCATACATTCAGAGCCACAACCGTGCATCTCCATACGTTCAGAGCCACAATCGTACACCATACATTGAGAGCCACAACCGTGCATCTCCATACATTCAGAGCCACAACCATACTTCTCCATACATTCAGAGCCACAACCGTACATCTCCATACATTCAGAGCCACAACCGTGCATCTCCATACATTGAGAGCAACAATCATACATCTCCATACATTGAGAGCAACAATCATACATCTCCATACATTGAGAGCAACAATCATACATCTCCATACATTGAGAGCCACAACCGTACATCTCCATAACATGGACATGTATGGATTCAAGATTCAAGATTTTTCATTTCAAGAAACCGCCTAAGGGTACATGAAATTTAACCAAATATAACGCAACCACAACGTGGGAGATGAAAGGTTTATTTATTATTTATTTATTTATTTATACCACTTTAAGTCACGAGATTTCTCTGCGTGAAATTCGGGCTGCTCTCCCCGGGGAGAGCACGTCGCCACAAGAGTAACGCCACCCTTTTTTGTGTTTTTATTTTGTTGTCAGCAACTGTATTTGTTTCCCTATCAGAGTGGCTTTTTTTTCTAAGAATTTTACCAGGGACAACTCTCTTGTTGCCGTGGGTTATTTTACGTGCGCTGGTTGTGGCTCTGAATAAACCACTGGGGTCTGAACCGCTCGGCTAAAGCCTGCATAATTTAATCGTTGTGTCTTGTCTCAAGACATATTTATTTCAAACCTAAGATGTTCCTCTCCTGCTTCATCTCATAGTTTTTCCCTGCCTTCAACAGCTATTGCCCTGCCAGGGTGTGTGACCTCTGTGTATGTGTGTGTGTGTGTGTGTGTGTGTGTGTGTGTGTGTGTGTGTGTGTGTGTGTGTGTGTGTGTGTGTGTGACCTGTGTGTGTGACCTCTGTGTGTGTGTGTGTGCGTGCGTGCGTGCGTGCGTGCACATTTTGGACTTGATGGAACTATGACTTGTTACTGGTCGTATGACTGTGTAAGAACGAGTTGAGTGCAAACGCTTTGATTTGTCTCTGCAAGATATAGCGCTATATAAAATTCCAATTTTTTATTATTATTATTATTATTAGCATCATCATCATCATTTCATTTCCAGAAAACCCCACTAAGGGGTACGTACGGTACACGACATTTAACCAAATCTGACACAACCACAACGTAGAGATGAATGAATGGTTGTGGCTCTGAATAACCACTGGGGTCTTAACCGCACGGCTGAAGCTTGCATAATGTAATCGTTGTGTTCTCGTGTGGATGGAACCAGGTACATCCCGGCAGTGTACAAGGAGGGGTACGGGGGAGGGGAAGGGGGAGGGGAAGAGCCCATTTGGCTGGATGACGTGGGGTGTACGGGGACAGAGGCCTCCATCTTCCTCTGCCCGCACTTGGGCCTCGGCAACCATAACTGCTCGCACCAACAAGACGTGGGCTTGAACTGTACTGCAGGTGAGGTTTGTCTGTGAGTGTGTGTGTGTGTGGGTAGTAGGTTTGTGTGTGTGTGTGTAGGGGTGTGTGTGTGTTTATTTTTGTTTTGATTTGTTTGTCTATTCACTACATGGTGATTTAGACACACCCGCATTCATACCAAAGTACCTATTATTACACATCGCTTATGAATTGCTGAGAGTCATATAAAACTTCTTGACTAGTGGCATATTTCTTATGAATATCTAAATCTCTCCTTTTATACATGTCAAGAAGAATTGGGCAATCAAACAACAAATGGTGGACTGAAAGTGGAATAGAACAACATGTTACATTTTTTGAATATTTATAATTCCATGCATTTGAATTTAACTTTAGGTGTGTGTGTTGTGTGTGTGTGTTGTAGTGTTGTGTGTGTGTTGTGTAGTTGGTGTTCAGGTGTGGTGTGTAGAAATGTTCTGTGTGTGTATGTTGTATTGATGTTGTTGTAGGGTGTGTGTGTGTAGGTGTGTGTGTAGTAGTGTGTGTG
This sequence comes from Rapana venosa, assembly GCA_028751875.1. Lineage (NCBI taxonomy): Eukaryota > Metazoa > Mollusca > Gastropoda > Neogastropoda > Muricidae > Rapana > Rapana venosa. Next base: position 23,356,489 of record CM054161.1, on the reverse strand, counting down.
TGGTGTGTGGTGCGGTGTGGGTGTGTGTGTGTTAGGTGTGTGTGTGATTGTGGGTGTGAGTAGTAGGTGTGTGTAGTAGGTGTGTGTGTAGGTGTGTGTGTGTGTGTAGTAGGTGTGTGTGTTAGTAGGTGTGTGGTGTGTAGGGGTGTAGGTGTGTGTGTAGGTGTAGTGTGTTGGTAGGTGTGTGTGTGTAGGTGTGTGTGTGTAGGTGTGTGTGTGTGTGTAAGGTGTGTGTGTTGTGTAGGTGTGTGTGTGTAGGTGGTGTGTGTGTAGTAGTGTGTGTGTAGGTGTGTGTGTGTGTGTGTGTTAGGTGTGTGTGTGTTGGTGTGTGTGTAGTAGTGTGTGTGGTGTAGGTGTGGTTGTAGGTGTCGTGTAGGGGTTGAGGGTGTGTGTGTAGATGTGTATGTGTAGGGGTGTGTGTGTAGGTGTGTGTGTGTATGTGTGTGTGTAGGTATGTGTGTGTGTAGGTGTGTGTGTAGTATGTGTGTGTAGGTGTGTGTGTGTAGGTTGTGTGTGTGTGTAGGTGTGTGTGTGTGAGGTGGGTGAGGGTGGGGGGTGGAGGGATTGGTGGTGGTGGGGTGCGGTAGGCCAGGATGGGGGGTTGGTGGGGTTAGGGGGTAGGATGGGGGATGTGTGTGTATGTGTGTGGGGGTGGGGGTGGGAGGATGGAGGTGTGGGGATGTATTTTGTGTGTGTGTGTGTGTGTGTGTGTGTGCGCGCGCGTGTGTGCCTTTGTCTGTGTGCATGTGTGCGTGCGTGTGTGTGTGTGTACGTATATGCGCGCGGGCGCGCGCGCGCGCGCGCGTGTGTGTGTGGTTGTGTGTGTGTGTGTGTGTGTGTATGTGTGTGTGTGTGTATACGTGTACGTGTAGGTCTATGTTTGCTTGTACAAATGTGATTTGCCGCGCACAGAGCCTGAACTATCCAGCAATAGCAGTCAGTTCAGTCAGTCAGTCAGTAAGCCAATTCATTCATCAATCAGTCATTAAGCCAGTCAAGTCATCAATCCGTCAATCTGTCAGTCAGCCAGCCAGCCAATCAGTAAGTCATGTTTTCTTGTGACAAAGTCTGAACCGTCCAGCAATACCTGAAACATTTCTGACAACAACACAACTCAGTCAGTCAGCCAGCCAATCAATCAGTCAGTCAGCCATTCAATCATTCAGTCAGCCATTCAATCAGTCAGTCAACCAGCAAGTCAGCCAATCAATCAGTCAGTCAGCCAGCAAGTCAGCCAATCAATCAGTCACTCACTCACTCATTCAGTCTCTCATTCAGTCAGCCAGCAAGTCAACCAATCAATCAGCCATTCACTCAGCAAGTCATCCAAACAAACATCATCCATTCAATTCTTTTATATTGAGGATAATGGAATAAGCACTCATGTGCTGGGTTTTTTTAAACATACAGTCCCCGTGTGTATGCGGTTTTTGTAAAATTTTGTCATCTGTTCCTACCGGCACACTTCCGAAAAGCGGAACAGGATTTAACGTGTGCGCAAGATGTTCTGCATGCGTTCTCGCGCACACGGGGTCCTCGGTTTATAGTCTCGTCCGAAGGATGATGAAGATCAGTTAGTCAGTCTCTCAGTCAGCAACTCAACTCAACCAGCCAACCAATCACTCACTCACTCAGTCAGTCAGTCAATCAATCATCCATTCAATCAGTTAGTCAGTCACTCAGTCAGAAAGTCATCCAAACAAAAATCATCCATTCAATCAGTTAGTCAGTCACTCAGTCAGCAAGTCATCCAAACAAAATCATCCATTCAATCAGTTAGTCAGTCACTCAGTCAGCAAGTCATCCAACCAATCAATCCACTCACTCAGTCAGTCAGTCAATCAATCATCCATTCAATCAGTTAGTCAGTCACTCAGTCAGCAACTCAACCAACCAATCAGTCACTCACTCAGTCATTCAGTCAATAAATCATCCATTCAATCAGTTAGTCAGTCACTCAGTCAGCAAGTCATCCAAACAAAAATTATCCATTCAATCAGTTAGTCAGTCACTCAGTCAGCAAGTCATCCAAACAAAAATCATCCATTCAATCAGTTAGTCAGTCACTCAGTCAGCAAGTCATCCAAACAAAAATCATCCATTCAATCAGTTAGTCAGTCTCTCAGTCAGCAACTCAACCAATCAATCAGCCAACCAATCACTCACTCAGTCAGTCAGTCAGTCAGTCAGTCAATCAATCATCCATTAAATCAGTTAGTCAGGCACTCAGCCAGTCAGCAAGTCATCCAAACAAAAATCATCCATTCAATCAGTTAGTCAATCACTCAGTCAGCAACTCAACCAACCAATCAACCAATCAAACACTCACTCAGTCATTCAGTCAATCAATCATCCATTCAATCAGTTAGTCAGGCACTCAGCCAGTCAGCAAGTCATCCTAACAAAAATCATCCATTCAATCAGTTAGTCAGTCACTCAGTCAGCAACTCAATCAATCAATCAACCAATCACTCACTCAGTCACTCACTCAATCAACCAATCAATCAACCAATCACTCACTCAGTCACTCAATCAATCAACCAATCAATCACTCACTCACTCAGTCACTCAATCAACCAATCAATCAACCAATCAATTACTCACTCAGTCACTCAACCAACCAATCAATCAACCAATCACTCACTCAGTCACTCAATCAACCAATCACTCACTCACTCACTCAATCAATCAACCAATCAATCAACCAGTCACTCACTCAGTCACTCAATCAATCACTCAATCACTCAATCACTCACTCACTCAATCACTCACTCACTCACTCACTCACTCACTCAATCAGTCAATCAATCAAATCCCCACTCTGCCCGTGTCGCAGAGCCGGAGTCTTCGGGCAGCCCCTCTACAGGGTCCGGGGACAGCACGGCCCTCATCGCGGGTGCCGTGGGCGCCGCTGCCGGGGTGGGGCTCCTGGCTCTGGCGGGTACCCTCCTCAGGAAGTTCCTCTCCAGCAAGACCGCAGTGGAGGCCCTGGGTAGGTCTGGTCTGGGGGGTGTAGGATGGAGGCTGCAGTCAGTCAGGTTTGGGTGGGTGGGTGGGTTGGGTTGGGGTGTGGTTGGTGGGTGTGGGTTGGGTGGGGGGTGTGTGGGGGGGAGGGGGATGGGTGGGGGGGGGGGGGGGTTGGTTGGGTGTGGTGGTGGGTTGGTGGGTTGGGGGGGGGGGTTGGGGGGGAGGGTTGGGTGGGTAGGGGGGTTGGTTGGTTGTGGTGGTGGTGGTTGGTGGTGGTGGTTGGTGGGGCGTGGGGATGGTTGGGGTGGGGGTTGTGGTTGTTGGGGGGAATGGCGGTGGTGGTGGTTGTTGTTGTTGTTGTGGTGGTGGTGGTGGTGGTGGTTAGGGGGTGATGGTGGTGGTGGTTGATGGTGGTGTTATTGTTGTTGGTGGTGGTGGTGGTGGTTGTTGGTTGATGTGGTGGTGGTGGTTGTTGGTTGGTGGTGGTTGTTGGTTGGTGGTGGTGGGGGTTTGGTGGTTGTTGGTTGGTGTGGTGAGGTTGGTGGTGGTGGTGTGGTGGTGGGAGGTGGGGATGGTGGTTGGTGGTGGTGGTGGAGGTTGTGGTGGTTGTGGTTGTGGTGATGGTGGTGAGAGGTGGGGATGGTGGTTGATGGTGGTGGGGGTTGTGGTTGTTTGGGTTGCGGTGGTTGGGGGGGGGGGATGGCGGTGGTGGTTGCTGTTGGTGGTGGTGGGGGTGGTGGTGGTTGGTGGCTGGTGTATTTTGCCTTCTTGATCAATTCTTCTGCCCTTTTTTCTTTTAATACAGAAAGACTTGAAATATAGCAGTTCTCTCCCACGCCGAAGTCAGATGCGCTGGGTCTGACTTGTCAGGCGCTTAACGGCAGCCAAACGCATATTCACTCCTACGACAGACAACAATCGTTTCTGTACTGTCTGAGCTTCGACGAAGAAGAATTATTTCAAAGGATAAAAACATTGTAACGTAGTCTCAGACACTTTGCCTACATCATTCATGAACTTGGGGACGGGATAGCTCAGTGGTCAGAGCACTCGCTTTCCCCAACCTAAGGTTAAGCAGCATCGAGCGAGGGTTACCACTTGGATGGATGACCGTTCACGTGCCTTGGCTTGAGTACAGTCCCCAAGTTCACCCAGCTGTAAATGGCTACCTGCCCTCTTTAAGGGTCAGGGAAGGTAAAGCAGCGAGGGAGAGGAGATGGGCGCCGCCCTCAATATGCTGGTCCTTGAAAAAGTTAAGGTCTCTGACGCCTCGTTCCACTTACGACCACACAGGTTATGGGGAACACCTTTCCCTATTAATTATCTTACAAAGCTGATAGTTTATTTATTTATTTATTTATTCTTTTATATCGAGGATAATGGAATAAGCACTCATGTGCTTTTTTTACATCCAGTTTCGGCTAATTAACCGCTTTCATTTTCTTTTAATTAATTAATTTTTTTTCTGTAACAGGAGAAAACAACAACATGGACAGGAGAGGAAGCCACAGCAGTTCTGATTCCTCCAGTGTCGATTCCTTTCCTATTCCGGGATTGGAACCCAACGCCCCCGCAATGCGCATGCCTGCCGATACCCACTTGGCCCCTATCGTGAACAGCAACCCTCGCTTCCCTCCCCTGCGTTTCTAAAGCTTTGGGGATCGTCCGAGATTTGAAGTGTTGGTGAACGGTGTGTGTGTGTGTGTGTGTGTGTGTGTGTGTGTGTGTGTGTGTGTGTGTGTGTGTGTTGTGTGTGGAGGGGGGAGGGGGGATACTTGTGTGTGTGTGTGTCAAAGTCAAAGTCAAAGTCAAAATTTTATTTCCAGATGGTACATTGAATAAGCAATGTATTTGCTTTTTTTCATCAAGCCATCTATCTAAGAACAAATTTCTTAATATGTGTGTGTGTGTGTGTGTGTGTGTGTGTGTGTGTGTGTGTGTGTGTGTGGGATGTGGGTGAGTGGTGTGGGAGAGATGAGGGTTGGGGGGGTGTAATATATATATATATATATATATATAATATATATATATATATATATATATATATATATATATATGGTGTGTGTGTGTGTGTGTGTGTGTGTGTGTGTGTGTGTGTGTGTGTGTGTGTGTTTTCAATTTTACGTCTGTTCACTTAAAATGATATTAGACGAATCTGTGTGTGTGTGTGTGTGTGTGTGTGTGTGTGTGGGTGGTAGGGGGTGGGTTGGGGGGTGGGGAGAGATGAGGTTGGGGGGGGGGGGGGTTGGGGGGATGTGTGGGGGTGGGGGGTGGGGTGGAGAGGGTATATGTGTGTGGGGGGAGGGGGTATGTGTGTGTGTGTATGTATGTGTGTGTGTGTGAAAGTCAAAGTCAAAGTCAAACTTTTCTTTCCAGATGATACATTGAATAAGCAAAATACTTGCTTTTTTTCGTCAAGCTATCTAAGAGAAAACAAAAACAACAACAACAACAACAAACAAAAAACCCACAAAAAATAATAACAACAACAACAATAAACACACAAATATACCAAACCTTATTGAGAAGGAAATTATATTGATAAAGATGACGATGGTGACTACGGCGATGATGACGATGGCGATATCAACAAACAATGACAATGTGTGTGTGTAGGTGTGTGTGTGTGTGTGTGTGTGTGTGTGTGTGTGTGTGTGTGTGTGTGTGTGTGTGTGTGTGTGTGTGATCAAATGGTGATCAAATTGGACTTTCCAGTTACGTTTATCCCCCACAAAACGTTTTCTGAGAAATCGTCATGATTGACAAGTACGTTTAATTTATGATTTTTAAAAAAGCCAGTTTTCCCGATTTTATATTTCTCGTTGTTGCTGTTGTTGTTGTTGTCCAGGTTTTCAAAGTCTAGTTCTCCCCGTTTTCATTCCACATCTTGCCATTATATGTTCAATAACATATTTAATTGTAAAAAACAAAACAAAAAAACAACCCAAACAACCGGATTTCTGGAAGGTACTTTGCTACCATATTTTTTAGATGCTTTCCCCCACGAATTTCATGCGCTTTGATTTGTCTTTGCAAGATACAGCGCTATATAAGTTCCATTTATTATTATTATTATTATTATTATTAGTTTGTTGGTGTATTTTGCATAAGCTGTGTTTTCTAAGGGGACGGGATAGCTCAGTGGTCAGAGCACTCGCTTTCCCCCAGCTTAAGTTAAGCAGCATCGAGCATGGTTACCACTTGGATGGGTGTCCGTTTGTGCGCCTTGGCTTCAGTACAGTTCCCCCAGTTCACCCAGCTGTAAATGGGTACCTGCCTCTTTAGGGTCAGGAAAGGTAAAGCAGCGAGGGAGAGGGAGATGGGCGCCGCCCTCAAAATGCTGGCCCCTTGAGAAGTTGAGGTCTCTGATGCCTCACTCCCCTATGACCACATAGGTTATGGGACACCTTACATTTACTTATGTTTTCTGATTTAGTTTTTCTTTTGGGTGCTTTTTTCAAGAGTGTACCCCTCTATGTTACCAAAACAGTTACCATTTCAGCATTTTTGTTCAGTGACATTTGTTGCTCATTTTTGAATTATTAAAAAAATTTCGAGATTACTGCATTTGAGTGAATTATATATAACAAAAGTGCGTTTAAATCTTTTCTATCACAACATATTTGAACTCGAATTGTACTGATGTTGTTTCTTTAGATTATTTTACCTTAAATCGTATGAAAGTAAACATTTCCGTGAGTCTTTCAAACGTGTCTTTCTATTCCTTTATGTGTCTTGCTAGATGACTTTCAGAAAGTAACAATAATAGAAATTATATACATGCCCATGCATCTTTCAAATCTGTCGTACTTTTCCTTTGTATGTGTTGCTGACGTCATTTACATGAAGTAACTATATCAATGACGAATATTTCCATGCAAAAAATACTCCAATTTCTCTCTCTCTCTCTCTCTCTCTCTCTCCTCTCTCTCTCTCTCTCTCTCTCCTCTCTCTCTCCCTCTCTCTCTCTCTCTCTCTACATCTCTCTCTCTCTTCATCTCTCTCTCTCTACCTCTCTCTCTCTCTCTCTCTTCTCTCTCTGTGCGTGTGTGTGTGTGTGTGTGTGTGTGTGTGTGTGTGTGTGTGTGTGTGTGTGTGTGACTGACTAAAGTGACTTTCTCAATGTGACTCTATAGAATAAACACACACGAGTATTTTCATGCATCTTTCAAATGTGTCCTTCCCAGATTTCTTGCCAAATGCCCTGTGTTGCAAAGAAGTTTTTATATCTAGATCTCTGATGTTGCAAAGACGTTGCTATGTCTAGATCTCTGATGTTGCAAAGACGTTGCTATGTCTAGATCTCTGATGTTGCAAAGACGTTGCTATGTCTAGATCTCTGATGTTGCAAAGACGTTGCTATGTCTAGATCTCTGATGTTGCAAAGACGTTGCTATGTCTAGATCTCTGATGTTGCAAAGACGTTGTTATGTCTAGATGTGTGATGTTGCAAAGTCGTTGTTATGTCTAGATCTGTGATGTTGCAAAGATGTTGCTATGTCTAGATGTGAGATGTTGCAAAGACGTTGCTATGTCTAGATGTGTGATGTTGCAGAAACGTTGTTATGTCTAGATCTGTGATGATGCAAAGACGTTGTTATGTCTAGATCTGTGATGTTGCAAAGACGTTGCTATGTCTAGATCTATGATGTTGCAAAGACGTTGCTATGTCTAGATCTGTGATGTTGCAAAGACGTTGCTGTGTCTAGATGTGTGAGGTTGCAAAGACGTTGCTATGTCTAGATCTGTGATGTTGCAAAGACGTTGCTATGTCTAGATCTGTGATGTTGCAAAGACGTTGCTATGTCTAGATCTGTGATGTTGCAAAGACGTTGTTATGTCTAGATCTGTGATGATGCAAAGACGTTGTTATGTCTAGATGTGTGATGTTGCAGAAACGTTGTTATGTCTAGATCTGTGATGTTGCAAAGATGTTGCTATGTCTAGATGTGAGATGTTGCAAAGACGTTGCTATGTCTAGATGTGTGATGTTGCAGAAACGTTGTTATGTCTAGATCTGTGATGATGCAAAGACGTTGTTATGTCTAGATCTGTGATGTTGCAAAGACGTTGCTATGTCTAGATCTATGATGTTGCAAAGACGTTGCTATGTCTAGATCTGTGATGTTGCAAAGACGTTGCTGTGTCTAGATCTGTGATGTTGCAAAGACGTTGCTATGTCTAGATCTGTGATGTTGCAAAGACGTTGCTATGTCTAGATCTGTGATGTTGCAAAGACGTTGCTATGTCTAGATCTGTGATGATGCAAAGACGTTGCTATGTCTAGATCTGTGATGTTGCAAAGACGTTGTTATGTCTAGATCTGTGATGTTGCAAAGACGTTGCTATGTCTAGATGTGCAATGTTGCAAAGACGTTGTTATGTCTAGATTTGTGATTCGTCACAATGTTTTGTTGTTGTTTTTGTTGTTGTTTTTGTGTGTGTGTGAGTGTGTGTGTTTTCGTCTGAATTTATTCCACACGAAATTGATATACCCGCCTTTCTATTATGGTGTGTGGGTGTGTGTGTGTGGTGTGTGTGCGTGCGTGCGTGTGTGTGTGTGTCGTGCGTGTGTGTGTGTGTGTGTGTGTGTGTGAGAGAGAGAGAGAGAGAGAGGAAGAGAGAAGAGAGAGAAGAGAGAGAGAAGAGAGAGAGAGAGAGAGAGAGTGCACGCCCTCGTATGTGCTTGCTTATTTGCTTACCTTCGTAAGTTTAACCATGTTTAAAATAAACATTGAATTTTAGCTAACTGTAATGTAAGTGACAACACGGACTATCAACGTTTCTAGTTGATATATATTATATTTATGAATGCTAGTTGATATATGTGTGATATATAATGAATGATTTGCAAGTGGTGGTGATGACGTAATTGCCAGATAATTATGTGAATAAAGTCACGGCATTGACTGTTGACAATACCACTTCATGTATGAATGATATGTAATGAACGATTTGTAATCAGTTGTGATGGCGTGTTTGTGAAATCTGTTATCAAAAAGTACATTTGCTATTGGTGATGCTAGCTGATACAGGAATTTTATATAATAAATGATTTCTAATTAATAATGAAAACGACATTGCTGTATCAGCGATTGAAATGACGACATTGATTGTTAATCATGCCAATTGATATGATATGTGATATAAAATGTTTTGTATATAGTAATATAATAATGTAACTGCGATTTGTGAATAGAGTAACAACGATTTTGATTACTGACAATGGTAGTTACTCATAAATGATGTGTGGTAATGATGATCCGTAATTAATACTGATGATGTACATGAGTAAAGTTAATGACCTACGATTAAGAATAAATATGTTAATTATTTTTCTCTTTGTTTCAGATGTTAGTTATTAATGATCTGTAATAAAGTTGACATTATTTGTTATGATTGATTTCTGTTAATGACGTTTGAATTCAAAGGATGTGATATCTGTTTGTTTTCCTGAGAATTTTTCCTTTATTCCTTTTTTTTAAAAAGATTTTATTTCGTTTTTGCTACCCCAACTCCCGTAATTATGTCCTACTGTTCCAACATCATTCATTACGATCTCCTCCCCCCCCCCCCCCCCCCCCCCCCCTTCCTCCCCTTCCAGGTGTATCTTGGCTCGTCAGTTTGCATCCTCGGAGTCAGAAATCCGTGGGGAGCTTGTCAACCTTAGACTGCTGTAGGGCCACCAACCACAAAGGCCCTGCTATGCTGCTGGGTCACTTTGGTGGTGTTCAGTAATGCCGGTTGTGGTATTTCTTGATAAATGTATTGCTTCTGTTATCAATGCTTCGCGTTTGCTGACTTTATATAAATGTTATTAAAGTTAACTTTGTTGGGTTTTATTGGTCAATAAATCAGCTTTTTAACTACACAAAGAGGCCGTTTGTCCTACTGGTATTGTGATGTGGTTTGTTTCTTTAATTGGAATATAAAGTGTGTGTGTGTTAGTGTGTGTGTGTGTGTGTGTGTGTGTGTGTGTGTGTTTAGTGTGTGTGTGTGTGTTAGTATGTGTGTGTGTGTGTGTGTGTGTGTGTGTTGTGTGTGTGTGTGTATGTGTATGTGTGTGTGTGTGTGTGTGTGTGTGTGTGTGTGTGTGAGAGAGAGAGAGAGAGAGAGAGAGAGAGAGGAGAGAGAGAGAGAGGTGTGTGTGTGTGTTTAAGTGTGAGTAAGTGTGTGTGTGTGTGGGGTGTGTTTGTGAGTGCGTGAGTGAGTGAGAGGTGTGTGTGTGTGTGTGTTCAAGCGTGTGTGTGTGTGTGTGTTCAAGTGTGTGTATGGTGTGGTGTGTTCAAGTGTGTGTGTGGTTCAAGTGTGTGTGTGTTCAAGTGTGTGTGTGTTAGTGTGTGTGTGTGTGTGTTCAAGTCTCTGTGTGTGTGTGTTTTCTCCTTCTCGGCTGGGGGGGGGGGGGGGGGGGGGGGGGGGGGGGGGGGGGGGGCGACGGGATAGCCTAGTGGTCAGAACATTGCGCTGGCAATCTGACGACCCGGGCTCGAATCCCGTTCAAGGGAATTTTTCCCCTGGAGTTAACTTCAGTGCAGACTCCACTCTACCCAAAAGTTTTTCGGATGAGACTATAAACCGAGGTCCCGTGTGCGAACGCGCGCAGAACATCTTGCGCACACGTTAAATCCTGTTCCGCTTTTCGTAAGAGTAGGTCATTGTGTGTCGGTGGGAACAGATGACAGAATTTACAGCACCGCATACACACGGGGACAGGATGGGAAAAAAAGCACATAAGTGCTTATTCCATTATCGTCGAGACACACACACACACACACACACACACACACACACACACACATATATATATATATATATATATATATATATATATATATATATATATATATATATATATATATATATATATAAAAGGTTCACCAATGGTGAGTTTTTGCGTACGCGACCATTTTTGCCCACCACTAGAATGGCCAAATTCCGATTTGGGGGATCAGGATATTTAACTTCAGTACTTTATGATTTATAATTTTTAAAAAACCCAACTTTTTTCTTTTTAAAGTAGAGAGGCCTAATTATTAAACAACGTACACAACTAAAGATAAGGAAATAAATTCTTCTTCATTGGCATTTCAATCAACGGGAGTTTTCATCTGATTATGATTCAGTTCAGCTCATTTGTTTATTTCGTGTGGATTCCACAAAACAAAACAAACAACAACAAAAACCCAAACAACAACACCTTCATACCCTAACCCCCCTTCCCCCCCCCCCCCCCCCCCCCCCCCGAAATAAACCCAACCAAAGAAAAACAAAAACAAAAACAAACCAGACAGAACTTGAAAAATAACTTAAATCCATACTTTTTACATACAACAAAACGTAAGAAAGATGGGACAATGTGACTGAAAAAGGGAGATAATAACTGAAATCTAGTTTCGTTATTAAACCGAAAAGTGAACACGGGTGTAAGCTAAAGGGCTTTTGGCGAAGTGACAATGACAATGACAATGACAAATTCTTTTATTTCGAGGATAATGAATAAGCACCCATGTGCTTTTTTTACATCCAGTCCCCGCCCTTAAGGATATATATGATAATAAAATAAAATAAAGCCCATAGCAATACACTTACACAGTATACGGGAAAAAATATATACACAAAAATCCCCACAAAAATCACCGAAGAGAGAGAGAGACAAAAAAGTAGCAACAGGTAAGAAAGAAAGCAAAACAGAAAACACACAAACAACCGAAAAAATAGCAAGAACCAAGAGCAAAACAAAAGCGGCAACAACAACACGGGGAGAGGGGACAACCGTATAGTCCCCCCTCAACCAAAAAAAAAACCCAACCACACAACCAAAAACAACTCCAAACCCAAATCAAAACAGAGCCAAACAAAGCAAAACCTCCATAAAATAAAGGAGAAGTGAAAGAGGGAGGTCATTCCAGGTGGATGGACCAGAAATAGAGAAAGAGTGACGGCCAACAGTGGTTTGTTTGAATCTGGGTGTTCGAAAGCACAAAGTATCTGCGGCTGAACGAAGGGAACGGGATGGAGTATACAGGTGAAGACAGTTACAGAGATAAGAGGGTGCAGATTTGTGGAGACATTTGAAACAGAGGGTATTGATCTTATACTTCAGTCTTTGTGAGACAGGCAGCCAGTGAAGAGATCGCAGAAGAGGAGTGATGTGACATGCCTACATAAACAACAAATAGAACTCTTCCTTTAATATTTTTCTTTCTTTTAAAAAAACAACAACAAGATAGAAGATATATGATATGTGTGTGTGTGTGTGTGTGTGTTGTAATCAGAACTATGTGCTTTCATAGAAGAGTTAACATGGTGAGCAGAACTGGACATAGGATCTTCTATATAATATGGACAAAGAAAGCAAGAATCAACTTTACATAGCCTGGTATGTACTTTGCCATGCATGCGTCAAGTTATGTACAGATGGATAAGATATTTTTTTCTTGATGGTTGCATCAACTACTAAAGGTTGTTTTTCTTCAGAAATCATTATGTTGTTTATAGCTCCTCCGAAAAGGAACTTTGGCCTATATCTGAGCAACTGCTTCGACCCTCCCTCCCTCTCTCTCGCAAAAAGATCGGTAGTTAGCCAAGTTAGTAATCCGCAAGGAGGGTGGGAAGAGGGGGAGAGACTGAGAAGGTAGTTTTCTGATGACGTCATTCGCAAAAAAACTACTTGGGCGACAGGGGAGATCACACCTAATGTAAAGTCTCGGTCTTTTCCCTTTAACGTCGTCTGGACTCTAAGAAACATCCGAAAAAGGGAAGCCAATGCCTAGCAGACAGATTTTTCGATTGAGACTCTGTGTACATCCATTATCTGACTGTTGTCGTCTGATTACAGACTGGTGGAAAAGGTAATGTTGGAAAATCGTCAATTTTTAACGCAGTAGTGTTTATGCAATCGTTCAACAAGGGAAGCAGATGAAGAATTCGTATGACGTCGGCCTCCTTAGCCTTCTGCTTTCCGACGCTGAATCGTTGAGTAGTTGATCAAGTCTGGATGGTTACTGCCAACTGGAAAGATTATCTACCATAACACTATACATACTGAAGAAAATATGTTAGAAATCAGAATAAAATATCGATATTTGTTTTTAAAGGAATTCCAGTCGAATCGAAGGATAGTGTAAACAATGTGATCGCGGTTATCTGACCGTTTCAGTCATAAATTCAACAGTCTTATCCAGTCACGAGTTTAGTTCGTTCAACAAGCTTCATAAAGGATGACACACCTTGTCATATCCATAGTCAGACGGAATCACAAGCTGTGGTCGGAAAATGAGTCGGTCTTTCCAGTCCAAGTAAGGTTTTTGCAGTGAAAGAAGGTTGTGCTCATTTAGTTCTAGTCACAATGCTAATAGCCCGAGGACATAGATCTGCAGGTGTGCTGTAACTTTATTTAATGCTTCGAAGTAGAGAATAGCCTATAGTTGCTAGCCTGCACAGGTGTAGTACATTTGGAGTATGGACAGATTTCCTAGAGTATTTTACTGACCAGGATAGTTTTGGAGATGTGTCATAAAATGGTGTACATGGTATAACTGTACAAACCATTTGGCATCACTCCACAACTAGGAGAAATTATGCAATGATGCACTAAGCCTAGTCATCAGGGATCATTGTGAATGAAAATATGGATGCTCTTTGCTTGTGATAAGTATGTGGTCTTGTGTTAGTTTAATTAAGTATGAGATTTTGTCTAACACAGTAACTCACTAACTCACTCACGAACCATTATGATGATTATCTTCAACAATTTGTACTCCATGAGTGCAGCTGCTCAGCAGTCTCTGGACCAGCCCTGTAGTGGCTGAGTGCAACGGGCACTGGGTTATCATAGTAAAATCAACATATATCTTTTTTGTTTAAAACCCAGAGGTGAGATTTTTACTTAGAAATGTGACTGGTTTTGCCCACCAGTTTCGTAGCCGCATTCCAACTTTGGGGATGATGTCTCTAATACAATACATATGTGAATGTGTGGGGTTTTTTGTTTGCTTTTTAAATTTAGATAATTATATCTTTTGTCATCCATTCTTACTGTCATGAATGGCCTAGTCTTTCGAAAAGACAGAACAGGTTTTAGCATGTTCTTTACAGTTTATGAATGCATTCACAAATGGGGCTTTGGTGTACAGTCTCATTCAAAGAACTTTTCAAGGAAGTGGAGTCACTACTGACGTTAACTCTGAGGGGGAAATCTTCTTGAAGGGGCGTCTCAGTGGTTGCTCAAACCAGGGCTCAATCTTGGTCCATCAAATTGTGAACGTAATGCCTAATGGCTAATGCTTTAACCCTTAGGCCATCCTATCCCTCATGTATGTATAGTTTGGTTTCCTCAAGAGCATTTAAGTGAAGAGATGGATTTTATGACACAGTTTTGCCAGTCGTGAAGTAGGCCTACTGTCTTCTTGCTGGGAGTTTACTTTATTAGTGTGCGATACAAGCTACATTATGTGGGTGAAAATATGAACCAACTTGTAAAGTAGACCACTAGTGCAGTTTCAGAGAATTGAGGATAAAAAGGTTGCTGCTGAAAATGATACGTTGTCTTCATCGCATCTTGTGGGTGAAGGATGAGGATTTTTTTTTAAAATTAATTTTTGGCGCAGGTTTTGGTTAGCCTATGAGCAGGCTTGCCTGTGCAGAGTGTGCTGTACCCTTGTTTGTGTGTACATGGATGTTAGAGATTAAGTCTGATGTAATGCTGATGATAATAATAGTAATACTAATATTGATGATAATAATAATAAACAAATTCAAACAATCATTTTTCTGTTACACAATATTGTCAATTCACACAAGCACACATGCACACACACACGCATACGTGCACACACACACACACACACACACACGTATGCAACTTTACATACACATGCATGAAGAATCCAGTAGCACTTTCTATTTGAAGGACGTCGGGTTAGAAATCCAGTAAGCAGACCTGTTTAGTCTAAAGATCCTGTGATGATTCATAATATTGGTGTTTGATGACTAACAATGTGGCAGAAAGTGAGAAAGGAAGGAAGGTGGCAGGATGGTTAAGACGTTTGCCTGCCAACAAGAAGACCGTGAGGTTCTGGGTTCGATTCCCAGCCTCGCCCTTTCTTCCTAGTTTGACAAAAAAAATCAAACAATGTCAAAGTCCTTCGGATGAGACTATAATTACCGAGGCCCCGTGTGTGAACGCATGCAGAACATCTTGCGCACATGTTAAATCCTGTTCCGCTTTTCGAAAGAGTAGGCCATTGTGTGCCGGTGGGAACAGATGACAGAATTTACAAAAACGCTACACACGGGGACTGGATGTAAAAAAAAAAAAGCACCTGAGTGCTTATTCCATTATCCTCGGGGGGGAAAAAATCATATCATCTGAGCGCTTTGATTTGTTGCTTTACAAGATTCAGCGCTATGTAAATTCCATACATTATTATTATTATTATTTTATTATTATTAAACACATCTATGGTTTTACTAGTGTATTACTATTAGGTTACAAATGCAGTTCGTCAAGTCTCTGCTCAGTGGTTTTCTTGTAACTTGTGTTGTAATGTAAATTATGGGGGTTTTTTTTAATGTGTATTTTATATTTAATTTATGAAAAAAGTTATTCTTTTATTTCATGGATCATGGAATAAGCACTCATGTGCTTTTTTTTTACATCCAGTCCCTGTGTGCATGCATTTTTGTAAATTTTGTCATCTGTACGACTACATTTGGCACAATCATCAGCACACAATGGCCTACTGGCTACTCTTTCGAAAGGCTGAACAGGTTTTAATGTGTGTGCAAGATGTTCCGTGTGCATTTGCACATGGAACATTGATTTAGAGTCCCATACGAAAAGACTTTAGGGGCAGTGGAGTCAGCACTGGTGTTAATTCCAGGGGAAAAATCCACTGCTGGTGGTTCGAACCTGGGCTTGAACTTGAGCTGTCACATCGAGCGCAATGCTCTAACCACCAGGCTATCCCATCCAGTTTCATTTATAATATTGTCATCTTAGGGAATCTAAGAACCTGAAAATTTTGGGTTTAGACTTAATAACAACTTAAATTTCCCCATGGGGATGCCAGGAGGCCTGTCAGTATAAATAGCATCCCCACCTTCTGGAAATTCTGTGCTAGGTATTCCCTCTATTCTATCTCTCTCTTTGTGTCTGCTTTGTTCCTTTTCTTCTTGTCACCTCCTTCTCGTCTTTTTTCTGCCTTCTTGATTCAAGCTCCTGCCTTTTTTCCAGAAAGACTTAAAAGATAACAAATTCTCTCCCATGCCGAAGTTGGATGTGCTGGGCCTGACTTGTCAGGCGTTTAACGGCAGTGCAATGCATTTTCGTTCATGTAACAGACAACAATAGTTGCTGTCAGAGCGTTCGACAAAGAAGAAGAAAGAAGAAGTACAACTTAAATCATTTGGCCCAGGCCAAAATATTGTTCATTTATAACTTCTCGACATAAGGCAAATTATGCCAAAGCCTGCATTCAACTGTTTGCATAATTCATCCAATAAAACCATTAAAAAAACCTCAACTATAACAAGCACAAAAAAAACCCACAGCAATAGGTGGGTAATAATTTTTCATGTGATTGTTTCTGAATGTTTAATTTTTATTTTATCAAAATCAGTGCATGGGCCCGGAAGGTGCTGCATCACTTACTGTGGCACACACAACGGATCACTGCCCTTGTGTTTTAAATGCATTATCATATTCTATTTATAAGAAAATAAAAAGATAAACCCAGAAGAGGAAATAGTAGGTTCTATATATATTAATTTTCGCAACATATTTTTATTTCACGAAAATCAATGAAAGCAGTATATAGAGTTAAATTGCGTGGTAAATACAGTATACGCACACCCACTCACAGGCCTTCCACCTTCATTCTCCTGCCCTGCAGGAAGTGAACAACTGGTTTCTTTGTGCCCTGCAAAAGGTTAAAGTGTTACATTGAGATTGCCTTTAGCCTTGACAAGCTTTTGGCAGAGCAATAGATCTATACACTGTACTCTATTCAAAGGAGAAAAAAATCCTCTGAAGTGGAGTATAATCGGCAAGGTACCTGAAAAATTAAACGAAAGCAAACCTATCATCCATTATGTACGAGTTACAATCTCACGATGATTCTCGGATGAGACTATAAACTGAGGCCCCGTGTTCGAACGCATGCAGAACATCTTGCGCACATGTTAAATCCTGTTCCGCTTTTTGGAAGAGTAGGCCGGTGGAAACAGATGACAGAATTTACAAAACCGCATACACACGGGGACTGGATGTGAAAAAGCACATGAGTGCTTATTCCATTATCCTCGATATAAAAGATAAATAAATAAATAAATAGTATGAAGAGTGCCACAAAGTGCGTTTTGTGGATGATCCCCAGGGTGTTAAGCTGGGGAAGCTGCAGAAGACATTGAGTATGGTACTTGAATTTGATGTAGGTATGGTTTATAAATACACATGTATTAGTGATGATGTATTGATGTAAAGTGTGCATGCATAGGAGAAGATGAACAATTTCAGCATTGTGGCCAAACCAGTGGATGGGTGATGAATGCATTATTATTAGATTTAAATATTGTGTGGTAGATTCCTCATAGTGTGTGTTCATGTCTAAAAGTTGTACATTATAACAAATTAGTTACATATTTGCAGCATGTTTACATTGTGTGTTGTGTAGTGTAAGATGTGTGTGTATGCTTACTTGTACATGCATGCATGCTGGTGTATATACATGTGCATGTATAGGCATGCATGTGTGTGTACACACATCCTTTTTTTTTTTTTCCAAAGAAATGTCATCTTTGCTGATTTAAATCTTGCTGAATAAAAGCTGGGCTAAGGACAGTGTAAATATTTGTAGGAGGGTAGATATTACTTTTTTTTTTCTCCTCAGCTTTTGTGGGCAAAAACTTAATATTTCATTTTACCTGATGTTGTGTGTGTGTGTTTGTGTGTGTGTGTGTGTGTGTGTGTGTGTGTGTGTGTGTGTGTGTGTGTGTGTGTGTGTGGTGGAGAGAGAGAGACAGAGAGACAGACAGAGAGAGGGAGAGAGAGCTGAGTTTGCTAAAGACAACACAGTTGCTGCTATAGATTCTGTGATGTGCAATAAAAGCACTCACATGCTACTAGTGTGTCATCTCATGCGAAAGATTAGCACTGATGCGAAAGACCAGCAATGGTTTAGTACAGGTCTATAGTACAGCTGTACTCATGGTCTGTTAGTGTTAGTGTGAGAGGGAGAGGTTAAATAAAAACAACAACACACCTGTGCCTTGTATGATTGTAGGACTTCCAACTGCCACAGGCATCTTAATGGGTTTTTTTGTTTGGGGGGGGTGGGGGTGTTTTATTGTTGTTTTTAATTTTTAAAATAGAATAGACAGAGCTCTACGTGTTACACACACTGGATCCATGGTCTAGAGGTAACGCGCCTGCCTAGAAAGCAAAAAGTCCAGGTCGGAAGTGTGCGGTTGTTCGTTCCTGTTGGACCCGAAACTTTTCCCCCATCCATTAGCCAATGAGTGGTGGTCTGGGTGCTAGTCTTTCGGATGAGACTGAGGTCCAGTGTGTTACACATAATTATTTAGCGCATGTAAAAGAACCCACGGCAACAAGAGAGTTCTCCATGGAAAAATTCTGTAGAAAAAGCCACTCTTGAAAGGGAAATAAATACAGTTGCAGACAGGAAAAAAAAAAAAAAAAAAGGGTGGCGTTGCTCTTGTGGCGACATGCTCTCCCCGGGAAGAGCAGCCTGAATTTTGCGCAGATAAATCTACTGTGACTTAAAATGGTATAAATAAATAAATAAATACTGAGAGAAAGAAAGCAAGAGAGAGAGAGTGTGTGTGAGAGAGAGTGTTGAAATGCACTTGTGTACATGTTGCAAATTCACACACCTCTTTATGCTTTGTGTGTGTGACTGTGAGTATGTGTGTGTGTGTGTGTGTGTGTGAGCGTGTATGTGTATGTGTGTGTATATATACATATATATGTATGTGTGTGTGTGTGTACGTGTGTGTGTGTGTTGTCTGTCCGTGTTTGTCTGTGTGTTCATATACATACATGTACTCTTTTATCACCTGTACTCACGCACATCAATCAAATGCTAATCATACTAAAACTGATAATTATCGTATAATCCATTTTTCACTCAGGGAGGCACCGTGGTCGAGTGGTTTAGGCGGTCAACTAGTGATCCAGAGGTCGCAGGTTCGATCCCCGCTCGGCTCGGTGTTGTGTCCTTGGGAAAGACACTTTACTCCTATTTTCCTCACTCCACCCAGGTGTACAAGTGGGTACCAGCTCTGCTGGGGAAGTATCTGGCGACAGACTAGCGTCCTGTCACAGGGGTGGTGAAAAACCATCAGTTCGCTTAACGCTACAGAAACCGGGATAAGCTCCGGCTTTATGGGCCTTCTGGCTCGAAAGAACATACTACTACTACCATTTTTCCTCCACAGATTGCCCAGGTGGAAGAAGCCTCAAGGGCAGGATGATCAGGTCGTTCTGAAGTTGGCCACAGGGGAAAAGAAAGAGAGGCCGAGAGCAGGAGACAGAACCATGGATAACTCGGGGGGTGCCAAGCCCAAAACAATGTCAAGCACCGCCACCACCACCGCCACCGCCAACAACAACAACAATGGTACCAACAGTCAGCAGGGTAGGTGGGCTTGGTTTGGTGGGTGTGTGAACAGTGCCATACACACGTATGTGTGCATGTATGTGTGCTTGTATGCATGTACACACAGTCAATGTCAGGCTGCAAGAAGCACTGTGGGCATGTGCGTGTGTACATGCAATCACGCATGTATGCATGTGCGTGTGCACACACACACTCTCTGTCTCTCTGTCTGTCTCTCCCTCTCACTAAGTCTCACACACTCTCTCTCTCTTTTGCTCTCTCTCACACACACACAAACACACACACACATACACACTAATATTACACACAACACACACACACACACATCACAACACACACACGCACACAGCACGACACAACACACACACACACACATACACACAGACTTAGTTCATTGATTTAACTTTATGTTTGTTTTTTCCTTTTCCTATGACTATGAGGGCCTGGTGTAAACAATCTTCTGGCTTATATCGAATTACACTCAATACAATATATTTGGGCTCTGTCTGTCTCTCTTCTATGTTCACACACAAACAAGACAGTATGCACATTTATATATGCCCCACATGTGCAGACACACGCAGGCAGGCATACAATGATAAATCACAATGAATGATACACACACATATGCACACATTTATACACACATGAAAATAAACACATTAAACTAATTTAAAGAACTCATATATGCTCACACGCACACACACACAGTGACACACACACACACACACGTATGCATGCATTTATACATGAAATTATGTATTCAGTGAGCATAGATTCTTTGGCCAGGTATTGTACACACACCGACACACACACACACACATGCAAACATGTACACATATATGTATACATATATTTACTGAGCATATTTTTCTTTGGCCTGATATTGGAGTTTTGCTGGTGATGAGAAGAACTTTGTCAAGAGAAAAAATATAGAAATTCTCCTTTTATCTAATAACTGGAGCAAACCAAAAAAATCTTTCACAACTGAACATTTTTTAGGCTTTGTTTGTGATAGTATTTTATGTGATTTTTAAAAAATGGTATGTGTTTGGCTGTTTCAAGATTGTCCGATTATAATTCATCTTCCCTCTTTTTTTTTCCTATCAAAACATACATTTTCTTGGTGGTATTAGCATTTTCGGTAATGTATGAATTGTATGACAGGCTTTAGGAGAAGCGTTCATAAAAAGTTTCCATCAAGATTTGGACTATTCATGCAGTGCTTCCATTTCCCCTTACTGGTATTAACAAGACATCTTTTTTTAAATATATATATATATACTCAGATGGTCTTTCAGGCTGGTGCACACTGTTATTGCTGTCTACTTGGCAAATCACTTTTCTTTTTGGTGGTGCCAGTATTGCAGTGTAAGTAAACACTTATTGAGCCAGGGACATTCGATCAAAGCCACAGCCAGGAACCTTCAGTCATAGTTGTGATGGTACAAAGTACAAAACTGTATCTTGTTTTGGTTTTAACACTTTGACTTAACAGGTACTGCCTTTGTTATCTAGAGCATATTCGTTGGACGCAGCATGTACATGGTTTTTTTTTATCAAGGTTTGAAGTGTTTTTGGCGAGAAAGATGTCTGATAATAGCATGTTTAAATGAGTGACGTCAAGTTTCTACGTGTATGTATATGGTCACCCTTGACGAGAATGGCGGTTCTGCTGAAAATAGACTAGATTTTGAAGAAAGCAGTGGTTTTGAAGAAGAAGAAGAACAATTTATTGAAAATATTATATCAAATGACTTTGAGCCTGCGTAAATTTGTCAATAGTTGTTAAGCTTATAGTGTAAGGAGCGTCTGTAAAAATATTAAAGTTGTCCACCCTTTCAATATACCAGCAAAACCCGCCCTTACGATATGCTTGATATGTATATAAAAAAAAAGTAATAAAATTTACATCTATTTTCATGAAGCATGCCAAATTTTAGGGGTACATTAGACTTCATTTAGACTTGGAACAGACATTTTTTTTTACAATCAGTCAGATTCTGGCTTTTTTCCACTGCTTGCCCAGACCAGCACACTGATTTGTCTGTAACACCAGTCAGAATTATTCTTCTTCATGTGCCAGGTCTGCTGCAGACATCGGCGATCATGGCCTTCCATTCCTCTCTGTTGTCAGTTCTCCTGATGAGTTCATTGTTGGGGGATTCTTTCCTCGTTGCGTAGCTATTCAGACTGTCTGTGTATTTTGTGCATTGTCTTCCTCTGTCTTTGGTACCACAAATCTTTCCACACAATATTTGCTTTTCTATTCCATCAGCTCTGTTTATGTGCCCCAAAAAATGTAGTTGTCTTTTTCTGATGGTTTTGAGTAGGGATCTTTTGTACCCGGCCATTTCAGATTCTGGCTTTTTTCCACTGCTTGCCCAGACCAGCACACTGATTAGTCCGTAACAACACCAATCAGAATACTGTTTAAAAAAAAAAAAAAGTCTGATTGTGTTCCTCCGTGCATGATATACACATTTCCACGTTTTTTCTTAAAACCGTTTCAGCAAGCACAAGTAGCAGCAGCAGCAGTAGCAGCACACAAGCGACAGGAGCCCAACCACGGCACCGGTCCCAGCGCATGGAGAACGGCTTCATCCCCCGATCCTCGGGAGAGCCTCGCGCAGCGTCCGCAACTACCCCGGCGGCGGCAGCAGCAGCAGCGGCAGCGTGAACGGCTACGCCTCCAGGCCCCCGCCCCCGCCAGAAGACGCGACAAACCGCCGGGCCACCGCCCCCTCTTCCGCAGCCCGCGCCAGACACTCGTCCTCCACCCAGACGCGCAGCAGCCACCCCCAGCGCGTCAACTTCAGCGACTACTCTCCCTTGCGAGGGGCCACCCGCCTGGAGGCCA
The DNA here is from genome assembly GCA_028751875.1 of Rapana venosa. Taxonomy (NCBI): domain Eukaryota; kingdom Metazoa; phylum Mollusca; class Gastropoda; order Neogastropoda; family Muricidae; genus Rapana; species Rapana venosa. The sequence goes on along the minus strand of CM054161.1, from coordinate 23,334,022 downwards.
GGAGCGTGCCTTGGCAGAGCGGCAACCCCGAGTTTCGCCGGCGGTCGCTGCGCTACCTCCACCCCGTGCCCAGGATCGGCGAGTCCATGCTGGTGGGGCCCTTGGAGAGCCCCACCGGGGATGTGTTCCGTCCCCTGTCCCCCCTGTCCCCTTGCTTGCACCCCCCGGTCTCTCCCTCGCTGCACGGCATCCTCAGCAGTTCGGAGGATTCGGACTCCGAGTCGGGCAGTCCCATGTCTCCCCTGGGGTCCTCCCAGCTGCAGTCTCCGGCTTCCGCAGACTCCCTGGCTTTGCCGCAAGGTGGGTAGGGGCAGGGAGCAGGATGGGGTTGGTGTGGGTTGGGTTGGGTTGAGTCGTGTTGAGTGAGACGGACGTGTGTGGGTTTTTTTTTGTGTGTGTATACTGAAGTCTTTTTTTCAACGTGTGAAGTTCCTCCTCCCTTTCCCTGCTGTTTGTTTGTGTACTGGCATTTGAGCGTAACACCGTTAATTATTGTCAACTCATCGTCGTTGCTGTCGTTCAGGGTTTGCATGGTTCTTAGAACTCGTTGAATTTTGAGACTCCCTTTTTTCAAGGCTTTGAATCTCCTTCAAAAAGACCAAAATGTCGATTTGTGTCAAGAAAAAAAGCAAACTCTTGAGAGGCATGTCTGTTGAAATTACTCTGTTAAAGGATGATGATGAGTTTAAGATACACTTTTGTATGAACACATTAATAGATAATGGTTAGAATGACTAGTACTCCATAGCTTACGGATGTGATCTTATCACTTCGTAGTTGCATAATGGAAAAACTGAAAATCTGATCTTACAAAAAAAAAAGGTTGAATGCACGTATGTTTATCAAGGAAATAAACCACAAGTAGCAAGACGACAAAGTGTCCAAGGGAGGTAATTGCATATTTTGCTTATAGTGTTATGTGCAGTAACTGAAAGTCATCTAATGATAGGGGGGGGGGGGGGGGGGAGTTATATATGGAGACAGACAGAGAGTCACACAGAGATAAGGGGGCAGCAACAGAGACTGAGATTGTGTTGACAGCAATTTATTTCAGAAGTATGTATTGTAAGCTTAGTACTCAATTTACTTTCACATTAAAAAAATATTTGCTTATGTAGCGAGTTTACGTTGTGGAGTCAATATCAATGTTAGGTTACTCAGGGAAAAATTCCATGTAAGACACACACATCAGTGAAGATTCGAGCCCAAGCCCTCAGTTACAGTCAGATCAAGAGTTTGGTGCTCAAGCCACTAGACTTTCCTCCCCTTTTATGTGATATATAATATTATATATAATATATATATATATATATATATATTATACTAATATTTATTTATTCTTTTATATCGAGAATAATGGAATAAGCACTCATGTGCTTTTTTTCCATCCAGTTCCCGTGTGTATGCAGTTTTGTAAATTTTGTCATCTGTTTCCACCGGCACACAATGGCATACTCTTCCAAGAAGCGGAACAGGATTTAACGTGTGCGCAAGATGTTCTGCATGCGTTCGAACACGGGGCATCGGTTTATAGTCTCATCCGAAGGACTTTGACATTCAGTTTGATTTTTTTGTCAAACTGGGAAGAAAGGGCGAGGCTGGGAATCGAACCCAGAACCTCACGGTTAACTTGTTGGCAGGCGAACGTCTTAACCATCCTGCCACCTTCCTTCAAGTGTCGTGAAGATAAGAAATCCACTTTGTAAATTTTTTTCCCTGCAGTTGTTGGCGATATGTAGGTTTTATTCACAAAGTCTTCTTTGTCTTTACTCTTGAAAGTAAGCACTCGTGACAAAGTTCTCATGAGCTTTAGCAAAATATTTTTTTGTTTTGCAGGTGATATTTGTGCTTGTCAAATATAAATTTTTGTACACATTTACAAATCAATGCAGTAGTTAAGTGTCTGTGTAAAATTTGAAATTTGGATATCAAACACGTGTGTGTGTGTGCTTGCATGCGCACGATTGTGCGTGTGTGTGTGGGTGTACATGTGTGTGTATGTGTGTGCTTGCATGTGCGCGTGTGTATGTCACTATGTGTGCGTGTTTGTGTGTGTGTGTTGTACTTAGTGAGGTTTGTCTGTGAGGACTCTTCTTTCTTTAACTTATTGGAGTTTTGGTTTCCATTCTGAAGACCTCTACAATTTCCCATTTATGTCAGTTACAAAGATTTAGAAATAACCATCCTGATCCAATTACATACCATGTTATTGATAACAGGAAAGATGACTGTGATGGAAAGAAATAAACAATCCTGATCCACAACTTGACAACATGTGTAAATGTTCCACAGACTGTGAACAGGAAAGTTTGACTGTGATCAGTGGTAAATGTTTCCACAGACTGTGATAACAGTGGTAAATGTTTCCACAGACTGTGATAACAGTGGTGGTAAATGTTTCCACAGACTGTGATAACAGTGGTAAATGTTTCCACAGACTGTGATAACAGTGGTGGTAAATGTTTCCACAGACTGTGATAACAGTGGTGGTAAATGTTTCCACAGACTGTGATAACATGGTAATGTTCCAGACTGTGATAACATGTGTATTTCCACAGACTGTGATAACAGTGGTAAATGTTTCCACAGACTGTGATAACAGTGGTGGTAAATGTTTCCACAGACTGTGATAACAGTGGTGGTAAATGTTTCCACAGACTGTGATAACAGTGGTTAATGTTTCCACAGACTGTGATAACAGTGGTGGTAAATGTTTCCACAGACTGTGATAACAGTGGTGGTAAATGTTTCCACAGACTGTGATAACAGTGGTAAATGTTTCCACAGACTGTGATAACAGTGGTAAATGTTTCCACAGACTGTGATAACAGTGGTGGTAAATGTTTCCACAGACTGTGATAACAGTGGTGGTAAATGTTTCCACAGACTGTGATAACAGTGGTGGTAAATGTTTCCACAGACTGTGATAACAGTGGTGGTAAATGTTTCCACAGACTGTGATAACAGTGGTGGTAAATGTTTCCACAGACTGTGATAACAGTGGTGGTAAATGTTTCCACAGACTGTGATAACAGTGGTAAATGTTTCCACAGACTGTGATAACAGTGGTGGTAAATGTTTCCACAGACTGTGATAACAGTGGTAAATGTTTCCACAGACTGTGATAACAGTGGTAAATGTTTCCACATACTGTGATAACAGTGGTAAATGTTTCCACAGACTGTGATAGCACTGGTGGTAAATGTTTCCACAGACTGTGATAACAGTGGTTAATGTTTCCACAGACTGTGATAACATTGGTGGTAAATGTTTCCACAGACTGTGATAACATTGGTGGTAAATGTTTCCACAGACTGATAACAGTGGTTAATGTTTCCACAGATTGTGATAACACTGGTGGTAAATGTTTCCACAGACTGATAACAATGGTAAATGTTTCCACAGACTGATAACAGTGGGAAATGTTTCCACAGATTGTGATAACACTGGTGGTAAATGTTTCCACAGACTGTGATAACAATGGTAAATGTTTCCACAGACTGTGATAACACTGGTGGTAAAAGTTTCCACAGACTGTGATAACAGTGGTAAATGCCTCATGGAATTCCACTTTACAGCTTAGTCTTTAGTGATCGACTATGACTCTCTGACTAGGAGGCTTTGACTCGCACAGTCCTTAATGTGCTGGGGGCTAGTTGGCCTTTGGAGAACATCTCCAACGCTGACTGTCCTTATGCCCACTTGGCCGAGAGAGCGGGGATGTACTGTGGGGCAAGGCATCTCCACTATAATCAAATTTCTGCCCAGTTTCCGAAACAGCAGCTGCCTCCTCTGCTGTTTTGGAGGTCATCGTCGAACACGACGGACTAACATACATAAAATGCTTCCACAGACTGTGATAACAGTTGTAAATCAATGTTTCCACGGACTATGATACCAATGGTAAAAATGTTTCCACAGGCTGTGATGACGATGGTTAAAATGTGTCCACAGCTAACGGGGATCGTCCCATTGGCATGTCTCGGGACGCAGTGTTGGCGCGGGAACTGTTGCAGTCGGAAATGGACATGATGATGCAGCGGGACGAAGAAATGGCGCGGCAGCTTCAGGATGACAGCGACGACGATGACGTCGTTCAACCCTGTCCCCTCTCCATGTTTTTGAACAGCGCCCCTGTGAGTGGCCTGAACTGTGGTGTCTTTTTTTTGTCTTTTTCTTCTTTGTGTGTGTGTGTGTGTGTGTCTCAGTTGTAATTTATGTGTGTGTGTGTGTGTGTGTGGCACACATGTGATTTCTGTGTGTGTGTGTGTGCGCGTCTCACATGTGATTTCTGTGTGTCTCACATATAATCTGTGTGTGTGTGTGTGTGTGTGTGTGTGTTGTGTGTGTGTGTGTGTGTCTCACATGTGATTTCTGTGTGTGTGTGTGTGTCTCACATGTGATTTCTGTGTGTGTGTGTGTCTCACATGTGATTTCTGTGTTTGTGTGTGTGTGTGTGTCTCACATGTGATTTCTGTGTGTATGTGTGTGTGTGTGTGTCTCACATGTGATTTCTGTGTGTATGTGTGTGTCTCACATGTAATTTCTGTGTGTGTGTGTGTGTGTGTCTCACATGTGATTTCTGTGTGTATGTGTGTGTCTCACATGTAATTTCTGTGTGTGTGTGTGTGTTGTCTCACATGTGATTTCTGTGTTTGTGTGTGTGTGTGTCTCACATGTGATTTCTGTGTTTGTGTGTGTGTGTGTGTCTCACATGTGATTTCTGTGTTTGTGTGTGTGTGTGTGTGTGTCTCACATGTGATTTCTCTGTGTGTGTGTTTATTTATTTATTTTATTTTATTCTTTTATATCGAGGATAATGGAATAAGCACTTATGTGCTTTTTTACATCCAGTCCCTGTGTGTATGCGGTTGTGTAAATTCTGTCATCTGTTCCCACCGGCACACAATGGCCTACTCTTATGACAAGTGGAACAGGATTTAACACGTGCACAAGATGTTCTGCGTGCGTTCGCACACGGGGCCTCTGTTTATAGTCTCATCCAAAAGACTTTTGGGGAGAGAGGAGTCTGCAGTGATGTTAACTCCAGGGGAAAATATCCCCTTGAACGGGAATCGAACCCGGGTCGTCAGATTGCCAGCACAGTGTTCTAACTACTAGGCTATCCCGTCCCCCATGTGTGTGTGTGTGTCTCACTTGTGTTTATTTCTCTGTTTGTTTTTACTTTGTTTCTGTGTGCCTCCACCATTCTGTGTTAGTTTTGTCTCAATTGTTTTCTCTTTGGATGTGTCTGTCTTTTGTCTCTCTCCTTTCTCTCTCTCTCTGTATCGCTGTGTCTTTCTCTGCTTCTATATCTGTCTCTGTCTCTCTCTCTCTCTTGATCTCCTCCCTCCCTTTGAAATTATTCAGAGTTTATAAAATTGGTCCTCACCCTCTCCCTCTCTCTTTCTCAGTCTGTGTCATGAATAGTCAGTGTAGGTAAAAGGTAAAGGTGTCCCATAACCTATAAGGTCGTAGGGGAGCGAGGCGTCAGAGACCTAACTTCTCTAGGGGCCAGCATATTGAGGGCGGCGCCCATCTCCTCTCCCTTGCTGCTTTACCTTCCCTAACCCATAAGAGGCAGGTACCAATTTACAGCTGGCGGAACTGTATTGAAGCCAAGGGGCACAAATGGTCACCCATCTAAGTGGTAACCACGCTCGATGCTGCTTAACCTTGGCTGGGGGAAAGCGAGTGTTCTGACTACTGAGCTATCCTGTCCCGTTCAGTCAGTCAGTGTAGTCGGTGTAAATGAGCTAAATATCTCTCTCTCTCTCTCCTCTCTCTCTCTCTCTCTCTCTCTCTCTCTCTCTCTCTCTCTCTCTCCCCCCAACCTCCCTCCCTCCCTATTCTGGAGGATGACTGATTACCTCATGTGTTTTCTTATGGCTCACAATGACAGTAATTCCTTTATTGCAATACTGATAGCAAGATGTGTGCTAGTGTTCATCCTTTGTTGTGAGATAATCATGTGGTAATGTTTATCCTTTGCCGCGCAGTATTTGCTGCTTTTAGTGTGCTTGTTTTTAGGCCAGCTAACTTCGTGTTATTATTACTGTTGCTGCTTTTAAGTAAGGGGATAGTCCCAAGAAGTGAATACAGTTAAAGGCTTTTAAGTTAATAATCTAATAGTCATGAAAATGACTTTTTTTTCATCCTAAAGCCTGAGCAGTTTTAAGATGTTCAGAGAATGTATACAAGAGCATTAGAAATATGATTGTAAATGGAAAAACAACTGTAAACATTCTACACTTGTCCTCATACTTGTAAGGAGAGAGACAGAGCCCCTCGCCAAGTAAATGGTGTTAGATAAAATTTATTCATTTTTATGGGCATTTCTTGGAAATAGCATGCATACATGAAATGTGTGCTAGGGAATTACTGGAGGCATTTTTGCTTGGGAATAAATCAGACTCAGAGCATCACATTATAGTTTTATAATGTTAAAGAGTGTGTATGTGTGTGTGTCAGAGAAGGGGAGAGAAAACATTGAAAAGAGGAAACTCCTGTATAAAAACATTACAATTTTGCCAAAAACTTCCCCAAATTTTTCTCCCCCCCCCCCCCCCCCCCTTCGCTGTACCATCCAGAAAATCTTTTTCCCCCCTGCCTTTCACAGATTTTGACTTCGACCCTTGATGCCATCCGTTCACACAGGTACCCCCACGGCGCCATCGCTACCCCAACATGGCCCGGCGACTGGAGGGCGGATACAGCAGACAGCCCCGGGAGAGGTGGGGGTTCTCCTCGCCCAGGTTCTTACATTCCTCTCCAGAACGCTCGGAAGCCAACGCCATGCACCGGCCTCCTCCAGGCAACCCCTTCAGCGGGATGAGCCGCACCAGAGGGTCCGACAATTCCATAATGGGCTGGAACACGCAGACTGACGGGGAAGGGCGGAGGCGCCGACTTAGGACGAGGTCGCCTGATGTTAGACGTGAGTGGTGGATTTCAGGTCAAGGTCACCCAGTGGGGGGGGAGGGAAGAAAGAAATGTGTGTTTTGGTTTTTTTTATAGGTCAAGGTTGTCTGATGTTAGACGTGAGTGGATTTCAGGTCAAGGTCACCCAGGAGGGGGGGGCGGTGTGGAAGAAGAAACGAATGTGGTGGTTTGTTTTTTTTATAGGTCAAGGTTGTCTGATGTTAGACGTGAGTGGATTGTAGGCCAAGGTCACCCCGGAGGGAGGAGGAAGAAACGAATGGTTTTTTTTGGTTATATAGGTCAAGGTTGTCTGATGTTAGACGTGAGTGGATTTCAGGTCAAGGTCACCCCAGAGGGGGGTGGGGGAGGGAAGGAAGAAACGAATGTTGTTGGGTTGTTGTTTTTTGTATAGGTCAAGGTTGTCTGATGTTAGACGTGAGTGGATTTCAGGCCAAGGTCACCCCGGAGGGAGGAAGAAACGAATGTGGTTAGGTTTTTTGGTTATAGGTCAAGGTTGCCTGATGTTAGAGGTAAGGGGGATTTAAGGCCAGTGTGATCAAGATATTAAAAGTCGGATCGTACTTTATGCCAAGGTCATCAGATGTTTAGAAGTGAGTGGGTTTTAGGTCAAGGTCACCTGATTTGGATAAGTGAGGGGATTTTAGGTCAAGGTCAACACATGTTAGAAACGAATGGATTTTAGGTCAAGGTCATATTAAAATTTGAGTTGTGTTTTTAGGTCTAGGTCATCAGATGTTAAAAGTTTGTTGATTTCAGGTCACGGTCATAAGACATTTAGAAGTTGAATTTAGGACAAGGTCAGCTGTCAGTAAAAGTGAGTTGATCTTAGGTTGAGGTAATCAGATGTTAAGAAGTGAACGGATTGCAGACCAAGGCAGCCTGATGTTAGAAATGTGTGGGATTTTATTTTTAGGCCAAGGTCATCAGATATTATGAGTGGATTTAGGCCATGGTCGTCTGATGTTAGGAGTGAACGGAGCTCCTGGTAGTTTGTGACCGTGTGTTGTTAGAGGCTGATAAAGTTTATCATCATGATATTCAGTGTACATTGATTGAAAACTGGTGGTAGCATTGCTGACATTTGCACATTATACTTGCTGACATTTGCACATTATACTTGCTGACATTTGCACATTATGCTATCAACCACTGTGTTGCAGAAAGGGGAGTATGTGAGCTCTTTTATTCGTTCATCCATCCATTCATTTATTTGTTTATTCATTCATTCATTGAGTACCGTTGATTGACTCGATCATTCTGTTTTGGTTCATTTGTCCATAATTGATTCTGTATGGTTTTATGCTTTCTGATTGATTCATTCGTTCTTTCAGTTGATTTAGTTATTGATTTATTCTGTTTGGTTGCATTATCCGTTTATTGATTTTGCTCACCTCATTCATCGTGTTCGATTTGTTTGTTCTGTTCATTCAGTTGTTCATTTAATGATTTATTCATTGGCGTAATTTGAATCATTAATTTATTCATTCTGTACAATTTCTGTCAATTCTGTTGGATGTGTTCCTTACTTCATTCTGTTTCATTCATTCATTCATTCATTCATTTTCATTCATTCATTCATTCATTCATTCATTCATTCACTCACACAGTACACAAATACAGCATAACTCAGTCAAGGGCCCAGTGCTAAATTTAGCCCCTTCCTTTTACCAAGTCCGAGTGTGGTCAGTTCCTGCTATAATCAGCACCAGCTAGGCTGGGATGGGATGGAATGGTATAGCAGCTGAGAGCAGAAAAAAGTGGAGGAGGAAACTGACAGCTGTGTTCATTCAGTTTGATTCATCTGTTTATTTAAAAAAGGAAGGTGGCAGGATGGTTTAGACATTCACCTGCTAAGAAGTAAGCTGCGAGGTTCTGGGTTCAATTCTCCAGCCTTGCCCTTTCTTTCCCCAGTGTGACAGGAAAAAATCGAAGTGAATGTCAAAGTCTTTCAGAGGAAGCTCTAAACCAACCAGAGCTGTGTGCTTACAGAAAAAGAACCCACAATAGTTGAAAATTGGAAAGAGCAGAGAGGTACCTCTTGACAGTCCTGACAAAAATTGGTAGGTTCAATTCCCAGCTGTACCCTCTAAGTCAGAATCGGCTTTTGTAATTGGAGGGGGGGGCGGGGGTGGTGGTGGTGGGAAATGGTCGCATACGCAAAAATCTCATCATTGGTGAACCTCGGAACTTTATTCTAGGAACGAAACAAACCAAAAAACCCCCCCAAAATTGTTTAGTCATGTGTTCTGTTTGATTGATTGACTGTTTTTGTTGGTTGGCTGGCAGCTTGGTTTGTTGCTTGAATCTTTGCAGTCATTGATTGATTGATTGACTGACCGACAGAACGACCAGCTGTTTGACTGATAGATTGATTGACATATATATATTTTATATTCTTATATCTGATTGATTGATTTTTTTTCCTTATATTCTGCACAGACCCTTCAGCTCCTTACGAGGAGTTTGACCCTGATGACCCCTTGTTGGCTGGGGGACTCGAACCCCCTGACGACTTTCTGTCCATGATGGTGAGTCACAGGGGCTCAGCGGTAAGTCTTCCATGCTTTTTTTCTCCCCCCATTTTTTGTTGTTGTTTGTTCTTTGTGGTTCAGTTCTGAGAAGTGGTACAGTGTTTGTCTGTGTAAAGGTGGTGGCAGAGAGAGTGGATTTTAGGTGGCAGAAAGATTTTGTTGTTGTTTGAGTGGGGTTTTTTTGTGTAGCAGTGTAGTGTGTCTGATTTGTGGAGGTTTTATTATGTGGTACTTAAATTGTTTTGATTTGTTGTGGTGTGGTGTGAGTGAGTTTTATTTTTTATTTTATTTTTGTTTTGTTTTATTCTTTTATATCGAGGATAATGGAATAAGCACTTGTGTGCTTTTTTACATCCTGTCCCCCTGTGCATGCGGTTTTGTAAAGTCTGTCATCTGTTCCCACCGGCACACCATGGCCTACTCTTCCGAAAAGTGGAACAGGATTTAACTTGTGCTCAAGATGTTGTGCATGCGTTTGCTCACGGGGCCTCGGTTTATAGTCTCATCCGAAGGACTTTTGGGGATAGTGGAGTCTGCACTGATGTTAACTCCAGGGGGAAAATATCCCCTTGAACGGGAATCGAACCCGGGTCGTCAGATTGCGAGCACAATTTGAGTGAGTGTGTTTGTGAGTGTGTGTGCTTGTTTTTGCCCATGCAAGTGTATGTGCAAGTATGGTTAATGGGAGCATGAGTGTGTGTGTTTGTGCGGTGTATGTATGTATTTGTGTGACTGTGTGTGTGTACATGCAGAAATAAATATCACTGATGTCTAAATAATTTTTTCCCCTGTAGTTTGTGAAATGAAACAGATTTACATTATTTTCTGAGACAAATATTTTCCTGTTTAATGTACTTAATGTATTTATAAATTTATAGGTTGAAATCCATGTGAAGTTCTCAGGTTTTAAGGTATTCATATATCTGTGATTGTCACTTTGGAAAATTTTGGGTTGGATTTTTTTTTGCTTGGGTTTGTTTTTGTTGTTGGTGTTGTTGTGTTTTTTTTAACATAGAAGGTTGAAGGTGTGTTATAGAAGACACTTTTTGTTTGTTACGTACCAGAAGGCATGGCTGAAGGGAGATTGGAATGAATGATTGTTTGGTTTCAAGTTTTGGATACGAGTTTGTGAATAAATCCAATCTTCAAATTTGAGTTTTTATTTTCAAAAAGGTAGCACACAGCCTTAGCGTGTTGTGAGCTAGGTCATGAACAATATGTTTCAGTTGATGGGTGGATGGGTGGTTTGGTTGGTTAGTTGGTTGGTTGATTTATAGACAAGATGATTCGAATTCTTAAAATCTCCCACATCATCTACAAATAAAAAATATGGAGCATCCATGCATGTTCCAGCTGTCCCAATTCATTGCCAGTCTCTTCATGGAAGAGTAATTGTTAAAAAGAGTTGACGGTTTTGCCTTCAACCATAAAAGCTCTAACACAGCAAACGACGGTCCACCACGAAATGAGTCGCTTTGCACCCAACCCACTTTTCTGCTAGGAGCTATTTTAGGCAGGAGGGGGAGTCAGGTTGTCGATTTTGAGATTTTTTATTGATAATAAAAACTATAACCATTCTTCTACCTCGTACTAAAGTATCAAGGCATAATTTTACCTTGTACTTATTTATTTATTTATTTATTCTTTTATATCGAAGTATCAAGGTGTAATTTTGCTTTTCTTTTTGCTTTAAAAGTACATTTAGGTTAAAAAAAACCCCACCCAAGCCCTCATTCTCGATCACCTTTTTCACGATGGTAAACTTGTCAATTTCTCATGTTGTGATTTCCTGCAGTCAGTCTATCATTTCAATTGGTAATAACTTTTATTAGACTTGTCCAATTGTCAATCTGGTTTTTTTGTGTATTGAACAGCCTTTCCATTGTGTGTTGTTAACGTGTTAATAACGACTAAAGATTGACCTCTGGTGCAATGCGGCCCATTATGTGGAGGAGAGTCACATGATTGAAGAGTGCCTTTGTAATGCGATGAGTGCCATGCGCATGAAGACCAGACTTTTGATAAAATATGTCGGAGAGAGGGGAGTTGAGGAGTGGGGGGCGGTGATATCATTAGACTCTGTAACCTGGGAGGGGGGGGGGGGAGGGGGGGGGACGGGATAACCTAGTGGTTAGAACATTGCGCTCGCAACCTGACAACCTGGGTTCGATTCCCGTTCAAGGGGGATATTTTCCCCCTGGAGTCAACATCAGTGCAGACTCCACTCTCCCCAAAAAGTCCTTCGGATGAGACTATAAACCGACGCCCCCAGTGTGCGAACACACGCAGAACATCTTGCAGCACACGTTAAAATCCTGTTCCGCTTTTTGTAAGAGTAGGCCGTTGTGTGGCGGGTGGGAACAGATGACAATTTACAAAACCGCACACACACAGGGGACTGGATGTAAAGAAAAAGCACATGAGTGCTTATTCCATTATCCTCGATATCAAAGAATGAAAATATAAATATGGAATGCTTGAAGCGACGGTTCTTCTATGACAGAACGATCCAACGCTGATGCTGCTGATGCATTTGCTGAGGGCACCAGACTCCTTGTATCAGAACGAGGCAGGGGTCGATCTGGATGACTATGAGGTGATGCTTTTTATTTGTCTATTTGGCAAATTAAAACAATTTTTTTTTAAATCCTGTTCTGAGACTTAATATGACACACTTTCTGAAAAAAATTCTTGCTTTTCGTCATTGTCTTGGTTGAACCCCTTAGGTGCATTAGTGGGGAGATTTTGTATGTATGTAAATTTTAAAAAATATATAATTATGAAGGTTGCTGTATTCCAGGGGTGATTGGTATTTATCATCATCATCATAGCATTTACTGTTCATTGTTATTGCAGATTTTTGGGGAACTGAAAGTGGGACATGAATTATGGGATCTGTAATATGCATATTTGATCTGTAATATGCATATTTGATCTGTAATGTGCATATTTGATCTGTAATGTGCATATTTGATCTGTAATATGCGTATTTGATCTGTAATATGCATATTTGATCTGTAATATGTATATTTGATCTGTAATATGCATATTTGATCTCCTGTAAGTGTACACACAAAGGGAGTTAAGGCATTGGCGAGTTTGCACTTGTAAGTTGACCTGTGCATTTTAAAAAAAAATCCCCATCTTTAATTTACTACATGCTGTTGCTGGGATTTGAACCTATGACTTCATGGTCCTCCAGGGATGGAAGTCAAATGGTCTATCCACTCACTGTAGTGTCTGTCAATCTAGAGCCAAGGGAGATTTCAAGGTCTACCGTGCTATACACAGATCTGAAACCTAAAAGCGAACAGTACGCCCAGTCCCTCTGTCAAGAGGAATGGAACGCTCAGATGGACAACAAACTTTTTTCTTTTTTTTTTTATAAAAACAACACATCCACATCTCCCGGTTTTTTGGGGGGGGTTTTTTTTGTTTGGGGGGAGCGTCTAATATCACTAAAAGTGAACAGACGTAAAATTTAAGTCAACAACAACAAACTTTTTCCAGATTCACCCTAACTTGAAAAAAGTTCTTCCTCTTCTTCTTCTTCCTTTTTTGTCATGTTTCTCCCAAGGGAGGTTTGACATTGATGAGCCTTCTCCATCTCTCTCTGTTTTGAGCTTCGTCCTTATTTATGCCCCTTTCTCTAAGATCATCTGCAATACAGGCAGCCCAGGTCTTGCTAGGTCTTCCCTTTGGTCTCTTTCCATCCACTACGAAGTTCATTGCTCTTTTTATGATGTGGTGGTCTGCTTTCTGTTGAACGTGCCCAAACCAGCGCAGTCAATTGGTACTGGCTACATACTTCAGATCATCAACTTTGCACATTCTCCATAGTTCTTCATTCGTGATCCTGTCTTCCCATTTGATCTTTGTCATGTAGCGTAGCATTCGGTTTTCACAGCTCTTCAACAAACGTTCTCCCTCTGTGTGTCAAAAAACCGAAGGGAAGCAACAGTGCTCACCAGGCTACACACGGATCATTCTCACATCACCCACGTTCATTTGCTTAACCCTTTCCCATTTTTACCCGCCGTAGCCCGCCGCTGCCTGCTCGCCCGCATCTATTTATACCCGCCGCAGCCCGCCGGACGTCATTTCAGCCTAGTGGGGAATTTCCATCACCCACTAAGCTCTACCTAGTACATGCACACCATGAATGAACATTCCACTGAGGTCAGCATAAAACTAAGAAAGGAATGGGCACAAAATTCAGGGCTACACAGCCTCCCGTTCACAAGAAATTGGCCAGTGACTGGCTTTGTCTTTCCCACGCTTTCTTATAGCTAAAAATGACAGCAAAGATTGAGCATACGATTTGGGAGGAATATACTGATGTGGAAATTGAAGCTATTTTGGCTCAAGTGGAACAGTTCGAAAGAGAATAAAATGTTGAATCCGATGTTGAAGTAGATGTAGAAGAAAGAGATGAAATAGGAGAAGGTAGTGAGTTGGAAAGTGATGCTGAGGATAACATTTCGTTGGCTTCATAGCAGACGACATGGCGCAGCGCACAAGTGCCTTGCTCAGTGCAAGACTTCACGCTGCCGACTGGGCCAGCAATAACTCTCCCACTGAATGCCAAGCTCTTAGATTACTTTGTTTTGTTTGTGCCCCAACATTTTTTTTCAAATTGTAGCAGATGAAACTAACAATTATGCCAGGCAAAAGATCGCTGTGAAAGGCGTAGTCATAGATCCATTACGGACAGAAACAACACCTGATGAAATTTGGGCTTACCTGTCAGTTTTGATCATGATGGGGATCAAGCGTTTGCCGAGGCTTCATCTCTACTGGTCTACTGATTTGACATTTTCTGAGTCACGGATCTGTAATATTATGACGAAAACCAGATTTCTCAAAATTAATCAGTATTTTCACCTGAGAAACACCCCAACACACCTGGACGCGACACTGGCTGTGACACCTGCATTATGACAGCCATGTAACTGGCTATTGGTGAAGGACACACTAGTGTCTGTGTAAATAGTAGGCGTCAGCATATATTTGTAAATAATGTATATACGCGCATTAGTCAACGTCGTTTTCAATATGTTTGAATACTTTCCACTGAGAAAGTGAAGACTTGGTGACAGTAATTTTGTGACGTGTGAATGTTCGATTGGATTACCATGACGGTGGATGCGATGGAGGACACATTCAGGCAGGACCACACATATTATTTTTTTAAATCACATACCTATATTGCGCATGTTAGAGGGTAGTTGTAGACTAACAGCATGATGTCACTACAATGTTACCTGTATTTGGTGACAAAGAGGGGACAGCAGCACGACACATGTAGGTAGGACACACATCTTGGGGTGCAGAACAAAGTATGACATCATATGAATACTTTGGCCAAATATGACTGCTCTGTGAACAATAGTAACTGTACAGGACTATGTGTACTTGAGGTACCTTATTCTCTGAAAAAAACAGCGTAAATTTCCGAATACTACAGAGAGTTTCTCTGTAAGAAATGTGAATGGTAAAGGGTTAAAGGAGAGGGAACGCCATGGTGTGTGACTTGTGATGTGCGGGTAACCATCATGCATCTGCTTCTGGGGTGTCCAGATGTCCAGGATATGAGGCACCACAAGCATTTTACTGCAGACTCCCTAAAGATCCTTTTTTGTGATGTTCCACCAGACACCATTTTTAACTTCCTGAGAGAATTGGGCTTTTTCCGTCTGAAATGAATGAAAGTTGGTCACCGAGAACAAGGTTGTTTTAAGGAATCTGGTTTTGCTTTTATGTCATTTCATGTGTGGTTGATGTGGTGTTTTTCCACAACGCGGTGCCCGTCCTGGGTTGACCCTTACGGTTGGCCAGGACGTTGATACAAGGAACGACAGTGGTTTTATACCCTGTTTTAATCTGTATATAGCTGCACAGTTTTAATCTGAGATTTAAAATTTTACGAGGTGAAAACCCTGATATGGCCCTCTGTGGTCGACAAGGCTATAAACAACAGGATTAGATTGGAAACCAAGGCAGACCAAAAAAACCACCAACCTAATCTTTAAACGTGTCCTTCCTTCCTTCCTTCCTGACCCTTGCAGGCACTGTGGGATCTGGCAGAGCAGCTCGGGGAGGTGCGGCGCCGAGGAATCACGGAGGACGAGATCGGCCTTCTGCCCACGCGGAAGTTCAAACCCCAGGGCGAGGAGGAGGCCTGCAACGCCTCGGCCCCGGAACTAGGGGCAGCGATCCAGTGCCAGATATGCCTGGTGGACTTTGAGAACGGCGACTGTCTGAGGTGTATACCCTGCAAGCACGACTTCCACAAGGACTGCCTTGATGAGTGGCTCAAGGTGAGTGGCAGCGGCTTGAACAATGCTTTTTTCTGTTGTTGTTGGTGTTTGTGTTGTGTTGTGTTGTTTTTTTGTTTTTTTCTGGCTTCGTAGTTATTTGTCATATATTGGCAATGAAGTTGTTTTTTTCTAACAGTAAACATTTTGCGCAGCACGCAAATCCAGCGTAAATTCAAATCAAGGGCCCAGTGCTGAAATGCGCTTTTTTTTTTCATCCAGTCCCCGTTTGCATGCTGTTTTGTAAATTTTGTCATCCGTTCCCACCGGCACACATTGGCCTACGGGTTTTAACATGTGTGCAAGATGTTCTGCGTGTGTTTGCACACGGGACCTCAGTTTATAGTCTCATCTGAAGGACTTTTGGGGAAAGTGGAGTCGGCTTTGATGTTAACTCCAGAGGAAAAGTTCTCTTGAACAAGAATTGAACCCGGGTCAGTAGATCACGAATACATCATTCTAACCACCAGGCTATCCCGTCAATATGCAACATTTTCACCTTTGGTGAACCTTGAAGCTGTAGCCAAGGAACAGCAACAACAACAACAACATTGACAGCAAAATTTGTTTATCAACTCATGTGCTCATTGGTTTATTTGTGCAGAGAAACGCCACCTGTCCCATTTGTCGACAAGACATCAAACCTCAACGGGATGACAAGTGATTCCTCAGCTTTGTGTGAAGTAGACGTGTAATGCATGACCTAGACGGTAGCCTGTGTGTAGGAGGTGAGCATCTGAGCATACCTGGGGCGAATGGGGGCATGCCTGTGCTTGCGCGTGCGCGTGCGTGCATGCTTGCAACTGCACATGTAGAACTTTTACGTTCACTTAGTACGACTTGATACAGAGTTTAGTTGTAGGGTATGGAATGGAAATGCGTCGAGCTAGGGGGCTTGAACAATATGAAATGTATTGATGTTTTTCTTTTTTGTTTCTCTCCCCGTTACGAATGCACTATGCGTGTCACTGTGTGTACACGCATATCAATGTTGTGTACATGCCTCCAAGTGTGTTTGTGAAAGTACACAGTCTGTGTGTTTTATCATGTGTGTGTGTGTGTGATCAGGAATACCATGGTCTGTGATGGTGTCAGTTTTGGTTTGTTTGGCTTGTTGATCAGTGAGCTTAAATTTGTGTTTGTGTGTGTGTGTTTTGGTTTAAAGATCTCTTTTTCTAAGAAAGCTTTCAGTTGTGTTGAAGACGAAAGGGTGTACATTTCTCTTGTTTACACAGGGCTGTATCATTGTCTTGTTTACACAAGGTTATAACCCTTGTTGTTTTCTTTACAAGGGTTATAACCTGTGTTTTGTTTACAAGGGTTATTAACCTGTCAGTAACAGTTGATCAGTCTGAACGGAGGATTGATCATTGTAATGTGCATTTACATCAGTTGGTGCATATATGCATAAAGTCATGTATGGGCTTGGGCATGTGCATGCGCACACACACATAGACACAGACACACATATACATATAATTTATATGTACACACACACACACACACACACACACGGGGATGGGATAGCCTGGTGGTTAGAGTCATATATTCGTGATCTGCTGACCCGGGTTCGATTTTCGTTCAAGAGGATCTTTCCTCTGGAGTTAACATAAGTGCTGACTCCACTCTCCCCAAAAGGTACCGTGTGCAAACACGCAGAACATCTTGTGCACATGTTGAAACCCGTTCCGCTTTTCGGAAGAGTAGGCCATTGTCTGCCCATGGGAAAGGATGACAACATTTTCAAAACTGCATACACATGGGGACTGGATGAAAAAAGCACATGAATGCTTATTACATAATCCTCGAAATAAAAGAATAAAATAAATAAACACACACACACACACACAGATGCACACACACACACACACACGCAAGCATACTTGCAAGTACACATTCTTGCACATACACACATTCACACGCACGCACACACACACACACACTTGTTTCACATAAAAGAGACTTGGTCCTGATCATGCACTTTGTGTTATATCTATCTATATGTAAATGTCCATCTTTTATGATGCGTTTGGAATATTGGAAAGAGAGTGAGAAAGAAATGAACATGAATTTTTGACTGCGTGTATGGATGCCTATTTTGATTTATACATGTGGGTGTATGAGAAGTACACAAGGAAGCTAAGACTTTTTTTCTTTTTTTTAATTTGCATTTATCGAGTGATTGGACCATTCAGTGAATAAAAACTAACACACGTTTCAAGAGTAAACATCTTGTATCATATGTGAGGCAATTTTTTTTCCTTTGTCTTTGTTGTTGGATTTAAATATGTAGTGTTGAACGGTTTGGTTTGTCAAAAGTCAATTTTTGGTGATCAGCTTTTTGTGTGAATATCTTTGCTTGTTATGAATGATTTGAGTTCGTTTGGGTTTGTGTTTTTTTTGTGGAAAATATTTACTTTGGACCTGTTTATTCATAGCGTGCGAAAGGCAGCGAAGCATCTCTTTAAAGCAGCAAGGTTTAAACACGTGCATGTGTGTTCGCTCACACACACAATGCATGCATGCATGGAAGTATGTGTATGCATGTGCACTACAAGCACACACACACATGCACATGTATGTATGCACACACACACATGCGCATGTGCGCGTACACACACACACATACATACACACACACACCAAGCCTGAACTTTGCAGTATTTTGATTTTATAGGTGCCTGAGGGAGAAAGAAAGAAAGAGAGAGAGAGCGCTGGGTTTTTGTATTGATTTTGTTAAAATTTTTTTTTTTTAACAATATCATTTCAAACTGTTTAGTTTCATATTGATTTTTTTTTTAACAATATCATTTCATACTGTTTAGTTTCATATTGATTTTTTGTGATTTCAGATCTTTTCTGTGTTCAGAGTGCTTGATTTTTCTATTGATCTTTTGATGCACGGCACTTTGTGTGTGTGTGTGTGAAGGTGTAATTTATTTCATCACGCCATGACTTTCTTTCTTTGTTTTGTTTGGTTGACTGGGTGGGGGGCTTTTTGCTTGATGATAGTGGGGTTTTTGAACATTTATTTTTGTGTAGTTTTTTGGGTTGGGTTTTTGTTTTTGCTGCTTTTATTATTTTTTTTCGTGATGTACCAGTATTGCTGCTTTCATGCTGCTCATCCCATTCTCATTATTTTATTTTATTCTTTTTTTTAGTTTGTTCCTTAGCTAGAGCTCCAAAGTTTACTAAGGTGTATTCAACCGTTTTTGCCTACCATTCAGGTAGCCATATTCCGACTTTGGTAGATTCTCACCAATGAGGCTGATCTTTCGAGCTCCTCTTATTAAAAAAAAAAAAATTTGTATAACACATCCTGCATCAGCCAGACCTGAGAGATACGGTCACCTGCGGTGTTGGTTAGGTAATGCGAGCTAAAGTGTCAGTTTCTCGTGTCTCTCAATGGATGATGTTTGACTGTAGGGTCCCAGTCTTCCCACAAAGTGCACATGCTAAACTTTGGGGCATTGACTGACTTTGACTTATGCCTCTTGGTTCCTTGGGGAACATAGGGCTGCAACAACACCCCTCCAACGAACTCGGTTTTGGGAGATCCTCTTCAGCTCGGCCCATGTCCTTCCGGCTGCCTTCGTTTCTTCGTCAACACTTTTGCGCCAGGTCTGTATTGGTCAAACTTTGGGGCATGAGCCAGTTTAATCCTAGAACAGATCTATAAATATTTTATTAAAATTATGTCTGTGATGGACTCAAACCAGTGACTTCTCAACTGGGACATCCTAAACCGCTTGTGCTAGCCATTGCAGTATGGTGGCTGTTTTGGGTTTTTTTATTTAAATTTTTTTTTTTTTACAGATTTGCATCATTTCAGAAACGACTGTGAATGGGTTGTTTTATGATATGTAAGATACTTATTTTAGGGTATAAATGCTTATATTTGGAGGGGAAAAAAGGTGTAAACTGTCAACAAGATTTGAGACAACATGTCCACACTTGCAGTGAGATATGGCGACTTTGTCTGCTTATTTTATTATCAGCATTATGTGTTTCCTGCAGTAAGAAAGGGAAAAAGGTCTGCTCTCAGTTTAAAAAATTTTTTTTTAAAAAGATTCACTTTGCCACCGTGATATTGTACTGTATTGTATTGTACTACTATTGTATTGTATATACCACTCTTCCAGGGAAGCGCGTGTTGTCACAAGTGAAGCATCACCATTTTTTTCCTCTCTGTTCCTATCAGTATAATCATGATAATAATAATAATTTATGGAACTTAAATAGCACTGAATCTTGTTTAAAGCAACAAGTCAAATAATTATGTGTGTGATTTCTCACAGAGAGTGTGGCTTTTTTTGGGGCATCAGAATTTTGCCAGGGACAGGGACAGCTCTCTTGTTGCCGTGAGTTCTTTTCCATGCGCTAAAAGTGTGTTGCAAGTGAGACCTCGTTTCGTCATCTCATCTGAAAGTCTTAAGTGTACAGGCAACCCGCTTGAGGCATAGCGTAGGGGGAAAACTTCTTGTGCAAAGAGGGATTCCGTCTGTGATTACTTAGTTATTCATTTATTTATTCATTTATTCATTCATTCATTTATTTAGTTATACCACTTTAAAGTCACGGCAGATTTCTTTGCACGAAATTCGAGAGCAGCGCCACCCACTTTTCTTTTTTTTTTTCTTGTTCCTGTCTGCAACTGTATTTGTTTCCCTATCAGAGTGGCTTTTTTCTTCAGAGTTTTGCCAGGGACAACTCTATTGTTGCTGTGGATTCTTTTACCTGCGCTAAATAATTTTGTGTAACACACAGGACCCCGGTTTATCGTTTCATCCGAAAGACTAGCACCCAGACCACCTCATGGATTGGGGGGTGGGGAGTTTTGGGCCCAAACGGGGATCAAACTGACGCACACGTTCAACCCAGACTTTTCGCGTTCTAGGTAGGTGCGTTACCTCTTGACCACCGACCCACCTTGCTGTTTAGGTAGGTGTAATGCCATACCTGTAGACAGCCTCTGTACCTTTATGAGTATGATGTTTATTAACTCTTTCGCTGCCAGGTTTCTGCCTAAAGATTTCTCTTCAGCGCCAAGGGTTTTTTTCCAGCACTGTGACTGATTTTTCTGCATTCGGTCTGTGTCGGAATATCATAAACACGGTCAGTTTTTCCACTCGAAACTGGGTCAGGAGTGAAGGACGATATGTCTGCTGAGGTGTGAAACCTTGTTACTGTATGAAAAACCGTCCTTTTTAACATGACCTGCGTCCATTGACGAAAAGTTGTCTATGGCGGCGAAAGAGTTAATTATTAAGCAAGAAGATGAGGTTTGTGTGATAGTGGGCGATAAATCGTCAACACCTCCTATCTCCCACCCCCCATCCACATGGGACAGAGGAGGGGAAGGGGGGAAGGGTGAGTGGGACAGAAAGGGAGAGAGGGGGTGCAGGGAGGGGGTGGGGGGAGCAGCTAGGATATATGTTTCAGATTCTTGGATTCCTTGACAGAGATTTTGCTTGTCTTTGTGTCTCATGTTTTGATCCAAAGATTGGGTGGGGTACATTTTTTGGGGGGAGGGGGGGTGGTCTTTTTGTTGTTGTTGTTGTTTTCTCATATCTATCACAGAAGGTGAGAGAGGTCGCGAGTTTTGGGGTTTTTTGAACAAATATTTTTGTATAGGTGTATGTGTGTATAGGGTGTGTGTGTTTTATTTATTTTTTTTTATTTATTTTCTTTGATTTCAAGGATAATTGAATAAGCACTTGTGTGCTTTATTTTGTTTTTGGAACAAATATTTTTGAATAGGTGTATGTGTGTGTATAGGGTTGTGTGTGTATTTTATTTTTTTTAATTTTATTTTATTTATTCTTTTGTTCGGATGATAATGGAATAAGCACTTGTGTGCTTTTTTTTTTTTTTTGAACAAATATTTTTGTGTGTGTGCGTGCGTGTGTGTGTATAGGGGTGTGTGTGTATTTTTTATTTTTATTTTTATTTATTTATTCTTTTGTTTGGAGGATAATGGAATAAGCACTGATGTGTCTTGGGGTTTTTTTGGGTGTGTTTTTTTATTTATTTATTTTTTTAACATTTTTGGACACTTTTTTGTATAGGTGTGTGTGTGTGCATGCGTGTGTGCACATGCATGTGTGTGTGTGTCCTACAGGTTTGCCATGCGCTCAATTGTAGATTCATCTGTTGATGTGTCCGGACTTTACAATCTGTATCGCTGTTAGTGTGGGGAATCTATAAGTACTGTTACTGACAACACATTTCACATGCGTTTATTTGCACCCAGCAAATTAACAGCAAGTGAAAGCGAAACACAAAAAAACAACAAAAAAGCAAAGCAAAACACTTTAAAAGCATGTCAGTATGTAATGGCTTAATGATATAATTTTTTTTCTTTTTTTTTTTTTGTCTGCTTAATAATCGTGAGTTACACTGAAAGAACGTGGGAAAGTTTACTAATGTTTATAGTATGTTGACTTGCGAATTAACAGCAAGTTGAAAACATTTTTTTTTTTAATGCAAAAAAAACACACACAAAAAAAACGCTTAAAAAGCATGTCAACATATAATGGCTTCATCATATAATTTTTTTTTTTTGTCTGCTTGATAATCTTGAGTTATACTTAAGCTGAAAGAATGTTGGAAAGTTTACTCATGTTTATAGTATGTCGACCTTTGTGTGTGTGTATGTGTGTGACTTTGACTTAAAAAAAAAAAAAATTATTATTAACATTATTGTTATTTGTATTATATAAGTGACTTTTTTTGGACATCTTTAAAAAGAAATTATTACTATTGTTATTATTATGTGTAATGGGCTTGGTTCTGTGCATTTACGTTTCCACACACATACACTTGTCATTGCATTGGGTCACGACGATATGTGTGAAAGGGATGCGGTATTGTCAGCGTGTGTTTTTGGACAAATTCTTACACTACTCCTCTATAATAAATATTGGTCATTGTTTTCTCCCCTCCCCTCTCCTCCCCTCTCCTCCCTCCCCCCTTTTTTGTTTTTGTTTGATGATGATGATGAGGCTGTGTTTGATCCTCCCAAATTTCCATCATTACAAATAAAAAAAATCTTGGATGTGATTTATTTGGATGAAAATATTCAGTATACTGGTTCTTTGTGTGATTGTAGGTTGGTTGTTATTTTTGTTTTTTTCTCCTTTCTATCTTTGTCTGTCTGTCTTTACCTGTAAGCTGTTTTTGCTTCTTTTGTTGTTGTTTTTATTAGCAAGTATGTGTCTTTGTGTGTGTGTTAACATTTTCTTTAAAATTCTTTTATTTTAAAGAAAATGAATAAACACTTACGTGGGTTTTTTTTTGTTTTTTTAAATCAGTTCACTTCAATTCAAACACTCAGTCTCCATGTAGATGTGACGCACAATGGTTTGCCCTTCAGAAATATGGAGCCAGTTTTAAAATGTGTGCACAAGATGTTCTGGTGTGTGTTCATGCACAGGACCTTGGTTTAATTAAAGTCTCATTAGAAGGACTTTTGGGTGGAGTGGAATCGGCACTGATGTTAACTCCAGGGGGAAAATCTACTTGAATGGGCAACTCGGTAGTGGCTGTGTGTGTGTGTGTGTGTGTGTGAGTGTGAGTGTGTGTGTGTTGGAGTGTGTGGGAGTGTGTGTGTGTGATTTCAAGGATAATGGAATAAGCACTCATGTGCTTTTTTTCAGCCAGTCCCTGTGTGCATGCCGTTTTGTATATTTTGTCATCCTTTACCACCAGCTCTTAATTGTCTACTTTTCCAAAAGGCAGAACAGGTTTTAACATGTGCACAAGATGTTCTCTGTGTGTCCACCCAAGGAACCTCGGTTTATAGTCTCATCTGAAAGACATTTGGGGCAGTGGTGTTATGTGTGGGTGTGTGTGCATACATGTATGTACTTTTGCATGCACATGCACTCATGCAGTTATCACCATTCTGAAGTTGTTTCAATGCAACTTTTACAGAGTTTCGTAATGGGTATCTCAACATTTCCTTACAAGAACTTGAAATGGAGAAATAGTCTGGAAGGGGGTTTAGGTTCGCGGAGAGGAGGGTAGGTAAAGGTGGGGAGGGGGGGGGGGGGACAGGCTAGGAGGAGGGTGAGTGATAGGAGGGAGGAGGGGAACAGGAGTGTGAGACAGGTTTGGGAAGAGGAAAAAAATGTAATAAAAGAGTAACTACTGATGTACGAAGACAGAGATATGGGGGGGGGGGGGGGGGGGGGGGGGAAGGGGGGGGGGGAAGTGACAGAGGATAGCCTAGTTGTTAGAACATTGCGCTCGCAATCTGACGACCCGGGTTCGAATCCCGTACAAGGGGATATTTTCCCCTGGAGTTTACATCAGTGCAGACTCCACATCTCCAAAAGTCCTCGAGAGACTATAAACCGAGCCCGTGTGCGAACGCACGCAGAACTTCTTGCGCACACGTTAAATCCTGTTCCGCGTTTCGTAAGAGTAGGCCATTGTGTGCCGGTGGGAACGGATGACAAAATTTACAAAACCGCATACACACGGGGACTGGATGTTAAAAAAAGCACATAAGTGCTTATTCAATTATCCTCGATATAAAAGAATAAATAAAATAAAATAAAAAATAGAGGAGAAAGAAGGACATAGGACTATACATCTACAATCATCAGAGAAACGGGCAGACAGAAGACGTACACAGGATATCCAAACTGGCCACAGTCAAAATAATCCAGTTCCTCTTGCCTTTCTGTTCAAAGCCATCACAGGCTCCAAGAAGAGAAGACAAGTTTCGATGGACAAATATGAAACTGTAGTTTTCACCTTGATGATTATGTCATCACTTTAATTAAAGATGATCAAATAATTTATGGGCAACACCAGAGCGGCAGATGTCGTCCTGAAAGGAATTATACCTAATTACATCGCTAATTCATCTCTCAAAAAGGGAAATAAATTTCACATCGTCTTTGTGTGTTTGTCTGTGCTGTTCTTCTGTCTGTTCTGTCTCTGTCTCTCTGTTTCTCTCTGTGTGACAGAATTTGATTTCATTTAATTCTCTCTCTCTCTCTCTCTCTCTCTCTCTCTCTCTCTCTGTCTCTTCTCTCCTTGTTCTGTGACAGAATTTGATTTGATTTGATTTAGTTTGCTCTCTCTCTCTGACAGAATTTGATTTGATTTTTTAAAATGTGATTTGCTCTCCCCCCCACCCCCCCACCTCTCTCTCTCTTTCTACCCCCTTCTCTCTCTCCCTCCCCCCCTCCCTTCCCTCTCCCTCTCTCTCCCTGAAAATATCGGTGAGATAAATCGAGATCGCATTATCCCAGTCTTCACAACGCTCGTTATACAACTACATAGTGTGGCAACATGGAGCAGAGGAATCCTGGTAAATCGGCAGCGCTAATTAGGCAGTGGGGCCAGATAGCCTAGCGGTTAAGAAGACCTTTGGAGCTCAAGATCTGAGGGCCCAGGTTCGAGCCACCACCGAGGTCACTTGTTCCACCAGATAGCTCCCCTGGAGAGTTAACATCATTACCGACTCCACTACCACCTGAAAGTCCACTACCACCTGTGTGTGCGCGCACGCGCGCAGGTGTATGTGTGTGTGTGTATCTGTATATGTGGTAATTTGTATTTTCAATGGTATTACCTTATCGATTTTCCTTTTTTTTTTTTTTTACTGGTTTAATTTAATGGTAAATGATGCAATAATGTAGTATTTCAGTATAATCATTAAGAAATATTGTTCTTAGATAGATGGCTTGATGGAAAAAAAAGCAAATGCATTGCTTATTCAATGTACCATCTGGAAATAAAATTTGACTTGACTTGACTTGACAGACAAGGGGGATATTTTCCCCTGGAGTTAACATCAGTGCAGACTCCATTCTCCCCGGCCCCCAAAGTCCTTCGGATGAGACTATACACCGAGGCCCCGTGTGCGAACGCACGCAGAACATCTTGCGCACACGTTAAATACTGTTCCGCTTTTCGTAAGAGTAGGCCATTGTGTGCCGGTGGGAACAGATGACAAAATTTACAAAACTGCATACACACGGGGACTGGATATAAAAAAGCACATAAGTGCTTATTCCATTATCCTCGATATAAAAGAATAAAAGAAAGAAAGAAAAAGAAAAGAAAGTCCGGATGAGACTATAAACCCAGGTCCCGCGTGCGAATACACGCAGCACATTTATTTATTTATTTATTTTTTAATCTATTTATTTATACCACTTTAAGTCACGTCAGATTTCTCTGCGTGAAATTCGGGCTGCTCTCCCCAGGGGAGAACGCGTCGCCACAGAGCAGCGCCACCTTTTTTTTTCTTTTTTTTTTTGGTCTGCAACTGTATTTGTTTCTCTATCAGAGTGGCTTTTTTTCTTCAGAATTTCGCCAGGGACAACACTCTCTTGTTGCTGTGGGTTCTTTTACGTGCGCTAAATAATTGTATGTAACATACGGGACCTCGGTTTATCGTCTCACCCGAAAGACTTAGCGCCCCAGACCACCACTCATGTCTAATGGATGGGGGGGGAAGTTTCGGGTCCAAACGGGGATTCGAACCACCGCACCCTTCCTTCCGACCCGGACTTTTCGCTTTCTACCTCTAAGACCACCGATCCACTCTGGCGCCATACGTTGAATCCCCATTCTGCCTTTCTGGAAAGTTGACCGCTCGCTCGTACTGACTGGTAAGAACGCACGACAAACTGATAGGCCTATATAATAATATAATAGCCTACTGGTGTCGTGTTTAGACATCATTCCCGAAGTCGGAATGCGGCTACCTTCATCTTGGGTAAACGGTCGAATATGAAGAAGAAAAAAATCTCACCTTTGGTGAGTCTCGGAGCTTGCAGCTAAAGAACAATAATAAAAAATATAAAAAAATACCATGCCTGTGTACTGTAGTGTTCTGCACCTACTCAACGCAATAATTGGGGGGACGGGATAGCCTAGTGGTTAGAACATTGCGCTCGCAATCTGACGACCCGAGTTCGATTCCCGTTCAAGGGGGGATATTTTCCCCTGGAGTTAACATCAGTGCAGACTCCACTCTCCCCAAAAGTCCTTCGGATGAGACTATAAACTTGAGGCCCCGTGTGCGAACGGGCGCAGAACATCTTGGCGCACACGTTAACTCCTGTTCCGCATTTCGTAAGAGTAGGCCATTGTGTGCCGGTGGGAACGGATGACAAAATTTACAAAACCGCATACACACGGGGACTGGATGTAAAAAAAGCACATAAGTGCTTATTCCATTATCCTCCATATTAATAGATAAATAAAGTCTGGCCATTGGCGAAACCTCGGAACTCTAGCTGAGGACTGAAAAAAGGAAAGTTGTGTACCGTGGAATGTATGTTTGTCCGTCGTGTCCGACGATGACCTCCAAAACAGCAGAGGAGGCAGCTGCTGTTTTGGAAACTAGGCAGAAATTTGATTATAGTGGAGATACCTTGCCCACAGTACATCCCCACTCTCTCTCGGCCAAGTGGGCATAAGGACAGTCAGCGTTGGAGATGTTCTCCAAAGGGCCAACCAGCCCCCCCCCCCCCCCCCCCCCCCCCCCCCCCCCAGGGCTGCAGCACATAAGGACTGTGCGAGTCAAGCCACCTAGTCAGAGAGTCAGTTGATCACTAAAGACTAAGCTGTAAAGTGGAATTCCATGAGTGGGAAAGAAAGCCACTGGTCATACAGCCTCTCACTTTGCTGTTGCCCCTAGCGTCAGTGGTTTAATGAAGAACTGTGATAAAGTCCAGGCGCTGACGGCTCGTACCGTGGAATATTATGTAGTAGTGGTAATATTCATGTCTGCAGAAACGTATTTTCCTACACGTTGCAGTACCTGCTTTTTGCTGATTTTAATGGTTTGCCTTACCTTCTTTCACAGCTGTAAATGGGTACCTTCCCTCTTTAGGGTCAGGGAAGGTAAAGCAG
>CM054161.1:23291349-23301349 GCA_028751875.1 Rapana venosa | reverse complement strand
TTATCGTCTCATCCGAAAGACATAGCGCCCAGACCACCACTCATGGTCTAATGGATGGGGAAAAAGTTTCGGGCCCAAACGGGAGTTGAACCACCGCACACTTCCGACCCGGACTTTTCGCATTCTAGACAGGCGCGTTACCTCTAGACCACCGACCCACCACGGGGCCTCGGTTTATAGTCTCATCCGAAGGACTTTGACATTCAGTTCGATTTTGGGGGGGGTGGGGGGAGGAGGGGGGGGGTCAAACTGGGAAGAAAGGGCGAGGCTGGGAATCGAACCCAGAACCTCACGGTTAACGTCTTCAGGAGTGGTCGGCTGGAGTGCCACAGCGAAATGTTTGGTCAGTGTGTTCTGGGCATGGCAGCTTGGACCGGTCCAGTAGATCCCTTTCCTCTTATAGATCCCATCCCTCTCATAGATCCATCTCATAGATCCCATCCCTCTCATAGATCCCTACCCCTCTCACAGATCCATCTCAAAGATCCCATCCCTCTCATAGATCCCTACCCCCTCTCATAGATCCATCTCAAAGATCCCATCCCTCTTATAGATCCCTTCACTCTCATAGATCCCTTCTCTCTCATAGATCCCCACCCCTCTCATAGATCCATCTCAAAGAGATCCCATCCCTCTCATAGTTCCGTCTCATAGATCCCATCCCCCCTCATAGATCCCTACCCCCTCTCATAGATCCACCTCAAAGATCCCATCCCTCTCATAGTTCCGTCTCATAGATACCATCCCTCTCATAGATCCCCACCCCTCTCTTAGATCCATCTCAAAGATCCCATCCCTCTCATAGATCCCTTCACTCTCATAGATCCCATCCCTCTCATAGTTCCGTCTCAAAGATCCCATCCCTTTCATAGATCCCATCCCTCTCATAGATCCCATCCCTCTCATAGATCCCATCCCTCTCATAGTTCCGTCTCATAGATCCCATCCCTCTCATAGATCCCCACCCCGTCTCATAGATCCATCTCAAAGATCCCATCCCTCTCATAGATCCCTTCTCTCTCATAGATCCATACCCCTCTCATAGATCCATCCCAAAGATCCCATCCCTCTCATAGTTCCGTCTCATAGACCCCTATCCCCTCTCATAGATCCTTCTCGTGGATTCCCTCTTTTTCATAGACCCCATCCCTCTCAAAGATGCCTTTCCTCTCGAAGATCCCTCTCGAAGGTCCCATCCCTCTCAAAGATCTCATCCTTCTCATAGATCCCTCTCGAGATCCATCCCCTCTCATAGATCCCTTCCCTCTTCTAGATCCCTTCCCTCTCACAGATATCTCTCAAAGATCCCATCCCTCTCGAAGATCCCATCCCTCTCGAAGATCCCATCCCTCTCATAGATCCCATCCCTCTCATAGATCCCTGTCTCTCTCGTAGATCCTACCCGCTCATAGATCCTCGATATAAAAGAATAAATAAAATAAATATCTCTCTCATACATCCCTTTCCTCTGATAGATCCCATCCCTCTTATATCTCCCTTCTCATAGATCCAATCCCTCTCATAGATCCTATCCCTCTCATAGATTCCATCCCTCTCATAGATTCCATCCCTTTCTTAGATCCTATCACACACACACGCACACACCCCCACACATACACACACACACACACACAACACACACCACACACAAACACACACCACACTCACACACACACACACACACACACAGCACACACAACTCACTCACACACACACTCACACACACACACTCACACACACACACACACACTCACACACACACTCCACACACACACACACACACACACACACACACACACACACACACACACACACACACACACCCGTGCACACACTCACTCACACACTCACTCGCACACACACTCTCACACACACACTCACTCACTCACACCCCCCCCCCCCCCCCCCACACACACACACACACACACGCACGCACCCCACTCACACACACATACACACATACATACAAACACACACTCACACACACACACACACACACAACACACACACTCAGTCACCACACACATTCACCCTCCCCCCACACACACACTCACACACACTCACACACACACACACACACACGCACACACACACACACACATGCACACACACCAACAAACAGAACAACTACGTACCAAGAACAACTGATGAGATTACATAAAACCCCCCCCCCCCCTCACACACAGACACACACATGCGCGCGCGCGCACACACTCACACACACACACACACACCACAGAGAAGACAAACCTGACAAGTACAACCACCATCAAAAGAGTGCAACATGTAACACAAGCAGCAACATCCAGCCCAAAAAGAGACGACTGCAACCATCAAAGGCAAGCCTTTAAAAAAGAAAGAAAGAGAGAAGGAAAGAAAGAAAGAGAAAAGAAAAAAAGAAAGAGAAAGAAAGAAGGGAAAAAAAGACAAAAAGAAGAAAAAAAAGACAGAGAGAGGGGAAAAAAAAAGAAAGACAGAGAGAAAGGGGGGGAAAAAAGAAAGACAGAGAGAAGGGAAAAAAAGACGGAAGAAGAAAAAGAACGACAGAGAGAAGAAAAAGAAAGACAGAGAAAAAGAAGAAAAAGAAAGACAGAGAGAAAAAAAAGAAAGACAGAGAGAAAGAAGAAAAAAAAAAGACAGAGAGAAGAAGAAGAAAAAGAAAACAGAGAAGAAAAAAAAAGAAAAAGAAAGAACCCGAGAGAAGAAGAAAAGAAAAAGAAAGACAGAGAGAAGAAGAAAAGAAAAAAAAAGACAGAGAGAAGAAGAAAAGAAAAGAAAACAGACAGAAAAAGAGAGAAGAAAAAAAGACAGAGAGAAGAAAAAAACAAGAAAGAAAGAAAGAAAGAAAGAAAAAGAAAGAAAGAAAGAAAGAATGAGAGAAAAAGAAAAAGAAAGAAAAAAAGAAAGAAAGAGAGAGAGAGAGAGAGAGAGAGAGAGAGAGAGAGAAAATAATGAAAGAAAGAAAGACAGATAGATAGAAAGAGAGAAAGCAAGCAAGAAAGAAAGAACAAAAGAAAGAAAGAAAGAGAAAAAGAAAGAAAGAAAGAGAAAAGGGAAAAAAAAGAGAGGGAGAAAGAGAGAGAGAAAGAAAGAAAGAAAAGAGAGAGAGAGAGAAAAGAGAGAGAAGAGAGAGAGGAAAGAAAGAAAGAGAGAGGAGAGAGAAGGAAAAAAGAAAGAAAGAAGAAGAAAAAAGACAGAGAGAAGAAAGGGAAAAAAGAAAGACAGAAAAGAGAAAGAAAAAAAGAAAAACAGAGAGAAGGAAAAAAAAGAAACAGAGAGAAGAGGAAGAAAAAGAAGACAGAGAGAAAAGAAAAGAAAAAAAAAGACAAGAGAAGAAGAAAAGAAAAAGAAAGACAGAGAGAAGAAGAAGAAAAAGAAAGACAGAGAGAAGAAAAAAAGAAAGACAGACAGAAAGAAAGAAAAGAAAAGAAAAGACAGAGAAAGAAAAAAACAAGAAAGAAAGAAAGAGAAAGAAAGAAAGAAAAAGAAAGAAAGAAAGAAAGAATGAAGAAAAAGAAAAAGAAAGAAAGAAAGAAAGAAAGAAAGAGAGAGAGAAGAGAGAGAGAGAAAAGAGAGAGAGAAGAGAGAAAAGAGAGAGAGAGAGAAATAATGAATGAAAGAAAGACAGATAGATAGAAAGAGAGAAAGCAAGCAAGAAAGAAAGAACAAAAGAAAGAAAGAAAGAGAAAAAGAAAGAAAGAAAGAGAAAAGGAAAGAAAGAGAGGGAAAAGAGAGAGAGAAAGAAAGAAAGAAAGAAAGAGAGAGAGAGAGAGAGAGAGAAGAGAGAGAGAAAAAGAAAGAAAGAGAGAGAGAGAGAAAGAGAGAGAGAGAGAGGAGAAGAGAGAGAGAGAGAGAGAGAAATCATGAAAAAAATAAAGAATAAATTTAGAAGGAGAGAAAGAAAGAAAGAAAGAAAGAGAGAAATAATAAGAAAGAAAGAAAGAAAGAAAGAAAGAAAGAGCGAGAGAGCGAGCGACGAGCGAGCGAGAGAGAGAGAGAGAGAGGGGAAGAGAGAGAGAGAGAGAGAGAGAGAGAGAGAGAGAGAGAGAAAAGAAATGACAATAACAATTACAATTTTAAAAAAAGTCTTTTATTTCGAGGATAATGAATAAGCACCCATGTGCTTTTTTACATCCAGTCCCCGCCCCTTAAGGATATAATATATATAAAATATAAATATATATATATAAATATATATATATATATATTATATATATATATATATATATATAAAACAAAATAAATAAACCCAATACCTTTAAACACTCACACAGTAAACGGAAAAAAATACTCACACACAAAAAACCACCCCACACACAAACATCCCCCCCCCCCCCCCCCCCCCCAAAAAAAAAAAAAAAAAAAAAAGAAAAAAAAGAACAACAAATAATAAAATAAACCCAAAACAAAAAAACACACAGAAACAACAACAACAAAAGCAAAAAAAACCAAAGAGCAAAAAAAAAAAGCAAAAAACAACACACCCCGAAACACACACACACACACCCCACATACAAAACACACACACAAAACCCCAAAAACACCCACACCACACACCAAAACACACACACAACACACACACACACCCCACACACACCCCAACGGAGAGAGAAGAGAGAGAGAGAGAGAGAGAGAGAAAGAGGGGAAGAGAGAGAGAGAGAGAGAGGGGAGAGAGAAGAGAGAGAGAGAGAGACAGACAAAAACAGACAGACAGACAGACAGACAGACAGACAGAAAAAAAGGGAAAAAAAGAGAAAAAAAACCCGGCCTCACCAAACAAAACATTTTAAAAGACATTTAAACGGCCTTGACTTCGAAGACAAAAAAACCCAAAAATTAGCCCCAGAAATGGGGGCCCCTTCTTCGAACTAACCTCTACACCCAACTTTTTGTTGTCTCCCAAATTGAACAAAAAATTAAACTTGTGCTGCCTTAAAACATCTGACATGCCCGGGCCCCCCCCCCCAAAAACCCCAGCACTTTCCCCCCTTCCCGTCAAAAGGAGGAAGAACTTAACCCAAAACCCCCTCCATTCACTCCTTTAACACGCAAACGAAAAAACCACTACCCCACACCGACACCACTGCACTGTGCGCACTGACTCCCTGCGCTGCACTGCACTGCGTTTAAAACCCTACACTAACTACACTACACTACAAAACCTACCCCTGCACTGCACCACTGTAAAAAGCACTGTTACTGAAACGCACTCAAAACCGCTAAATTCACTACACCTACAAAACCCACTCACAAACCAACTGCCCCCGGGGCCCCCTTAAACCCCTGCACTACCCTAAAAAACCGCACTCCCCTGCCTTTGAAACCTCACAAACCCCTACAGTCACTACCGCCTGCACTGCACTCCCTTTACACTACCCCCTGCACTACACTGGGCAACTTGCAATCCCTTTACTCCAAACACTACACTCACTTACACTACACTCACACACAAACAACACACACTACCTCACTCACTAAACGCACACATACACTAAAACTCAAACGCCCAAAACACAACCCTAATCCCCTCAAAAAAAAGTAAAAAAACAAAATTAAAAAAAAAACCCTTTTCCCCTAAAACTACCTACACTACCCCACTGCACAACACTACAAACCCCACACCCCGCACTCAATTTAAACTGCACTCCCCCCTTCCCACTAAAACCCAATTCCCTCCCACCAACCCCCATTATCCCCCCCCATTATAAAAAAAAAGGGAACCCCCCCCCAAAATAAATTAAAAAAACCCCCAAACCCCCCACCCCCCACTCCCCCCCCCTACCCCCACCCTACACTCCCCCTCCCCCCCCACCCCCCCCAACCCCCATTTCCCACCCCCCAAAACCCCCCAACCCCACCCCCCCCCCCCCAAACCTCTCCAGCACCCCCCCCCACCCCAAATCCCCCATCCCCCCCTTTCCACCCGTCCATTTCCACTGGGAGTCTCCCCTACCAATGGGAACTTAAAACCCAAATCGGGGGTGTTTTGTCCCAAAGGGGGAGTGTTTTTTTAAGTGCAACATGCCTAAAGGGAGTTTTAATGCACCAACAAAGTACAAATGTTTCGGGGGGAGTGCTAAAAAAGTACCCCAAAGGAGGGGTCTTTGAGTGGGGCTGGGGGGGGGTTTTGTGCTCAATGGGGTTTTCTAAATTTATGATCAACAGAGGTTAAGTTTTTTAAAAGGGGGTGCTGAATGTCCCATTAAAAAGGCTGAATTTAAAATATTGGTTAAAATAATAAATTTTTTAGGAAAGGACTATCATAATTTTTACTTGTTGTCCTGTCCAAAGGGATTTCTTGTTTTTTTTTTATGGGCACCCTTTTCCCTTTAAAAAATTGTTTTTTTAAGGCAAAATAATCATTTCGATTGCTGAATCCCCAAAACTAAAGGGTTTAATAATCAATTTTAGAAATAAAAACTCAATCCCCAGGGTTAAAAAAAAAAAAATTCGAGTGTTAATTTTCAACATTTAAAGGTTAAAAAAATAATGAAATTTTAGTGCTAAATGCTCAAAAAAATTTTAAACGATCAATACGTGTTTAAAAAGCTCCCAAACGGAAAGGGTTTCCCCTTAAATTTAAATTAAAAATTCAATAAAAAATAGCATCTCCACCTTTTTTTGGGGAAAAAATGTGCCAGGAAATTTCCCCCTTTTTTTCCATTTTCTTTTTTCTGCCTGGTTTTCCCTTCTTTTCCCGTCACCTCCTTCTTGTTTATTTTTCTGCCTTTTTTTCCGCCCTTTTTTACCCCCAAAAAAACATAAAACATAACTATTTCCCCTCCCCCACTCAACCCGGGTGCACTGGGGCCTGACTTGTCAGGGACCCAAAACGGCAAATCTAAAAAGCATTTTCGCCCCATAAGAAAAGGGCCCAAAAATATTGCTGTCTGAGCGCTCCCAAAAACCCCAAAGAAGTTTTTTTTCCCCCCCCCATGGAAACAAGGGGGCTGCTTTAATAAGATGACTGGCCCTTTTTAAACCCAATATTTTGAAATTGCTTTTGGTTTTCTGGTTCAAATTTATTCGGGGGTGCAAAGGGGGGTTTAAAGGTTGGGTGTTTACACTTCTTCAGACCAGCCTATATGCAAACTTCTCAGTGACTATTTTTCCATATGTAAACATAAATGCAGAAGAAGAAATATGCTGATGAAAAATGGCGTACAGGATATCAAAAAATGTAGAGCAAGAGTTGTAGTTTGGTACAGAAAAAGAGAAATTTATTTAACATGTACATTTTTTCCCCTGAGCTTGATGCTTTTCTGTCCTTCTGCTGCTGTTGGTGGTACTGCAGGTGTTGTTGTTGTTGTTGTTGTTGTTGTTGCTGCTGCTGCTGCCGACGCTATTACTCTCTTATATGACTTTCTAGTGCCCCTTCCTTCCCGACGCCCATACTGACCGTCTCACACACACACATGCGCGCGCACGCGCGCGTGCGCGCGCACGCACGCACGCACGCACGCACGCACGCACGCACGCACGCACGCACGCACGCACGCACGCACGCACGCACGCACGCACACACACACACACACACACACACACAGCCACAACTAGGCTCGTTTTCTTTCATGCAATCAACGCGCAGCAATTAATGTTTGGCCGCCGTAAGGCTGCCCGCATCACACTGATTTTGATGATGTTCACTGAGAGTGGGCACTTGCTGTGGTCAGAATACGCAAGGGCAGAAATCTACAGAGCCACGCCCCTTCCCCCCCCCCCCCCCCCATCCCCCCCCCCCCCTCTGCTACCCCCCTCCCCCTCTCCCCTGCCCCGCTCTCTCTCTCTTTTTTCTTATTCCTCAGCTAGAGATCCGAGATTCACCAATGGAGAGATTTTGTGCATGCAACCGTTTACCTACCATTAAGGCAGCTGCATTCCGACTTTAGGGATGACTTCAGTGTGCATGCGGTTTTTGTTTTTTGTGTGGTTATTTTCTGTGGTTGTATAAAAATGGTCATACATCCTTCCGACATGAAATGGCCTACTTTTTCTCCAAAAAATGCGGAACAGGGTTTTAACGTGTGCGTAAGATGTTCTGAGTGCGACCGCCGTACTGGGGACCGTCGGTTTATCATGTACGTTTGTCCGTCGTGTCCGACGATGACCTCCAAAACAGCAGAGGAGGCAGCTGCTGTTTTGGAAACTGGGCAGAAATTTGATTATAGTGGAGATGCCTTGCCTCCACAGCACATGCCCACTCTCTCGGCCAAGTGGGCATAAGGACAGTCAGCGTTGGAGATGCTCCCCAAAGGCCAACCAGCCCCCAGGGCTGCAGCACATAAGGACTGTGCGAGACAAGCCTCCTAGTCTCACATGCTCGGCGGCTCTTGTCAGATAGTGGGTAGACATTAATCACAGTGATTTCACTTTGTGGAAGAACTTTCATTACTGGCATTTCTGTGCGGTGATACTACTACTGGTCATAATTATCTCTGCTGTGGCGGACACTGTAGCCGAGTGGATGAGACTGTTGGACGTCAATGCCGTGGGTCCATGAAGTCGTGGGTTCGAATCTCGGCAGCGTCTGGTGAATTAAGGGGTGGTGATTTTTACGATCTGCCGGGTCAAACTTCAAGTGCAGAGACCTAGCAGTGTACCTTCATTCCTTTCCTGTATAATCATACACATTCAGAGGAGCAAACATGCACGCTAAAGATCCTATCATTTATGTCAGCGTTCGGTGGGTGACGGAAACACGAACAAACCCAGTAGACATTCCCGAAGTCGGAATGCGGATACCTTCATGGTGGGCTAATAACTGTCGCGTACGCCAAATCTCAACATCGGTGAACCTCGGAGCTCTAGCCGAGGAACGAAAAAAAAAATCTTCGCTGTGGTTGGGAATATAATGTGAACAAATTAATGTGAAAACGATTAATGCAGACTAATTTGTGTGACGGGACGGGATAGGCTCAATGGTCGGAGCACTCGCTTTCCGCCCAGCTTAAGGTTAAGCAGCGTCGAGCATGGTTACCACTTGGATGGGTGACCGTTAGCGTGCCTTGGCTTCAGTACAGTCCCCCCAGTTCACCCAGCTGTAAATGGGTACCTGCCTCTTTAGGGTCAGGGAAGGTAAAGCAGCGAGGGAGAGGATATGGGCCCCACCCTCAATATGCCTTTGATGCCTCACTCACCTTCGACCACATCGGTTATGGGATCGGTGGTCTAGAGGTAACGCGCCTGTCTAGAAAGCGAAAAGTCCGGGTCTGAAGTGTGCGGCGGTTCGTACCCCGTTTGGACCGGAAAAATTTTCCCCCATCCATTAGACCATGAGTGGTGGTCTGGGCGCTAGTCTTTCGGATGAGACGATAAACCGAGGTCCCGTGTGTTACACGTAATTATTTAGCGCACGTAAAAGAACCCACGGCAACAAGAGAGTTGTCCCTGGCAAAATTCTTAGAAAAAAGCCACTCTGATAGGGAAACAAAATACAGTTGCAGACATGAAAAAGAAAAAAATGGGTGGCGCTGCGCTTGTGGCGACGCGCTCTCCCGCTCTCCCCGGGGAGAGCAGCCCGAATTTCACGGAGAGAAATCTGCCGTGACTTAAAGTGGTATGAAATGAAATCTGAGCGCTTTGATTTGTTGCTTTACAAGATTCAGCGCTATATAAATTCCATACATTATTATTATTATTATTATTATTATTATTATCTTTAATTTTACCTTTTAATTTATGTGAACTCATTCGTGTGGAATAATCAATGTGATAAACGTTGAGAACTGATACGAATGTTTCTCGTTTGTGTTTGACCTCCCCGTCCTGTTATTGAAAAAATCATAACTTCGAAGAAGAAGAAAAAATGATGAGCATCTATGTAAAGCCGATTTTTTTGGTACTACAAATAATGTGGACTTTATTTAGATGATCTTTTCTTGGGAACATCTTGCAGTTCAGACTTTTGTGTTATAAACTCTCAGCGTTTTTAGCTATTGTTATTCAAAGACAAAAGAACGTCTTCTCCTTCGTCCTCGAATACTCAGACAGAAACTATCGT
>CM054161.1:23283849-23288849 GCA_028751875.1 Rapana venosa | reverse complement strand
TAAAATAAAAATTAAAAATACGCCCACCACACTACATCACACTACACTACAACACACTACACTACACCCACACCACACCACACTACACTGCACTACACCACACCACACCACACTACACTACACACACACCACACCACACTACACTACACTACACCACACCACACTACACCACAGCACACCACACTACACTACACCACACCACACTACACCACAGCACACCACACTACACTACACCACACCACACTACACCCCACCACACTACACTACACCACACTACACCACACCACACACACACCACACTACACCACACTACACTACACCACACCACACTACACCACACCACACTACACTACACCACACTACACCACACTACACTCCACTCCACCACACCACACTACACTACACTACACCACACCACACCACTACACACCACACCACACCACACTACACTACACCACACTACACCACACCACACTACACTACACCACACTACACTAACACCACACCACACTACACCACACCACACTACACTACACCACACTACAACCACACTACACTACAC
The DNA here is from genome assembly GCA_028751875.1 of Rapana venosa. Classification (NCBI taxonomy): domain Eukaryota; kingdom Metazoa; phylum Mollusca; class Gastropoda; order Neogastropoda; family Muricidae; genus Rapana; species Rapana venosa. The sequence continues at coordinate 23,288,287 of CM054161.1, read as the reverse complement.
TCCACCACACCACACTACACTACACCAACACCACACCACAACCACTACACCACACCACACCACACTACACTACACCACACTACACCACACCCCACTACACTACACCACACTACACTACACCACACCACACTACATTACACCTCTCCACACCCCACTACACCCCACTACACTACACCACACAACACCGCACTACACTACACCACACCACACCCCACTACACTACAATACACCACACTACACTACACCCCACCGCACTACACTACACCACACCACACTACACCTCACCACACTACACTACACCACACCACACTACACCACACTACACTACACCACACTACACCACACTACACTACACCACACTACACTACACCACACTACACCACACTACACTACACCACACGACACTACACACACACATACACCACACTACACTACACCACACTACACTACCATACACTACACACACCCCACTACACTTCACCACAATACACTAACAACCCCACCACACATACACCACACTACATCACACCACACTACACCACACCACACTACACTACACTACACTACACACCACACTACACTACACTACACCCCACTACACTACACCACACAACACCACACTACACTACACCACACAACACACACTACGCCATACTACACTACACTACACAACACCACACACACCCACTACACTACACCACACCACACTACACTACACCACACTACACTACACTACACCACACTACACTACACTACACCACACCACACCACAACCACACTACACTACACCACACTACACTACACCACACCACACCACACCCCACTACACCCCACTACACTACACACACTACACCACACTACACCACTACAAACCAACACACCACCACACTACACTACACTACACACACTACACTACACCATCACTACACACACTACACTACACCCAACCAACACATATCACACACACACACTACACACACACACTACACTACACACACTACACTACACCACACACACTAACACCACACTACACCACACATCTACACAACACCACCCCACCACACACACACACTCACCAACACTACACCACACACACACTACACTACACCAACCACACCACTACCACACACATACACCACACACACTACACTACACATAACACACCACATACACACACACACACTACACTACACCACACTACAACCCTACACTACATACCACACCTACACTACACCAACCACACTACACTACACTACACTACACCACACTACACTACACTACACCCCACTACACTACACCAACACACACACCACACTACACTACACCACACAACACACCACACTACGCCATAACTACACACACTACACACACCAACACCACCACATAACTACACCACACCACACTACACTACACCACACACACTACACCTACTACTACACCACACTACTACACACACCACACCACACACACCACAACCACACTACACTACACCACACTACACTACACCAACCACACCACAGTATACCCACACCACACTACACCACACTACACCACACTACACTACACTACACCACACTACACTACACCACACTAACTTCACACCACATCACAATACACTACACCACACTACACCACACCACAATACACTACACCACACTACACTAACAACCATACCACACCACAGTATACCACACACCACACTACACCACACTACACTACACTACACTACACTACTTCACACCACACCACAATACACTACACCACACCACAATACACTACACCAAAACCCAAACAATACACTACACCACACTACACCACACCACACTACACCACACTAAAACCACACTACACCAAAAACCACACTACACCACACTAACACATACACCACACTACTTCACCACCACACCTCACTTCCACCACACTACTTCACACCACACCACCATAATACAACTACACCACACCACACTACACAACAACCACACACACCACCACACCACACTACACTACACCACAACTACACTACACACACTACACTACACCACACCTCACTACACCTCACCACACCCCCCTACACTTCACCACACTACAACCACACTACACCACACCACACTAACACTACACTAAACACCACACTACACTACACTCCCAACCACACCACACCACACCACACTACACTACGCCACACTACACTACACCACACTACACTACACTACATTACACTGCGCCACACTGCACTCTGGGTGGCGCTGCTCTTGTGGCGACGCACTCTCTCCCTGGGGAGAACAGTTCGAATTTCACACAAAGAAATCTGCCGTGACTGAAAGTGGCACACAATATAACACAATATTCAATACAATACAACACAATATTCAATACAATACAACACAATATTCATCAGTACAAAAGAATACAATATTCTTCAGTACAATACAATACCATATTCTTCAGTACAATACAATACAATATTCTTCAGTAAAATACAATATTCTTCAGTACAATACAACACAATATTCTTCAATACAATCAATACAAATGAATACAATACAGTACAACAAAATACAATGCAATACAATACATACCACTCCACTCCACTCCACCCCACTCCACTCCACTCCACTCACTCCACTACATTATACTCCATCCCACCTCAAATTTATTCCACTCCACTCCAGTGATGTGTAGATTGAAGTTTTTGTTGTTGTAATTTCAGATAATGCGCCATGATTTGATGATCAATTGCTTTTGGGCAAAGTATTTGCTTGGTGTGCAGTTCTGTGTATCTACATGTGTGTGTGTGTGTGTGAGTGTGTGTGTGTGTGTGTGTGTGTTGTGTGTGTGTGTGTGTGGTGTGTGTGTGTGTGTGTGTTGTTGTTGTTGTTGTTGTTGTTGTTGTTGTTGTCTTCGATTTTACGTCTGTTCACTCTAGGTGATATTAGACAACACCACAGTAGTGTAGTGTAGTGTAGTGTGTGTGTGTGTGTGTTGTGTGTGTGTGTGTGTGTGTGTGTGTGTGTGTGTGTGCATGTTTGTGTGTGTTTGTGCTCGTGTGTGTGCATGTGCGTACATGCTCGCGTGCGTGCCTACGTGCGTACTTGCATACGTGTAGGTGTACATCTGAACAGCATTTTGTAGTCACAAAAGAGTTCTCTGCTTGAAATTCAGGCTGCTGCCAGTGCCCTTGCCACAGTGCAACGCCACACATTTTACATGGTTTTTTATCTGCCCATGGGTCTGTTTGTCCATTTGGAATATTTTGTTCTTCACGAAAAGAAAACTTCACAGTAGTGCAACATGATACATGATTACAGCAACGACAACAATAATCTTATCTTAGACCTGCTATTGTCCTTGATCAATAAAATACGCAAAAAAAACTAATCCATGCAAAATATTTATTTTAAAATTTAAAAAACCACAAATTTATTCTTTTATATCAGAGGATAATGGAATAAACACTTATGTGCTTTTTTTTTACATCCAGTCCCCGTATGTTTGCGGATTTGTAAATTCAATCCATGGAAGATCATTGAAGCTTGTCATTTACGAGGCCAAACTGAAAGATAAATAAATGCAAGATATGAAGTGCTTTCGGTAACAAAATTTTAACACCCTTCCCCCCTTTAATTGGACGAAAAAACAATTTCAGGGGGGGGGGGGGGGGGGGGGGGGGGGGGGGGGGGGGGGGAGGGGGGGGGGGGGGGGGGGGGGGACTTGAAAGGGAAAACAGAATCAGAGGCTGTCTATTCATTTCTTCACAGGGGGTGGTTCTTTCTTTTTTCAAGAGGTTATCACCAGGGACATCTCTCTTATTGCCGTGAGTTCCAACAAAAAAGACTGGTACACAGACCACCTCTCAGGGTCTTGTGAATGGAGAAAAGTTTGATTATGAATGAGGTCTAACCCGGATTGTATTGCTTTTCTGACAAGTGAATTACCGCTAGATCAGCTGTTCACCTTGCGCGCGCGCGTGCGTGCGTGTGTTGCTGTGCGCGCGCGTGCGCATGTGTGTGTATGTGTACGTCCGCGCGTCCGTGCCTCTGTGTGTGTGTGTGTGTGTGTGTGTGTGTTGTGGCGCGCTCGCGTGCGTGTGTGCGTGCGTGCATGTATAGAAAGAACAGAGAGAGAGAGAGAGAGAGAGAGCACGAGCTCAACCATGACAGCACATGTTGCATGTGGAAGGGTGTACGCTTTTACAGAAATTTACTCACTTGTTTAGTTTTTACTCTTAGTTTGCCAATCTTTTTGCCTGGAGAAGGTTTTTATCCGGACATTTGTTCAACCTAACTCTAGGATGTTGCGTTTTTAGTAGTTTGCTCTTATAAGTAACAAAATCTTACAGATATTGGGCAGCTCAAGGTAGTGTTTGCAGACAGGCTTTTCTCTTTCTCCTTGTTCCCATAAGCCACAAGAAAGCAAGCAGACGGTGGAGCAGACGATA
>CM054161.1:23276349-23278849 GCA_028751875.1 Rapana venosa | reverse complement strand
CTATATAAATTCCATTCATTATTATTATTATTGCAAAACTTTCGTGTGACAAAATGAACAAATCTCACATTGATCTGGAACAGTTAGCTGAAGATAGCACATACCCTAGAATTGATACCAAGTACACACAAAAAAAACCCCGGAAAAAAGACGAAAATTTTTGTAATATAGAAGCAACCGTCAAAGCACGTCACGTTTAGTTGAAAGATATCAAAACTAGATCTAAGCATTATTTAATTTTTCTACTATTATTAAAGTATCGATAACAAATTTTCGGGCCGTTTGAAACACCTGTATTTAAAACTAAAAGTACAGTTTTACACTTTATAACTTAAAATGCGCTCATTATCTTTTTCCACAATGCTATTGATTTAGTGAAGTTTTATTGTTGCTATTTTTACAACTAAACAGGTTGTGGAATTTCCGAACTTCGAGCGTTTGTAGAATTTTATCAAATGTTTACAACGATATTCACTGGAAAAAAAGAAGAGAATTTAAAAATATGTTGGTTTTCATCTCCAGGTTCACCAGAGGTACAACTTGGACATTTTCTTCCTTTGTCAGGGATTGATCGAAATTAGTTACCTGATGATATTATTTTATACACAGATTAAAACAAGAAAGAAAAGCGCAAACATACATAGATCTATTTCGTGTCGTGTCATGTGGACAGCCTTTCTGGTGATGAACCATTCAATTCAATACAGATACTTTATTATCTCTCAGATAACTTTATGTGGGTTACATACAAGACATACATACAAACAGTAAACATGATTTTTAAAAAAAATCACAGAAAAAGTATCGCAACACAGTGCCCGAACATTAGCACACACGCATCATAAAAAAAAGCACCCAAACATCAACAATGCCTTTGCCAGTCATAAACTCGCCAGTGTAAAATCACACGCACTCATGCGAACTAGCCTAGTCGATAAAGCGGCAAAAAGAGTAGCACACATTTCCAACAATTAAGTAAATTACGCGTGTAGGCTATCCATCCGTGAAAGACGCTAGATCTATACCCTTCTATGAAGTCGTGGATGCATTTCAGCAGACTTCTTAACCGCTCCGGCGAATATGAAATGGAACCGCAAAAGATTTCGTCTTTCATTGAAAGCACTACAGGAAAACTTGCATCTATCTATCAGCCTCACTACTGGATTTAGCCGAACCGTGGGCGACTTAAAAACCTTAAACGAAAGTTTGTAAGAATGTGAAGCGCTTATTTGCATTAAACATTTCGTGTTGCGCTGTTGGGTTTATTCCATAGTGAAAACCTGCGTTTTTTTTCTTCTTCTTCTTGCCTTTTAAGAGAGGGAGGGAGGGGAGAGAGAGAGAGAGAGAGAGAGAGAGAGAGAGAGAGAAGAGAGAGAGAGAGAGAGAGAGAGAGAGAGAGTGCTTACGCGCACGCAAGTGTGTGTTTGTGTATGTGTTCGTGTTTGTTTACTTGCTTCTTATTTTAATTTTCTTTTTAGAGAAGACAACTTCAATAAGATAGTAACGTAAAGGCTGTATAAGGTATTATTTGACTTTGCCGAATGATCTACTCCAAGTTTTTTTCATTGCTTTAGTCTTAGTTGGTTTATTGTTCATAATGTTTTTATTATTCATTTGAAATAGTGACGTAAGGTTTCAGTGTTCACAGGTACAGATTTTTCCAATCCTTTCTCTTTTGGAATTTCATCTTTTTTGTTGTTGCTATTCCCTCCTCCCCCCCCCCCTCTTTCCTACACACACACACACACACACACACACACACACACACACACACACACACACACACACACAACACACACACACACACACAATAATTCATATAATTTTTGAATGTAAGAGTCTAAAACCATTCTTACCTTCTTTTTCTGAAAAATTCTTGGATAAGATATTAAAAAATATCAATTTGGCATTTCGTATAACAAAAGCTTTAATGAACAGTCCTATAGGACATTTGTTATAGTTATAAATCGCATCAGCATTACCTATTTATTTGTTGTTATCACTGCTTAGCCTTTTTCTGTATACTGCCTACGATATTTAGCAACAGATACCCATTTCACAGCACGCAACCATCAACATCAATGCCCCCTCCCCTTCCCATCGTCTAATATCACTTTTGAGTGAACAGACGTAAAATCGAAGCAACCACCACACACACACACACACACACACACACACACACGCACGCACGCACGCACGCACGCACGCACGCACGCACGCACGCACGCACAGAGAGAGAGAGAGAGAGAGAGAGAGAGAGAGAGAGAGAAGAGAGAGAGAGAGAGAGAGAATGTGAAATAGTTTATTGTAGGCATTTTCGGTTCATAACACACGGGGGACGGAACAGTGGGGTTTGGGACTGTGTGGATTATGGAACATTTTAAAAGACAGTGATGACACCGCAACATTAATCATTATGAAAAGTTTACCTCGGCATGGCATTGTCGGTACATGATGACATTAGTGACATGGGGGTCTACTATTACTGAGTACTATTCTT
>CM054161.1:23266349-23271349 GCA_028751875.1 Rapana venosa | reverse complement strand
CCTTTGAGCGTGGCGATCTTGGACATGAGTTCAAGTGTATTATGCCTTACCTGCATAAAACAAATGTGTGATGCTAATCTAAGTACTGCTTACTTGTAACCCACAGCTAATCTAAGTACTGCTTACTTGTAACCCACAGCTAATCTAAGTACTGCTTACTTGTAACCCACAGCTAATCTAAGTACTGCTTGCTTGTAACCCACAGCTAATCTAAGTACTGCTTACTTGTAACCCACAGTTAATCTAAGTACTGCTTACTTGTACCCACAGCTAATCTAAGTACTGCTTACTTGTAACCCACAGCTAATCTAAGTACTGCTTACTTGTAACCCACAGCTAATCTAAGTACTGCTTACTTGTAACCCACAGCTAATCTAAGTACTGCTTACTTGTAACCCACAGCTAATCTAAGTACTGCTTACTTGTAACCCACAGCTAATCTAAGTACTGATTACTTGTAACCCACGCCAATTTCTTTTGTTTTTGAGATGGGAAAGAGCTCGTTCTAGTGTTCTTCCCTTGTCGGGATGCCGGGGTCCTCAGTATAAATAGCACCCCTATCTTCTGGGAAAATCTGTGCTAGGAATTCCCACAATTCTATCCATCTCTTTGTTTTTGTGTTGTTCCTTTTCTTCCTGTCACCTCCTTCTTGTCTATTTTCTGCCTAATTGGTCCATTCTCATGCCCTTCTCTTTTCCCCCAGAAAGATTTCAAATATAGCATTTCTCTTCCATGCCGAAGTCGGACGCGCTGGGCCTGACTTGTCAGGCGCTTACCGGCAGCGCAACGCAGTTTTCGCTCACATGACAGACACCAATAGTTGCTGTCTGAACGTTCGAGGAAGAAGTACTTGTGTTCGCACTGGTGTATTCCATCTTCCTGTATGCATGTCAGAGGTGGGCGGACATTGATAGCAGACGTAGACAGAAGCAGCCAAGCCAGGAGAGAGAGATACTATCGCTAGCAAAACATTAAACATTAGATACGCTACACATCATAATTTGTCATCCGTCGAACAAGTGCCTCAGACTTGCAGGCATTACACTAAGTCTTGTTCATAGAAAAAATCTTCTGAAATCGGTGAACAGAAGAAAGCTAGAAGAAAGCTGGTGCGGCTACGGTACAAGATCCAACGGCCGCATTTTAAACTGTTCTTCATGGAACTCTCGAGGGGGTTGAACACACACACATACACATACACACACACACACACACACACACACACACACACACACACACACACACACACACACAACACACACACACACACACACACACACACACACACACCGACCGATGGACGGGTGGTGGTATTCCAGAATGAACAAGAAAAGCATTTGCAGAGACCTAGGCTTGGAACACAACTGACATAAATAGCGAAATATAGTGAACAATTCTCTAAGACTGGTGCGCCAATGACTCCCAACAGTTCAGGTAGAATAGAAAGCAGTAAAGAGACTTGAAGATCTTTCTGATGATATTTAACGTATTTTGTAATAACTTAAGGTGGTTTCTTCTTCTTCGTCTAAGGCTCAGACAGCAACTACTGTTGTCTGTCATATGATCGAAAATACGTCGCGCTGCCGTTAAGCGCCTGACAAGTCAGGCCCAGCGCATCCGACTTCGGCGTGGGAGAGAATTCTTATCTTTTAAGCCTTTCTGGGGGAAAAAAGAAGGCTGGAGAATAGACCAAAAAGGCAGAATATGGACAAAAAAAGGAGGAGGTGACAGGAAGAAAATGAACAAGGCAGAAACAAAAAAGAGATGGATAGAAAAAAGGGAATTCCTAGCTCAGAATGTCCAGAAGTTGGGGATGCTGTTATTTATACTGACAGGCCCCTTAGCATCCCCACGGGGTGGGTGGGGGGAGGGTGGGGGATGGATGGGGGGGGGACCTCCAGAAGGTGGGGTTTGTCCATCGTGTTCGACGATGACCTCCAAAACAGCAGAGGAGGCAGCTGCTGTTTAGGGAATTGGGCAGAAATTTGATTATAGTGGAGATGCCTTGCCCACAGTACATCCCCACTCTCTCGGTCAAGTGGGCATAAGGACAGTCAGCATTAGAGATGTTCTCCAAAAGGCCAACTATCCCCCAGGGTTGCAGCACATATTAAGGACTGTGCAAGTCAAGCCCCCTAGTCAGAGGAGTCATAGCCGATCACTAAAAGACTAAAGCTGTAAAGTGGGAATTCCATGAGTGGGAAAGAAAGCCACTGGTCATACAGCCTCTCACTTTGCTGTTGCCCCCCCCCCCCCCCCCCCCCCCCCCCCCCCAGCGTCAATGGTTTAATCAAGAACTGTGATGAACCCCAGGCTGCTGACGGCATAGAAGGTGGGGAATGCTGTTTATACTGACAGGCCCCTTGTTGCGTCGCCACGGGGGGAAGACACTTACATTAAGGTCGTTTTACACTGAACAGTAAATATATTCCTGGTGTGTCCTAAAGGCCGTTCTACATGGTGGCCACCCCCAACGTGATGAGGATGGAGACGGAGGAGGTGGTGACGGTGACGACGTTCGGGGCTGAAGGGGTGGCTCGCTTCAGACTTTACCTGGAGGACTACCCCGAGAGGAAGAGGCAGTTCTCTGAACGAACTTTGGCTGTGGATAGAGGTAGGTGTGTGTGTGGGTGTGTGTGTGGTGGGTGGGTGGGTGGTGTGGGGGTGGGAGGAGGGTGGTGGTAGTGGTGGTGGTGTGGGGGTTTCGGGTGTGTGAGGTGGTGTGGGGGTGGTGGGTGGGGTGTGTGTGGTGGTGGTGTGTGTGTGTGTGTTACTTTTGTGGATCTACTTTTAAAACTATTTTTTAAAGGTACTCTTCTTTAAATCAAAGTTTTTGTCGTCGTTTTATTTGATTATAGCTGTATATAGAACACGCTGGGCTATTGCAGTTATATTATCATTACGATTTTGAGGATGAGTATGATGATGATGATTATTATTATCATCACCAGTATCATTATATCGTCGTTGTTCGTTGATCTTCTTCATAGTGATTGTGGTAGGCTGTTTTTTGTTTTTGTTTGTTTGGGTGCTTTTTTGCTTTTGTTTTTGTTCCTCGTCTTCCTCTCCATAAGAGATTGTGGTGGGCGATTTCAAATACAATGTAATAAGCGGTCTACTGAGATAAATGGCAAGTAACATCTTTCATGTGTTTCCTAACTCAATGACAGTCAAATGTCTTAAACGGATCAGCCCAGAAATTTGATTTATAAACGAGATGGAGGACAAGAAAGAGGATGCATTTGGGAGGGGGGGGGGGGGATTAGAGTCCTAAGGAGGAGAAAACGAAGAAAGAAAGTAAGAATGAAAGAAAAAAAAAGACTGATGTATGATAGGTACGATGTTGATAACGATGATGGCGACAGTGATAATGATAGAAACACACACATTTCTCACGCAAAAATTATTTTGCTGCTCACACTCTTACCATCTTTCAATTCCATGTCTCAGTCTGATATAGTTATTCGAGTTGGCCAGGGTCAGTCAAAGTGAGTAAACTGGCAACCAGTGAATGTGGGGGTTCCATCTATCTATCTATCTATCTATCTATCTATCTATCTATCTATCTATCTATCTATCTATCTATCTATCTATCTATCTATCTATCTATTCACAGATATTTGTGTGTGTGTGTGTGTGTGTGTGTGTGTGTGTGTGTGTGTGTGTGTGTGTGTGTGTGTGTGTGTGTGTGTGCGTATTGTATAAAAGTCTATAGGCTATTGAATGAGTTCTTTTCAGTATTCATCAACAGCATAGACTCCGACTCCAATTAAGCAAATTAAAAACGCGCGGATCTTCTACTAGGATCTTTTTCTTTTCTTTTCAAGGGCAATATCTATACCAAACTGTGAGCCTATAACTGATTAATGATCGGAATAATGGCTGCATGAATATGTTCACTACAAGGAAGCATATGAAGGACAAAGGCTGGTTTGTTACCTAAAGTAAGCATATAGAGGAAAAAGGCTGATTTGTTAACTAAAGTAAGCATGCAAATGAAAAGTGTGGTTTGTTAAAGTTAGCATAGAAAGGAAAAAGAGTGGTTTGTTACCTAAAGTAAGCATATAAAGGAAAAATGCTGATTTGTTAACTAAAGTAAGCATGCAAATGAAAAGTGTGGTTTGTTAAAGTTAGCATAGAAAGGAAAAAGACTGGTTTGTTGCCTAAAGTAAGCATCGAAAGGAAAAAGGCTGGTTTGTTAATTGAAGTAATCATAAAAAGGAAAAATTTTAACTGAAGTAAGCATATAAAGGAAAAAGACTGGTTTGTTAACTAAAGTAACCATATATAAAGGAAAAAGGCTGATTTATTAACTGAAGTTCATACAAAGGAAAAAGCTGGTTTGTTTATTAAAGTAAGCACATACAGGCAAAAATAGTGGTTTGGCATCGTGCATTGCTTAGTTTTTTGTGTGTTTTTGTTTTTAAAAACTTTGTGGAGTTTGTGTTGCTTCCATATCCGTTAGTGACACAGTGCATGTTGTATGTAACGTAACACTCATGCAGGATGCCCGCTTTGGAATTTCCGCTTCGTTGGGGCAGATAGGGAAGGGGGGGGGGGCATGTTTACGCTTTTCTGGGGGTTTATTTCTGCACTTTTCCGTTCATTTCTGGGTTGGTTTTTTTTTTTGGGGGGGGGGGGGAGGGGGGGGGGGCAGGGATGTCTGCTTACTTGTTTGTTTGTGATGGCTGATTAAATAAGATAAGTAAATTTATTTGCGTAGGGCCTGCTTTGGCATCGTACATTATAAAAAAAAAATTGTTTCAACTAGAGACTTTGTGCTGTGTTTTGATCGGTTCGTGCAAGTGACTAGAGAAACATGTCTGCACATGTGCACTGAAAATTGGTTAAAATAATCGAGTTTCACTTTTTCACTTTATATAATTCGGAGAGGATGGGGCAGGCGACATAGTTGGCCTGGAGGTGGTGGTGGGGGGTGTTGCAGGTTTTTAAAAAAATAATCCGGTCGTTTTTTTCAAAAACTTTATATTTGTATCCTT
>CM054161.1:23256349-23261349 GCA_028751875.1 Rapana venosa | reverse complement strand
CACACACACACACACACACACACACACACACACACACACACACACATAAAAGCTGTGAACCTAACTACCAGTCACCCACCTATATGCATACACACAAATACACAGCCACAGACACATACAGACAGACAGACGGACGAACGGAGGGATGAACACACACACACGCACACACACTCGCACACACACTCGCACGCACACACACACACGCACACGCACGCACGCACGCACGCACGCACGCACGCACGCAAGCACGCACGCACGCACGCACGCACACACACACGAACATACGCACGCCCGCACGCTCGCACGCACGTACGCACACACACACACACACATGCACGCACGCATTATTAGTACTATTATAAGCGATACTGTTTTAGTTTGATATTGTTTTAGTTTGATAGTCCAGTTGATTATGGGCTTTTGAATTCTGTATCGTATAGGGGTTCTTCTTGTTTGAATAATTGGTTTTTAAAAAAATTATTAATTCTCTATTTGATTGAAGGTGTTTTTCCCCTTCCCCCTTGATACTCCTCCCCCATCCCCATCCTTTCCAATGCTTTTCTGTTATCATCGTTATGTTGTTGTCTCATGGTGATGGGGATCATTTGTTAAATTGTTGTCTCATGGTGATGGGTGATTGTTGTTATAATTGTATCTCTATTATAATAATCATTAGTGTAATCTTATTTGACTTATCTTGCTTTGATAGTTATTGTGTGAATATATCATTTTTAAAAAGCGCTATTTGAAGAGTATGAGCGCATAAAAAGCACACGTTTGCTGGGTGGAGGAGGAGAGGAGGGAGGTCATTGAAGGTAATATTGTCAGTAATGACGAATGCCTAGTATTTTCTAACGTTTTATTCCTGTACCTTTTTATTATCTAAAGTATAAACGTGAAAGAATGGATGAAACAGTAGGTGAAGTAATTTGTTTGTCCTGCCGTTTTATGATTTTCTTTTTTTAATTCTTAAAACATTTTTATTTAAATGTGTGTGTGGACGTGAGCGCGCACGCGCTCAGGTGTGCATGAGTATGTGTGTGCGTGTATATGTATATATGGTAATTTGTATTTTCAATGTATTTCCTTATCGATTTTTTCCTCTTTTTTTTTACTGGTTTAATTTAATGGTAAATGATGCAATAATGTAGTGTCTTAGTATAATCATTACGAAATGTATTCTTAGATAGATGGCTTGATGAAAAAAAGAAAATGCATTGCTCATTCAATGTACCATCTGGAAATAAAATTTTGACTTTGACGCACGCACACCTTCACTCACTGACACACACACACACACACACACACTCACACTCACACTCACATACGTCCTCTCGAATAAGAAAGAGTCGAAAAAGAAGGAAAAAAAAGGATGAGTAAAAAACAGAAGAAGAAGAAGAAGAAGAGAAGAAGAAAAGAAAAGAGAAGAAGAAGAAGAAGAAAAAGAAGAAGGAGGAGGAGGAGGAGAAACAAAAAGAAGATGAAAGACAAAGAACTAACAAACCAACAAAACCAACAAAGACAAAAGCTAAAAAGAACTTCGTCAGAACCAGTTTTCCTACTACTGCTGTGGTGGAGCTGTGAAGCACAGATAGTTAGGAAGTCTTCATCATTTCATTGGTCATTTTTGAGGGAAAGAATTAAAAGAAAACAAAAAGTCTCTCAGTTTTGGGCATGGGCCTCTTCTCCCCAACATTCCGTCTTTCGCCTCCTTCCCCTTTGTGTTTGTGTCTCTCTCTCTCTCTCTCTCTCTCTCTCTCTCTCTCTCTCTCTCTCTCTCTCTCTCTCTCTCTCTCTCTCTCTCTCTCTCTCTCTCTCTCTCTCTCTTCTGTCCTATGTTAAATGATCTTAGAACTCAGTTGATACCACAAAAATGTGTGAGCTTCCCTTCCATGTTTAGACTTTGTATACTTATGTCATCTACTAACGAACGCATTAATAAGCGACTAGCAATTTATTTGTATGAAGCTTTTAAAATTAGAAATACTGTCTGTACTTGAGGTATTATTCGTCTGTTCTTAAATGTTTCCTATGCAACATGTTTTCGAATGTTGATTATATACACACACCCCCTTCATGAGGGGCCAAGGCCTATAATGAATAAAACTTTCGCATTCGCATTCGCACTCCCCCTGTCTGTCAGTCTTTGTCTCTCTCATTCCTCTCTCATCTCTGTCTGTCTGTCTGTCTGTCTGTCTGTCTCTCTCTCTTCTCTCTCTCTCTCTCTCTCTCTCTCTCTCGCACACACACACACACACATACACACACACACACACACACACACACACACACACACACACACACACACACACACACACACACACACACCACTCCTAACCACACAATATCACACAATCACACACACATCACACACACACATGCACACACACATGCACACACACACGCACACACACACACACCACGCAACATCACACACACATCACACACACATCACACACACATCACACACACACACACACACACACACACACACACACACACACACACACACACACACACACACTGTCCCCGTCTCTCTGTCTCTCCCCCTTCCCTAATTAGAGAGAAGACTAGATGCAAAGAGGTTAACCAAAAAAAAAAAAAAAGCCACACCAGCACTTATGTTATCCTCCCAAAAAATTTTGCCTCCCCCCCCCCTTATCTCCCCCACCCATGCACCCCCTCCCCCTTCTTCTTCCTTTCTCTCTGGCGTTCGTTTCTTCCTCCCCTGCCTTTGCGATAAAACTTTTTAGTATGTGAAGAGAAGAAGAGGAAGAAAGGCACCTCATAATCATACTGAGACTAATATGATTCGTTATCAGTGGACTTTAAAGGTGAAGGTTTTGAAGGGTCCAGTTCCCCTGTGTGAGGGGCTTGTCAGTATAAATAGCATCCCCCACCTTCTGAAAACTGTGCCGAGATTTCCCTCTTTTCTGTCCCTCTCATCGTTTTCTGGCTTGTTCCTTTTCTTCCTGTCACCTCCTTCGTGTCCATTTTCTGCCCTTTTTTGCCCAAGGGGAACGGGATAGCCTAGTGGTTAGAACATTTCGCTCGCAATCTGACGACCCGGGTTCGATTCCCGTTCAAGGGGATATTTTCCCCTGGAGTTAACATCAGTGTAGGCTCCACTCTCCCCGAAAGTCCTTCGGTTGAGACTATAAACCGAGGCCCCGTGTGCGAACGAACGCACGCAGAACATCTTGGGCACACGTTAAATCCTGTTCCGCTTTTCGTAAGAGTAAGGCCATTGTGTGCCGGTGGGAACAGATGACAGAATTTACAAAACCGCATACACACGGGGACTAAATGTAAAAAAGCACATATTAAGTGCTTATTCCATTATTTTCGATATAAAAGAATAAAACAAATAATAAAAAAAATTATCCTGCCCGTTTTACCCCAAGAAAGACTTAAACCATAATAGTTGTCTCTCCCAAGTCGAAATCGGATGCGCTGGGCCTGGCTTGTCAGGCCCTTAACGGCAGCGCTACTCATTTAAGCTCAAATGACAAGACAACAACAGTTCCTGTCTGAGCGTTCGACAAAGAAAAAGAAATGAAGTGTCCAGTCACCTATCTTGCGTCTAAGGGGACGGGATGGCTTAGTGGTTAGAGCTAGCAGTCAGCTCGCGATCTGACGGCATGTAGTAGAGGTTCGTTCCAACCACCGCTGAGACGTACGCCCGTTCGAGGGGATTTTTTCCTCCTTGGAGTTAACATCAGTACCTATACCGACTCCACTCCCTGAAAGTCCTTCGGATGAGATTATAAACCGAGGTCTTGTGTGCCGGGGCGCACACACGCACAGAACATCTTACACGTTGAAAACCTGTTTCGCTATTCGGAAGGGTCGGCCGATGTGTGGTGGTAGGAAGGGATGATAAAAGTAAGAAAAACAACAACAAAAAACCAACACCACGTACACACTGGTGTCGTGTTTAGATAACGTCCCCGCAGTCGGAATGTGGGTGACTTCATGGTGGGCAAACGGTAGCGTAAAGGCTGCACACCGGTATTAAAAAAATCATTCTTTTTTTTGCTGTTTTTCTGTGTGACTTTTATATTCATACTGCACGTATTAAGGCATTCACAGAAATGAAAACCACTTTTTTGAAAGACTAAATGATTTTTTATACATTTTGAATATTTTTTTAATTTTAATTCTATTTTAATTTTTCAGCAAACACTGTACCCCCTCAGTCCTTTGTCGTCTGCGAGCTTCCTTACCGCAATATGCATGCGCAGGGTCAACGCTGTAGGAATACTCCTCATTTGATGGTTATTTCCAACTTTCTCGTGACTACCTGGTATTGCTCTATGTCCTCAATCCCCAAAACAAGAGCACAGTCCATTTTTTTATGCTTAAAAAAATCTGTGAAAATTACTAATATTTTTTCCCACTCGCACTCTATACTACATGACCCCCAAATTAATACCGGTGCGCAGCCAAAGTATGGAAAATGATTGTCACCATTGGTGAACCGCGGAACTGGAGCCGAGTAGTTACGGGGAAAAACGGGGAAAAAAAGAGAAAAAGACTTAGAATCTTTATAATTGGTAACTGAGAAGTTGGAAGTAATGTGGAGGTTTGGTTTGTGGGTTTCTTGTTTGTTATGTCTGGTGGACGTTAGTTTTTTGTCTGAGGTTCGTGAGTGTGTGTGTGTGTGCGTGCGTGCGTGCGTGTGTGCATCAGTATGCAAGTTTGAGGATTTTCTGAGAAAACACGATGCACTGCTTGTCTACTACTACTACTACTACTACTACACTTGGCATAGAGATTTTCGCTTCCTCGTCTGTTGTTAGTAGCGCGTTTGTTATTGTGTCTGTCTGTCTGTCTGTCTGTCTGTATGTATGGCTGTTATGTCTCTCCCTCCATCCCTCCCTCCCTCCCTCTCTGTCTCTCTCATCTACTCTCTCTCTCTCTCTGTGCCTGTATACCTGCCTCTTTTGCTCTTTTGTCTTTCTGTCTGCCAGCCCGCCTTCCTGCCTGCCTGTTCATCT
>CM054161.1:23243849-23246349 GCA_028751875.1 Rapana venosa | reverse complement strand
TTTTGATACACATAATATAAAATCTCAAAATCGACAGTTTGGACTCCCGCCTGCCTGAAATGGCTTTTAGTGGAAAAGTGGGTCAGGTGCAGTGTGACTCATTTTGTTATGGAGTGTCACATAATTATTATGTCATTTTGTAAGCTAAAAAATTCCTTTTGTATTTTTACTTGTCCTTTTCTTTTTTAAAAATCCCTTCCACATTTTTTCTGTGACAAAAGTTGAAAAGAAAAAGCCTCCAAGAATAGTCACTCATGCCAAACGCCTGGCGTAGTAACTTCCCTTTGTAAGTTGTGATATGCTTTCTAAAAATAAGCAGTAACTGATTCCGCATATACCTGGGTTTGTTTTCGCTGTAGTTCTGTCTGGTGTGTAAGTAGACTCACTTTCTGTGTTTACCAGTGATTGCATCTATCTTGAAGTTTATTGCTGCTCTAGTATGTGATGCAGTGTTTTGCAAGTGCTCGCACAGAGAGTAAGATAGTAACATTAGAGAGAGAGAGAGAGAGAGAGAGAGAGAGAGAGAGAGAGAGAGAGAGAGAGAGAGAGAGAGAGAGAGAGAGAGAGAAAGAAATATGGCCTACGCGATATTATAATTATGTAGTATGCGTGTAGTTTTCTTTCTCTTTATCATTATTTTGTTGTATTTCTATATTGTTCATAGTATCTCTCTCTCTCTCTCTCTCTCTCTCTCTCTCTCTCTCTCTCTCTCTCTCTCTCTCTCTCTCTGGCCCTCTCCCTCTCTCTCTTCTCTCCCTCCCTGGCCTCTCCCTCTCTCTCCCTCTCTCTCTCCTCTCTCTCTCTCTCCACATACACTCTCTCTCTTCTCTCTCTCTCTCTCTCTCTCTCTCTCTCTCTCTCTCTTCTATCTCTCTCTCTCTCTCTCTCTCTCTCTCTCTCTCTCTCTCTCTCTCTTCTCTCTCTCTCTCTTTCTATCTCTCTCTTCCTCCAGTAATGTAGCTTAGCATAAAGAAGAAGAGAAAGAACAGAATGTAGACATGATATACACAATCATCTAGGTGGTTAAGACCGTTTGACTTCAACCCCACGGATCCATGAAGTCGTGGGTTCGAATCTCAGCGGCGTCTGGTGAATTAAAGGTAGTGGATTTTTACGATCTCTCAGGTCAACTTCAAAGTGCAGACCTGCTAGTGCCCTCATTCCCTTCGTGTATCGTTACACACAAGGCAGAATATCAAATATGCACGTTAAAAGATCCCATAATTCACGTCAGCGTTTGGTGGGTTCATCATCATCATCATCAGTCCCGTGACCTTGGCGGTCGTGGGGGAGACACGAAAGACGATGCCGTGGTAAGCCTCCTCCATCCATCTCGGTCCTCGGTCTGCGCAGTAGTGCCGAGTCATTCATCCTGGTCCATTCTCTGATGTTGTCCATCCATGACTTGTTCTGTCTTCCCCTCTTTCTGCCACCTTCGAGTGTTCCCTGCAGTACTGTTTTTGGCAGAGTGTTGTGGCGGGTGACGTGGCCGAACCATGTCAGCTTTTTCTTCTTGACGATGGTGAGAAGAGGTTCCTGTGGACCTGCCAGCCGTGTTATTTGGCTCTTAATAAATTCATTGGGTCACGGAAACACGAACATACCCATAATACATCCCCTGAAGTCGGAATGCGGCTACCTTTATGGTGGGAAAAAACCCGGTCGCATACGCAATATCTTACCATTGATGAACCTCGGACTTGTAAGCTGAGGAACAAAAAAATAAAAGTAATGATATAGAAGAGAACAAAAACAGAATAAACAGATCACAACAGAGCAGAGATTAATTCAGATGGAAGATGTCAGCAGATGTTTGCTAATTACAGGTACGTGTTCGGGAAGCCAGTGAAGGGCCACGTGACCGTGGTGTTTGGCCTTATATGGCATGGTCACGTGTTCACACTCGGGAAGAAGCGAAATATGGAGGTAGGTTGACTGAGGATTTGTTTTGTTTTGTTTTTTGTTTTGTACTAACGTCTTTGGATATTTCTCCTTTGTGGTTTCCTGAAGGTTTTTAAGCTCAGCTTGAGTATCGATTTTAAAAAAAAGTATTATTTAAAAAAAAGTCCTTTTTGTTTTGTTTTTGCTTTGCTTTGTTTGATTCTTGCTGACTGTAAGTGTGAACGCTAGGCTGTAATTAGTGGAATAACTCTGTGTGTGTGTGTGAGTGAGTGTGCGCGCACGCGCCCGTGTATGTACATATGTGTTGTGGAAGCAAACCACATAACCAACCAACCAACCAACAATACTCCAGGTAACTCTAGGCAAAGCCAACCCACTCTTGACTATTGATCCTGCCAATGAGTAGATGGATGATGAATATGATAATTATGGATAACAACAGTAAATAGTGGAGATGTGTGTGTGTGTGTATGTGTGTGTTTGTGTGTGTGTGTGTGTTGGCCTATGAGTGAAATGAAAAAAAAAGTTATAAAACAAACTGGCAAGCAGCAAACAGACCAACAAGCAAACTAAGAAACAGGCAAGTAACTACTAGTAG
>CM054161.1:23223849-23238849 GCA_028751875.1 Rapana venosa | reverse complement strand
CGAAATTTACAAAACCGCATGCACTCGGGGACTATGTGTAAAAAAACACATGAGTGTTTATTCCATTATTCTCGAAACAAAAGAACAAAGTAAATAAATTGGATGATTACATGACTTATACTATCAGAACATTTTGCACACAGTTTAAAAACCTGTTCCGCTTTTCGGAAGAGTAGGCCATTGCGTACCGGTGGGAACGAATGACAAAATTTACAAAACCGCATGCACTCGGGGTCTGGCTGTAAAAGAAAAAAAAGCACACGAGTGTTTATTCCATTATCCTCGAAATAAAAGAAAGAATAAATAAATAATATATTACCCAAAGCAGTCAAAACTGTACAGCTCTGGGTCAGAAAACCGTATTAGTTTGGAGTCACACAAAACATCATGTAATAAATGATAATAACGCCCCCTCCACCACCCCGAAAAAAGCAACATCAGCAACAACAATCACCAGAACAAACAAAAAATTATGCTCTTGAATAAGGTCCACAACTTCAAGCAAATGATATAGAAATAAAATTAAAATTATGGTTTTATTATCTTATTCATTTTATTTATTATTTTATATCGAGGGTAATGGAATAAGCATTCATGTGAATTTTTACATCCAGTCCCCGTGTGTATGCGGTTTTGTATATTTTGCCATCTGTTCCCACCGGCACACAATGGCCTACTCTTTCGAAAAGCGGAACGGGTTTTAACATGTGCGCAAGATGTACTGCGTGCGTTCGCACACGGGACCTCGGTTTACAGTCTCATCCGAAGGACTTTTGGGGAGAGTGGAGTCTGCACTGAAGTTAACTCTAGGGGAAAAATCCTCTTGAACGGAATTCGAACCCTGGTGGTCGGATTGCGAGCGCAATGTTCTAACCACTAGGCTATCCCGTCCCCGTTTGGTTTCATTAACCACATGAATTAGGTAAGAAGTAAAGTTTGTAATGATAACCTAAAAATTAAAATAACCTAGAAATTAAAATGATAACCTAGAAATAAAACAATAACCTAGAAATAATTGCTCCTGTTACCATACATTTTCAGGTCAACACGGTGGAGGAGGGAGGAGGAGAGGAAGAAAGAAGAGCCTTCAACTACGGGGCTATTCCTTTTCACTCCCCCTCGGGAACTTTTCTACAAGTTGAAGCGGAGGCAACATCACCTGTAAGTGGGGTTTTTGTTGCTGTTGCTGTTGTTGTTGTTTTCTGAGTGGAATACATACATGTACCTTGCTACTCGGATTAGAGCAAAGAAACAAGCTAACAAACAACTAGCCACCAACACACTCACCCACGCTCACAAAACGCGTGTGTGTATGTATGTACTGGCACAGCGTATACACACACATACACGCACGCACGCACGCACGCACGCACGCACGCACGCACGCACGCGCCACACACACACACACACACACACACACACACACACACACACACACACACACACACACACACACACACACACACACACACACACACACACACTCACTCACTCACTCTCTCTCTCTTACACGTTTGTCCGTCATGTTTGACGATGACCTCCAAAGCAGCAGAAGAGGCAGCTGCTGTGTTGGAAACTGGGCAGAAAATTTAATGTCATTATAGTGGAGATGCCTTGCCCACAGTACATCCCCACTCTCTCGGCCAACGGACAGTCAGCGTTGGAGATGTTCTCCAAAGGCCAACCAGCCCCCAGGGCTGCAGCACATAAGGACTTGTGCAAGTCAAGCCTCCTAGTCAGAGAGTCATAGTCGATCTCTAAAGACTAAGCTGTAAAGTGGAATTCCATGAGTGGGAAAGAAAGCCACTGGTCATACAGCCTCTCACTTTGCTGTTGCCTCCAGCGTCAATGGTTTAATCAAGAACTGTGATAAAGCCTATGCACTGAAGGCGCGCGCGCGCACGCACACACACACACACGCACGCACGCACGCACATACATGCACACACATACACACACACACATGGAAAATGTCTTTGAAAATTCAAAGCTAGCCTTTGCCATTGCCAGATGATTATTGCATAGTCCACTTGATTATTTATTGTAGTTACATTATTGTTATTTCATGTTTCCACATTGTTGAGTTTACATTTTGCTCCTGTTTATAAGTATTATCATTACTTTTCTAGGTTGGTTGGGGGATGGGGGGGTGGGGGGTGTTTAGTTTGTGTGTGTGTGTTTTCCAAAAAACAAACAAACCACAACACATGCTATTTCTTAACCTTTTCTCCTTCCACTCCTTCTTCTCCCTTCTTTAACTTCCACTATACTTTCTATTTCCCTCGTCTAATATCACTTAGAGTGAACAGACGTTAAATTGAAGACAACAACAACAACACATACATACATGCACACACACACACACACACACACACACACACACACACACACACACACACACACACACACACACACAGAGCAGGTGGACAAAAAACTCGAACAATCTTAGGTTCAATTCCACCCCAACACTCTCTCTCTCTCTCTCTCTTCTCTCTCTCTCTCTCCTCTCTCTTCTCTCTCTCTCTCTCTCTCTCTCCTCTCCTCTCTCTCTCTCTCTCTCTCTCTCTCTCTCTCTCTCTCTCTCCCCTCTCTCTTATATCCCTAAGGGCGTGGACTGGATGTAAAAAAGCACATGGGTGCTTATTCATTATCCTCGAAATAAAAGAATTTGTCATTGTCATTCACACACACACACTCACACTCACACACACACACACGCACGCACGCACGCAGGCAGGCACGCACGCACGCGCGCACGCGCGCGCACACACACACACACACACACACACACACACACACACACACACACACACACACACACACACACACACACACTGTTCAGCTTGTCATTGTGTGTGTGTGTGTGTCTGTGTGTGTCTCTGCGTGTGTTGTGTGTGTGTGTGTGTGTGTGTGTGTGTGTGTCTGCTTGTGCGTGTCTGTGTGTCTCTGCCTCTGTGTGTGTGTGTGTGTGTGTCTGTGTGTGTCTGTGTGTGTCTCTTCCTGTGTGTGTGTGTGTGTGTGTGTCTCTGCCTCTGTGTGTGTGTGTGTGTGTGTGTGTGTGTGTGTGTGTGTGTGCTTGTCTGTCTGTCTGCCCGTCTGCCTGTCACACCAGCAACGTCGAGGTTTGCCGTTAGAGGTGGGAGACTACATCACCGTGACCACCCACTACACCTCCTCCGAACTTCTGACTCATGTCAACCTCATGGTGAGTAGTCATGAGGGCTGATGGTTTGTTTGTTTGTGTATTTGTTTGTCAGTCTGTTTATCAGTCTGTTTGTTGTGTAGTTGTTATTTTTTTGTTGTTGATTCGTTTGTCGTAGACATTCAATGTAGTAAAGAGATATTCGAATTTGAGTAACTTTTAAGTTATATACTTTGTTCTTATCGAAAGTGTCGCTTATTTTGTTGTGTGTGGTGTTGTGTGTGTGTGTGTGTGTTTGTGTGTGTGTGTGTGTGTGTGTGTGTGTGTGTGTGTGTGTGTGTGAGTGAGTGAGAGAGAGAGAGAGAGAGAGAGAGAGAGAGAGAGAGAGAGAGAGAGAGAGAGAGAGTGTTTGTATGTGTGGTGTGTGTGTGATTGAGTGAGTGAGAGAGCGAGAGAGAGCGCGTATGTGTGTGTGTGTGAAGAGAGAGGGAGAGAGAGAAGAGAGAGAGAGAGAGAGGTGTGTGTGTGTGTGTGTGTGTGTGTGTGTAAGTGAGTATATATATATATATATATATATATATATATACATATATATATATATATATATATATATATATTAAAATGAAAATAGCCCAGCAGAATTGTGGGTTTTTATCAAAACAATATATATATATATATATTAAAATGAAAATAGCCCAGCAGAATTGTGGGTTTTTATCAAAACATACATATATATATATATATATATATATATATATATATATATATATATATATATATATATTATTAAAATGAAAATAGCCCAGCAGAATTGTGGGTTTTTATCAAAACAATATTATATATATATATATATATATATAAAATGAAAATAGCCCAGCAGAATTGTGGGTTTTTATCAAAACATACACACATATAATATATAAATATATATATATATATATTATATATATTATAATATATATATATATATACAAGAGAGAGAGAGAGAGAGAGAGAGAGAGAGAGAGAGAGAGAGAGAGTTTGTGTGTGTATGCGCGTGCACGCACGCGCACGCACGCGCATACATACGCAATTAACTTGAACTCCACCCGTCCTGTCAGGTTTTGAGTCGAGGCCACATCGTGTGGCAAACAAGGACCCATAACCTGGGCAGCAACTCCACCACTTTTTACTTCCCCCTGACACGTCAGATGCTGCCCGGCGCGCGCATCGTGGCCTTCAGCATCCGGGGTCAAGGACACCAAGCGGAGGTCATTTCCGATTCTGTGTGGGTGGAAATGAAACCAACTTGTTACGGCGAGGTCAGTGTTGAGTTTTGATTTTTTTGGCTTTTTTGGCTGGATCAAGAGTAGTAGCAATGATAATAATATGAATATATTTTTTCCTTCCTCGGCTAAGGCTCCGAGGTTTAACATTGTTGGCCTGTTTAAGCTGCCATCGAAAGAAACACACACACACACACACACACACACACACACACACACACACACACACACACACACACACACACACACACCACACACACACAGGAGAAAATAAAAGCCTAGCAAATCTTTGTGCCTTATGTTTGTGGATAGTAGTGAAAGGATGGGAGGGAGATCGATCGTAAGGTCTGTATCCAACCAAGTGGTCAGTCTTCAACTAGATAAATAACCCAAACATTGCCATACACTTATTGCGCAAGCACAGGCAAGAGGGGACGGGATAGCTCAGCGGTCAGAGCACTCGCTTTCCCCCCAGCTAAGGTTAAGCAGCATCGAGCGTGGTTACCATTTAGATGGAAGACCGTTTGCGCGCCTTGGTTTCAGTACACCCAGCTGTAAATGGGTACCTACCTCTTTAGTGTCAGGGAAGGTAAAGCAGCGAGGGAGAAGAGATGGGCGTCGCCCTCAGTATGCTGCCCCCTTGAGAAGTTGAGGTCTCTGATGCCTCACTCCCCTACGACTTCATTTATTTATTTATTCTTTTATATCGAGGATAATGGAATAAGCACTCATGTGCTTTTTTTTTACATCCAGTCCCCGTGTGTATGCGGTTTTGTAAATTTTGTCGATCTGTTTCCACCGGCACACAATGGCCTACTCTTCGGAAAAGCGGAACAGGATTTATCGTGTGTGCGAGATGTTCTGCATGCATTCGTACACGGGGGCCTCGGTTTATAGTCTCACCCGAAGGACTTTAGGTTATGAGACACCTTTACCTTTTTACAGGCCAAAAGAAGTCGAGAGGAAAAAGAAATGAATAACATGGTGTTGTGATGATAATTACCATTGCAGATCCAACTGTCGCTGGCAGACGACAGCCCCCCTCAGTTCAGGCCTCTGGACATCGGAAGTGTCAGCATCACGGGACTTCCGGACATGCGCGTGGGCCTGCTGGCGGTGGACCAGGCTGTGTACCTGCTGAGGCAGAAGACCCTCACCAGAAGCTCGGTAAAACATTTGCGGTGGAAGACATGTTAGCATTTAGTAGTAGGAGGAGTAGTAGTCGTCGTCGTAGTAGTCGTAATAGTAGTAGTAGTAGTAGTAGTAGTAGTCGTAGTCGTAGTAGTCGTAGTCGTAGTAGTCGTAGTCGTAGTAGTCGTAGTCGTAGTAGTAGTAGTAGTAGTCGTAGTAGTAGTCGTAGTAGTCGTAGTCGTAGTAGTCGTAGTAGTTGAAGTAGTAGTAGTAGTAGTAGTAATAGTAGTAGTAGTAGTCGCTAGATGTCACCGATGTGCTTGTGTGTGTGTGGTGTGGTGTGGTGTGTGTGGTGTGGTGTGGTGTGTGTGTGGTGTGGTGTGGTGTGTTGTGTGTGTGGTGTGTTGTGTGGTGGTGTGTGTGTGTGTTGGGGGTTTGTGTGTGTATGTGGTGTGTGTGTGTGGGGGGGGGGGGGTGTGTGTGTGTGGTGTGTGTGTGGTGTGGTGTGTGTGTGGTGAATTGTGGGGGTGTGGGGATGTTGTGTGTGTGGTGGGGGTGTTGTGTGTGTGTGTGTGTGTGTGTAGGGGGTTGGGGATTTAGGGGCTGCTGTCAGGTGTAATAATTATAAACATGAGCTACAGCTATAGTAATAATGCATCTTCTTCGTCAAACGCTCAAATGGCAACTATTGTTGTCTAGTCTGTCATATTATGAGCGAAAATGCGTTGCGCTGCCATTAAGCGAGAAAGGATTACTACAACAACGCTGGAGGCAACGACGACAGTGCCCCCCCCCCCCCCCCCCCCCCCCCCCCAAAGAAGGCAGAAAATAAGATAAGGAGGTGACAGGAAGAAAAGGAACAAGGCAGAAACAGAGTGAGTGATAGAAAAGAGGGAATTCCTGGCACAGAATTACCAGAAGGTGGAGATGCTATTTGTACTGACAGCCCCAACCTCACCCCCCCCCCCCCACGGGGTATCCTCGAAATAAACGAATAAAGTAAATAAACAAAATAAATAGATAAGTTACCCTCAAGACATTGCCTGATAAAAAGTTCCAAAGGAGTGCCTTCATAACTCCTGGAGGAGTTCAGGCAAAAGTCGGGTCAGGTCAATTCAAGTCAAGTACTTCAAACTGTTTTAGTTATATCCCACTTTATGCGAGGTTGATGTGGTTTTTCCCCACAACGCGGTGCCCGTCCTGGGTTGACCCTTATGGTTGGCCAGGGCGTTGATACAAGGAACGACAGTAGAGTTGGTTTTATACCCTGTTTTAACTTGTATATAGTTGCACGTTTTTAATCTGAGATTTATTATTCGACGAAGGGACAGCCCCGATGTGGCCTCTGTGGTTGGCGGGGCTATAATCAGCAGGGTTGGATTGGATTGGATTGAAGTTCGTCAAACTGGTTCGAGGATTTTTTTTTCTCTCCAGGTGTTCGAGTCCCTGCTGAGCCATGATCTGGGATGTGGGGACGGAAGAGGGGACAGTTCTGCTGCAGTCTTCACTGTAAGATTTCGTCTGTCTTGTCTGTCTGTCTGTTTGCTTAGTGGTGTTGGTGGTGGTTGTGGTGTTGCTGTTAAGATTGCTGCTGCGGACTTCAGTTATTGTTATTGTTGTTGTCCACTGCTGTAACTGTTGGCGTGGTGCCTGTGGTTGTGGTATTTTTGTTAACATTGTTGTTGCTGTAGACTACTGCTGCTGCTGTTGTTGTCTGCTGTAACCGTTGTCGTGGTTGTTTGTAGTGGTGTTGGTGGTGGTTGTGATATTGTTGTTAATATTGCTGCTGCAGACACCGAAAGAAGGATACAGGTAATGGAGATGAGGTGCTTTCGCAAACTCCTAGGTATCTCACACAGACATCACATCACTATTGAGGAAGTGAATGCCAGAATTAAAAACGCTATCGGACTATATGAAGAGGCCAAGACTGTCCTACTACAGGAAACAGTACCAGGAGGGAGTCGAAGAAGAGACAGACAAGAGAAAAACGATATGAAGAAGACAACATCAGAGAGTGGACTGACGGAGGATCGCAGGGGAGTGGAGGAAGCTGGTTGCAAAATCTTCATTAGTGCCCCCACAGTCTGAGGGACTACGGGATAGCAATTAAAAAAAAAGAAAAGCAATCAAGTGTGTGTGTGTGTGTGTCGATGTGAGGGTTTGTTGTGGCCGTTTTCAGACCTCAGGCCTGACCATTCTGTCCAACACGGGACTGTCCACCTTGCCCAGAAGTAGAGAAAGCTGTGGGGCTAAAGCCGTGCGGAAACGCCGCAGAGGTATGGTTGTGTGTGTGTTCGTGTGTGTCCGTGTGTGTGTGTCGGTGTGTGTGGGGGGGGGGGGGGGTGTGGGTGGTGTGTGTGTGGTGTCGGTGTGTTGTGTGTGTGTGTGTGGTCTTTGTGTGTGTGTGGTAGTGTGTGGGTGTGTATGTGTGTGTGTGTGTGTTTGGTGTGTGTGTTGTGTGTGCGTGTGCGTGTGTGTGTGTGTGTGTGTGTGTGTGTGTGTGTGTGTGTGTGTCCATGTGTGTTGTGTATGTGTGTGTTGTGTGTGTGTGTGTGTGTGTGTGGTATGTGTGTTGTGTGGGGTGTGTGTGTGGGGGGTGTGTTGTGTGTGTGTGTGTGTGTGGTATGTGTGTTGTGTGGGGTGTGTGTGTGTGTGTGGTGTGGTGTGGGGGGGAGTGGGGGGGGGGGTGTTTGTGTGTGTGTGTCTGTGTGGTGTGTGTGTGTCGGTATGCTTTGTGTGTGGTGTGGCCTTTGTGTGTGTGTGGTAGTGTGTGAGTGTGTGTGTGTGTGTGTGTGTGGTGTTTGTTGTGTGTGTGTTGTGTGTTGTGTTGTGGTGGGTGGGTGGTATGTGTGTGTGTGTGGTGTGGTGGTGTGTGTGTGTTGTGGTGTATGTGTCGGCCGTGTGTTGTGTGTGGTGGTGTGGTGTTGTGTGTGTTGTGGGTATGTGTGTGTGTGTGTGGTGTGTGTGGGGGGGGTGTGTGTGTGGTTCTATGCTCTCTCTGCGTCGGTGAGTCCCCCTGTTCTCGTGGGTGCCGTGTTGTGTGTGTGCTGGCGTCCGTGTCGGTGTGCTCGGTGGCTCCTCCTCCATCTCGTTCCTCCTTGTCTCCATCTCTCCCTCTCTTCCCCCTCCCCCCCTCTCCCTCTCTCCTCACTCCCCCCCGCTCAACCTCCTCCCCCTCCTCCCCCCCTCTCTCCCCTCACCTCCCCCACCCCCCCTCTCTCTCTCCCCCTCCCCCCTCCCTCCCCCTCCCTCCTCCCCCCCTCTCTCCCTCCCTCCCTCCCCTCCCTCTCTCTCTCCCCCTCCTCCCTCCTCCACCCCTCTCCCTCCCCCCTCTCCCCCTCCCACCCTCCCCTCCCCTCACTCTCCCCTCCCCTCTCCCCCCTCCCCCCTCCCTCCCCCTCCCCCTCTCCCCCTCTCCCCCCTCCCTCCCTCCCCTCCCTCTCCCCTCCTCCCCCCTCCTCTCCCTCTCTCCCCCCCTCCCTCCCCTCCTCTCCTCCCCCCCCCCTCCCTCCCCTCCCTCTCCCCTCTCCCCCCCCCCCCTCTCCCTCTCCTCCCCCCTCCCCCCCCTCCTCTCCCCCCTCTCCCTCCCTCCTCCCTCCCCCCCCCTCTCTCTCCCCCCTCCCTCCCCCCCTCCCCCCCTCTCCCCCCCCTTCTCTACCCCCCCCCCCTCTCTTTAAATCTTGTGTTGTGCTTAAATTCCCTCCCCCCCAATGTTCTCTCCTAGCCACCGCCATGGAGGACGTGTGCTGTATGGAAGGGGCGCGCATGAACCTGGAGAGCAAGGACTTGTGCCACAAGGCCGCCAAGGAAGTCAAGAGGATGACGGGATTGAGCGCATGCGCCCTGCACTTCTTCCACTGCTGCGGCGACCTCAACCGCACGCGGCAGTACGCGAACAGCAGCGGCAGTAAGTGTTTAGTTTGGGGAGTGGGGGTGGGGGGGGGGGGGGGGGGTGGGGGGGGGGGGGGGGTGGGGGTGGTGGGGGAGGAAGGGGGGTGGGGTGGTGGAGGAGGAAGGTGAGGCTGGAAATAGTTATGATGGTAGAGTACATTAACAGTTCGGTTAAGAGTCAAAACAGGTTATCTTCTTCTTTGGGCGCCTGGAGATAACCTGATTGGACTATAATGTAGCGATCAATAATTATTGTTTTATGAGTTAGTGAGAGCAAACAGTTGTTCTTCCACTGTCTACTTTTTGTTTGTTTGATGTATCTTTAGTTGTCAGTCGGTTTGTCTATCTGTATTTTGTCAGTCGGTTTGTCTATCTGTATTTTTCCCGTCCGTCTGTCCGTCCGTCTGTCTCCGTCTGTCTGTCCGTCTGTCCGTCCGTCCGTCCGTCCGTCCGTCCGTCCGTCTGTCTGTCCGTCTGTCTGTCTGTCTGTCTGTCACTCTTTTTGTTAGTGCATATTAAATGCCAGCATTTTTTTGTAAGCTTACGTCCGTACGCTCGTGCATGTGTGCGTGCGTGCATGTATTCATGCGTATCACTATATGTTTGTGTACGTTCACGTATATGCATAATTATGTGCGTGCCTTCGTGAGTACGCATGCGTATGTGTGTGTCAGAGAGAGAGAGAGAGAGAGAGAGAGAGAGAGAGAGAGAGAGAGAGAGAGAGAGAATTTGTGTGTGTGCATTTGTGTGCTTGGCTGCGTGCGTGCGTGCGCGTGTGTGTTTGCGTGCACGCCCAGAAGCGAGTGTGCAAAGACTCTGAAATATATTTTACATACGTTTCTGGCTGAGAATATCTGCAAACGTATAAATTTAGTATTTGTCAACATCAGATCACTTGATTCACAGTCATAATTGTGTCTTCAATAGGTGTCTTATGTTTGTGGATAAATAAATCACTTAGGGGGCGAGATAGCTCGGTGGTCAGAGCACTCGCTTTCCCCAAGCTAAGGTTAAGCAGCATCGAGCGTGGTAACCAAGTAGATGGGTGACTGTTCGCCCTCCTTGGCTTCAGTGCAGTCCCCCAGTTCACCCAGCTGTAAATGGGTACCTGCCCTCTTTAGGGTCAGGGAAGGTAAAGCAGCGAGGGAGAAGAGATGGGCGCCGCCCTCAATATGTTGGCCCCTAGAGAAGCTGAGGTCTCTGATATCTCGCTCCCTAACGACCGCATAGGTTATGGGAACACCTGGACCTTTTTTACCTTTAAAAATGACTTCATTAATTAAACGCATACTGACAGTGCGTTGTCGTGCATGTTTGAGGGATGCAGAGTATGCAAGATGGCGACGGAGACCTGTTTGACGTCACGCTGGAGGATGACGTCAGGCGTCCCGCCGGTGACGAAAACGTACCGGTCCGCTCCAGCTTCCCGGAGTCTTGGTGGTTCGACGACTTTACGCTGGGGTAAGATGGGTTTTTGTTGTTTGTTATGGTTTTTTTGGTTGGTTATTTTGTTTTTTGTGTTTGTTGTAGATTGTTCGTTTATTGTTTCGATACTTTCAAACGGGGTTTGGAGAGAGAGAGAGAGAGAGAGAGAGAGAGAGAGAGAGAGAGAGAGAGAGAGAGAGAGAGAGAAAATGAGTGTGTGTGTTCTTCATTTTAACTTCTGTTCACGTTAAGTGATATTAGAGAGTGTTTGTGTATGTGTGTATGTGCGCGTGTGTGTATATGTGTCCCATTTTATATCTTTGTTTACTACCCCCCCCCCCCCCCCCCCCAACCGCCATTTCCTTTTGTTCATTTTATTATTTTTTACAATTTTTTTTTACCACCACCGCCGCCACAGCCAAAACTGATACCAAAACAAGAAGACTTGTTCAAGACAATTCTTCTTCTTCTTTCTTTTTTGTCATGTTTCTCCCCGGGGGAGGTTTAACATTGATCTCTGTTTTGAGCTTCATCCTTATTTATGCCCCTTTCTCTAAGATCATCTGCAATACAGACAGCCCAGGCCTTGCTAGGTCTTCCCTTTGGTCTCTTTCCATCCACTACGAAGTTCATTGCTCTTTTTATGATGTGGTGGTCTGCTTTCCGTTGAACGTACCCAACCCAGCACAGTCTATTGGTACTAGCTACAGACTTCAGATCATCAACTTTGCACATTCTCCATAGTTCTTTATTTGTGATCCTGTCTTCCCATTTGATCTTTGTCAGGTAGCGTAGCATTCGGTTTTCACAGCTCTTCAACAAACGTTCGACGGTTTTTGTGAAAACCCATGTTTCCAAACCATACAGGAGAACAGGTCTGAAGCAGGCCTTATATATCAGACAGCGTCTCTCCAGTGGGATTTTCTGATTTCCGAGCAGACTTGCCAATTCTTTCCATTTCTTCCAAGCACTCGCAATCCTGGTTCTGACAGCTAACTCAGACTTTGCTTCGCAGCTCATCATCTCTCCCAGGTAGCAGAATTCGTCTACCATTTTTATCTTCCCTTGTTCGAATTCTAGCTCCTCCTTTCCTGCATCGGTATTGTCTTCACCCTTCTTATTCATACAACTGGGGCAGACAAATACTCCGTCCTCCTTCTTCAGACCTTTGGGCTTTGAGCATCTTTTGTGACACCAATATTGACTTGTTCAAGACAATGATACTTCATTATGTATGCTAATGACGCTTGATTGACAGGCCCACGGGGAAGATGGACATGGACTTCACCCTGCCGGACTCCATCACCACCTGGGTGGTACAGGCAGTGGGCGTGTCCCCGGAGACTGGGCTGTGCGTGGCCCCGCCCCTCAACCTGACGGCCTTCCGGCCCTTCTTCGTGCACGTGGACCTGCCCTACAGCGCCGTGCGTCTGGAGCAGTTGGAAGTCCGCGCTACAGTGTACAACTACATGCAGAGGCCTCTCAGTGTGAGTATTTGTGTGTGTCCGTCCGTCCTGTCCGACGATGACCTCCAAAAACAGCAAGAGGAGGCAGCTGCTGTTTTTGGAAACTGTGCAGAAATGTGAGGCATCTCGCCTTGCCCCACAGCACATCCCCACTCTCTCGGCCAAGTGGGCGTAAGGACAGTCAAGCTTTGGAGATGTTCTCCAAAAGGCCAACCAGCCCCCCAGGGCTGCAGTACATATTAAGGACTGTGCTAGTCAAGCCTCCTAGTCAGAGAGTCATAGTCGATCACTTAAAGACTAAGCTGTAAAGTGGGAAAGAAAGCCACTGGTCATACAGCCTCTCACCTTGCTGTTGCCCCCCAGCTCAATGGTTTAATCAAGAACTGTGAAAAAGCCCAGGCGCTGACGGCGGTGAGTGTGAGTATAACAGCTCAGTGGTCAGAGCACTCGCTTTTCCCCAAGCCAAGGTTAAGCAGCATCGAGCGTGGTTACCAAGTGGATGGGTGACCGTTTTCGCGCCTTCGCTTCAGTACAGTCCCCCAGTTTACCCAAACTGTAAATGGGTGCCTGCCCTTTTTAGGGTCAGGGAAGGTAAAGCGCGAGGGAGAGGAGATAGGTGCCACCCTCAATATGCTGGCCTCTGGAGAAGCTGAGGTCTCTGATGCCTGGCTCCCTTACGACCTCATTAAGGCTATGGGACACCTTTACCTTTTTTGTAGTGGCCTGCTTGTTGGATTGGTTGGGTTTTGGGTTGGTGTGTTTGGTCTATCAAACTGGATTTTAGTGAAGACAGTGTCACAAAAACACCATCATGACAGACCAGGTTCGTTTGATTGGTTTGGTTGGTTTGGTTGGTTGGTAAATTGGTGGATTGGGCTGGTTTGATTTGGTTGATAAGTTGGTTGGTTGGTAAATTGGTTTTGTGGGTTTGATAGATTGGTTGGATTGGTGGATTTGTTTTTGGTGGGTTCGTAGTTAGTGGATTGGTTGGGTTCATTGGTTGTGAATTCTTTGGATTGGTTGATTAGTTTGTTGGTTGGTGGATTGGTTAGTATTGTTTGGCTGGTAGGTTGGTTGTTGATGGATTGGTTTGGTTTGGTTGGTGGATTGGTTGGGTTAGGGGTTTGATTGGGTTTGATTTATTGGTTGGTTGGTTGATTGGTTTTCTTGTTCTTTTGGTGGTGGTGGTGGTGATGGTGTTTGTGTGTGTGTGTGCATGCATGCATGCATGCATGCGCGTGCTCACGTGCGCGCGTGTGTGTAATGCTCAGCTACAGCCCATTTTGCTTTTGTGTTTTGTTTAAAGCCCCCCCCCCCCCCCCCCCCAATTTTTTTTATAAGCTTATGCCAGTACTTCTCACGAATTGCTTCTAGAATTATTTTTTTCAATACATAAAATATTGTTTAAACAAAACTAGCTCTGAAGAAAACATTTTCTTCACAACAAACCTCCCCACCCAACCTCAGCAAACAAAACAAAACAAAACCCACCAAAAAAGTAGGGATCAATCAGTTAAAACCCCCCCACCCCGAATCCTTTTTTTTGCCCAAACCAGGTACGCCTGTTCCTTCAAAGCGTGGAAGGCGTGTGCTACTCGGGGGCCTCTGGGAAGAACTCGGATGCCTTCGTGGTGGAGGTGCAGCCCAATGACGCCACTTCCGTCTACTTTCCCATCGTGCCTCTGGAGATGGGCAAGTTTCCGGTCCGCGTCTTCGCCATTTCCGCTTGGGGCCGAGACGCCGTGGAGAAGATTTTGAGAGTTGAAGTGAGTGGAGAGTGGAAGATTAAGAAGGAAAGGGTGTGTGTGTGTGGGGGGTGGGGGTGGGGGGGTGGGAGGGTGTTTGTGTGTGTGTGTTGGTTTGTGTGTGTGTGTTTGTTTGTGTGTTGGTGTGTGTGTGTGTTGGTATGTGTCTTTGTTGTGTGTGTGTGTTGGTTTGTGTGTGTGTGCAAGTGTGTGTGTGTGTGTGTGTGTGTGTGTGTGTGTGCAAGTGTTGTGTGTGTGTGTGTTTCCAAGTGTGTGTGTATGTGTGTGTGTGTGTGTTGGTATGTGTGTGTGTGTGTGTGTGTTGGTTTGTGTGTGTTGGTGTGTGTGTTTGTGTGTGTGTGTGTGTGTTTTGTGTTGGTATGTGTCTCTGTGTGTGTTTCCAAGTGTTTATGTTTCCAAGTGTGTGTGTGTGCGCGCGCATCCAAGTGTGTGTGTGTGTGTGTGTGTGTGTGTGTGTGTGTGTGTGTGTATGTGTCTTGTGTGTGTGTTTCCAGGTGTGTGTGTGTGTATGTGTGTGTTTGTGTGTGTGTGTGTGTGTGTGTGTGTGTGTGTTTGAGTATGTGAATGGAAAACTGTTCAACAAACATTGTCTTAACATGGTGTCAGGGGTATCCTGCAAGAAAGCGCGCGCACACACACACATACACACACACACACCACTCCACCCCCACCCATCTCCCTTAAACACACACACACACACGCACACGCACACACACATACACATACACACACACACACACACACACACACACACACCACACACACACCACACACACACACACACACACGTATCAATATTTTTCTTGTATTTGGTTTTTTGTTTTGGGTTGGGGTTTTTCTTCAATCATCATCATAAGACAGGGATGGCCTAGTGGTTAGAGCGTTGTGCTCGTAATCTGTCGGCCAGGGAT
>CM054161.1:23191349-23218849 GCA_028751875.1 Rapana venosa | reverse complement strand
TTATTATTATTATCATCATCATCATCATCATCATCATCATCATGTTGTTTATTGTTATTATTATTGTTGTTCTTATATCATTATTATTCTAATTGTTGTTCTTATTATTGTTGTTATTAATATGATAATGATGATGTTATTATCATAACTACTGTTGTTCATATTATTATTGTTATTGTTGTTGCTGTTATTATTATGTAGAAGTAGCAGTAGTAGTAATGGTAATAGTAGCAACAGCAGCAGAACAGAAGCAGTAGTAGTAATAGTAGTGGTAGTAGCAGTAGTAGCGGTAGCAGTACTAGTAGCAGTAGTACAAGCAGAAGAAGTAGCAGTGGTAGTAGTAGAAGTAGTGGTAGCAGCACTAGTAGTAGCAGCAGCAGCAATAGTAGTGGTAGCAGCAGCAGCAGCAGCAGCAGCAGTAGTAGTAGTAGTAGTAGTAGTAGCAGTAATAGCAGTAGTAGCAGCAGTAGTAGTAGTAGTAGCAGTAGTATTAGCAGAAGTAGTAGCAGTGGTAGTAGTAGTAGTAGTAGCAGCAGCAGCAGCAGCAGCAGCAGCAGCAGCAGTAGCAGCAGTAGCAGCAGCAGCAGTAGTAGTAGTAGTAGCAGTAATAGCAGTAGTAGCAGTAGTGGTAGTAGTAGCAGCAGTAGTAGGAGCAGCAGCAATAGTAGTAGTAGTAGCAGTAGTAGTAGCAGTGGTAGTAGCAGCAGTAGTAGTAGCAGCAGCAATAGTAGTACTAGTAGTAGGAGCAGCAGTAGTAGTAGAAGTAGTAGCAGCAGCAGCGGTAGTAGTACTAGTAGTAGTAGTAGTAGGAGTAGTAGTAGTAGTAGTAGTAGCAGTAGTAGTACTAGTAGTAGGAGTAGTAGTAGTAGTAGGAGGAGTAGTAGTAGTAGTAGCAGCAGCAGTAGTAGTACTAGTAGTAGTAGTAGGAGTAGTAGTAGTAGTAGTAGTAGTAGTAGTAGTAGTAGTAGTAGCAGCAGTAATAGTAGTAGCAGTAGCCGTAGCAATAGTAATAGTACTAATAGTACTACTAGAAGTAGAAGTAGCAGTAGTAGTAGTATCAGAACGCATGCAGAACATCTTGCGCACACGTTAAATCCTGTTCCGCTTTCCGAAAGAGTAGGCCATTGTGTGCTGGTGGGAACAGATGACAAAATTAAAAAAACCGCATACACACGCATAAATTAAAAAAAAAAAGTCATCTGAGCGCTTCGATTTGTTGCTTTACAAGATTCAGCGCTATATAAATTCCATACATTATTATTATTATTATTATTATTATTATTATTATTATTATTATTATTATTATCAGTAATGGTTATTATCGTAGAGGTACTAGTAGTAGTACTAGTAGTAACAGCACCACCACCAGCACCAACACCAGCAATACTACTACTACTACTAGCAGCACCATCAAAAACGTAACCTCCACCATGTAAAACGAGTTTTTTCGCCGCCCTCTTTGTCCACCAGGGGATCTCTTGGGGCCGACGGTGCGGGGTGTGGTGGAAGGCGCTGAAGAGCTGCTGAGGTTGCCCACGGGGTGCGGGGAGCAGAACCTGATCTACCTGGGGCCCAACGTCTACGCCCTGAGGTACCTCAAGGCCACGGGACGTCTGACCTCCTCCATCGAGAAAAAGGCCCGGGCGTTTGTCCGTCAGGGTGAGTAGGGAGGAGGAGTCAGGTTTGTGTTTTGGGGGGTTGGGTGGGGGTGGGGGGGGTTGGGGTGGGAGGGGTGAGGGGGTGGGGTGGGGGGGTTGTGGTGGGGGGTGGGGTGGTGGTGGTGGGGGTTGGGGTGGGGGGAAGGGTGGGGGGATGGTGTGGGGTGGGGTTGGGTGGTGGTGGTGGTGGGGAAGGTGTGGTGGTGGGGTAGAGGTGGTGTGGTGGTGGGGGGTTGCGGTGGGGGGAAGGGTGGGGGTGGGGTTTGGGGTGGTGGTGGTGTGTGGGTGGTGGTGGTGTGTGGGGTGGTGGTGGTGGGTGTGTTGGGTGGTTGGGTGGTGGGGGTTGGGGGGGGGTTGGGGTGGTGTGTTGGGGGGTGGTTGGGGTAAGGGGAGGTGTGTGGGGTGGTGGTGGGGGTTGGGGTGTTTGGTGGTGTTGGGTGAGGGTGTTGGGTGGGGGTGAGGGTTGGGGTGGGAGGAGTGTGTGTGTGTGTGTATGTGTGTATCTGTCTCTGTCTTTGTTTGTGGGTCGGTCTGTTTGTCTGTCTGTCTCTCGCTCGCTCGCTCTCTTGCTCTCTCTTTTTCTCTTCCCCTCTCCCTCTCCCCCCCCCCCCCCACTTCTCTCTCTCTCTCTCTCTCTTCCTCTCTCCTCTCTCTCTCTCTCTCCTCTCTCTCTCTCTCTCTCTCTCAGGTATGATGTGTATAGATCGTTTAAGAGTATTTTTGTAAAAGAGCAGTATTTAAACTCTATAGATGTCTACTGCTTTCGTGTAGCAATTACACAAGCAAGATTTAATGTTTTACCTCTTAACAATAATGTTTACAGATATAGTGATAATATCCAAGATAAATTATGTCCATTTTGTAAAACGAAAATTGAAAATGAAGCCCACTTTCTATTGGAATGTTACATGTACTCAAACTTAAGAGAAAAGTTTTTAAACAAATGTATCAATGTACCATTGCCAGATATGTTCAAAGTAAGAAATGATGAGTACAAACATAGTTTGTCTAGATACATTTTTCATTCTATTAACAAAAGGAAAACAATGTTGGCTCAAATACTTTAATGAAAAACTGCTACTGTTTGATATACTCAATATGGATGATTTTCCTTAGATAGCATCTTCTTTCTATGATTGGGTTATGGTTAATTTAAGGTTATAATCAAGAAATAGAATAAATGGTGTTTTCTTTTTTAATCAGTCATAAATTGTTACTGACATAATCTTTTTGCACGATTCGGCTATGTATATGTTTATGTTTTTCTTCTTTAATCAGTCATAAATCATTATTTGTTTGTGCATTTGCTTTGCCAATGAGATGAATGAACCCATTGTTCCATCCCAAGCCCAACAAATGTATTGTGGTCCAAGGCCAATGTACATTAAATCATTTCAGTGTTCAGTGTTCAGTGTTCTCTCTCTCTCTCTCTCTCTCTCTCTCTCTCTCTCTCTGTATGAGGTGTGTGTTTGGGAGGGGGTGGAGGCGGGTGTCGCTGGGGTTATGAATTAATTAATTGTGGTATGTTTGCTGTGTTCTCTGTTGAGAACTTTGTTCACATGCATAACAAAAATTAGTTTGGTGTAGTGATTTGTTGCACCCCCCCCCCCCCCCCCCCCCCCTGTATCTATGTCTCCGTCTGTGTCCCTCTCTGTGTCTTCGTCTCTGCCTGTGTCTGCCTGCCTGCCTGTCTGTCTGTCTGTCTGTCTCTGTCTGCCTGCCTGCCTGTCTGTTTGTCTCTGTCTGTCTCTCTGTGTGTAACCCTTGGAAATAAAAATCATCCATTCATTCATTCATTCATCCATTCACATCACTCACTCTCTCTCTCTCCTCTCTCTCTCTCTCTCTCTCTCTCTCTCTCTCTCATCTCTCTCTCTCTCTCTCTCTCTCTGTCTCTCTCTCTCTCTGTATGAAATGTCACAGGTTTGATACGTCAAATGACGTTCAGGAAAGATGATGGATCGTTTGGAACTTGGCCACATGCTGACTCCAGTACATGGTGAGTGTTATAGCACACACACACACACACGCACACACACACACACACACACTCACACTCACACGCACGCATGCAGGTCAGTCTTACTTGCCCTGAAAAACTTCAGTTCAAAAGTGAGAGTCGCCACACTCTCGTGCCCTCTATGCAGGCTTTACTTTCTATACATTGTCATCATTGCAACTGGTGATATCGTTTCACTTCAACCCCAGGCCTTCCCATCATTTACACGCTCTTTGTTTTCCTGTACATTATAATTATCATTATTGCAACTGATGATATTGTGTCACTACATTCTCATGCCTAGTCGCCTGTGCTTTCTGTACATTATTGCAACTGATGATATTGTGTCACCACATTCTCATGACTATATCATCGGCTTTACTTTCTGTACATTATCATTATTGCAACTGAAGGTATCGTTTCACTATACTCTTCTGAAATTTTATTTCATAGATTTTTGTCTGCAGCGCACCATGTTTGTAATATGTGTTTGTTTAAACTATTGATTATGTATCGTTGATTGCATGACTGTGTAAGATTAGGTTGAATGCATGCGCTTTGATTTGTCTTTGCAGGATATAGCGTTATGTAAGTTATTATTATTATTATTATTATTATGATCATCATCATCATCATAATCATCATCATCATCATCATCATCATCATTATTATTATTATTATTATTATTATTATTGTGACTAATACGTAGGCTTTTGCTTTCGGTAAATTGCTGTTATTGTAACTGAGGATATAGTTTTCACTACAATTCCCACGCCTTCCCATCATTTGACACGCTCTTTCTTTTTCTGTACATCATCGTCATCATCATCATCATCATCGCCGCGACTGAATACAGTTTTATCTTTTCGCTACACACCTACTGCCGTCAGCGCCTGGGCTTTATCACAGTTCTTGATTAAACCATTGACGCTGGGGGCAACAACAGCAAAGTGAGAGGCTGTATGACCAGTGGCTTTCTTTCCCAACTCATGGAATTCCACTTTACAGCTTAGTCTTTAGTGATCGACTATGACTCTCTGACTAGGAGACTTGACTCGCACAGTCCTTATATCGTGCTGCAGCCCTGGGGGGGCTGGTTGGCCTTTTGGAGAACATCTCCAACGCTGACTGTCCTTATGCCCACTTGGCCTATCACTTGGCATCTATCTCCACTATAATCAAATTTCTGCCCCAGTTTCCGAAACAGCAGCTGCCTCCTCTGCTGTTTTGGAGGTCATCGTCGGACAGGACGGACAAACAAACAAACACACACACACACACACATACCTGCTACACTCGTGTGTGGTGGGTGGGCAGGCTGACGGCTTTCGCCATGAAGGTGCAGTGTCAGACGCACAACTTCGTGCCTGTGGACATGAACGCCACGTGCCACACGCTGCACTGGCTACGCACGCGCCAACGCACTGACGGCTCCTTCATCGAGGACGTCTGGGTCACCCACAGGGAGATGCTGGTCCGTCCTGTCTGTCTGTTTTGTCTGTCCGGTCTGTCTGTCCTGTCTGTCTGTCCTGTCTGTCTGTCCTGTCTGTCTGTTTTGCCTGTCTGTCCTGTCTGTTTTGGCCTGTCTGTCTGTCCTGTCTGTTTGTCCTGTCTGTCCTTCGTCTGTCCTGTCTGTCGTGCGCTAGCTGTGTTGTGGATTGGTAGTCAAGTCAAGTCACAGTCAAAATCAAGTCAAAATTTTATTTCCAGATGGTACATTTTGACTTGACTTTGATTTTGGGTTGGTAGAATGAGTGTGTGTGTGTGTGGTGGTGTGTGTGTGTGTGGTGTGTGTGTTGTGCCACACAGGGAGATGCTGGTCTGTCTGTCTGTGTGCAGCTGTGTTGTGGATTGGTAGAATGTGTGTGTGTGTGTGTGGTGTTTTATTTTTATTCATTTTTATTTTATTTTTATATCGAGGATAATGGAATAAGCACTTAAGCGCTTTTTTACATCTAGTCCCCGTGTGTATGCGGTTTTGTAAATTCTGTCATCTGTTCCCACCGGCACACAATGGCCTACTCTTCCAAAAAGCGGAACAGGATTTAACGTGTGCGCAAGATGTTCTGCGTGCGTTCGCACACGGGGCCTCGGGTTTATAGTCTTATCCGAAAGACTTTTGGGGAGAGTGGAGTCTGCACTGATGTTAACTCCAGGGCAAAATATCCCCTTGAACGGGAATCGAACCTGGGTCGTCAGATTGCGAGCGCAATGTTCTAACCACTAGGCTATCCCGTCTCCCCTCCCCCACC
This sequence comes from Rapana venosa, assembly GCA_028751875.1. Lineage (NCBI taxonomy): Eukaryota > Metazoa > Mollusca > Gastropoda > Neogastropoda > Muricidae > Rapana > Rapana venosa. The sequence continues at coordinate 23,212,940 of CM054161.1, read as the reverse complement.
CCCCCCCCCTCTGTGTGTGTGTGTTTGTGTGTGTCCCACAGAGAGATGCTGGTCTGTCTGTCTGTCTGTAATGTGGATTGGTAGAATGATGTGGTGTGTGTGTTGTGTGTGTTGTGTGTGTCCCACAGAGAGATGCTGGTCTGTCTGTTTGTTTGTATTGTGGATTGGTAGAATGGTGTGTGTGTGTGTGTGTGTGGTGTGTGTGTGTGTGTGTGTGTGTCCCCCACAGGAGATGCTGGTCTGTCTGTCTGTCTGTTTGTATTGTGGATTGGTAGAATGTGTGTGTGTGTGTGTGTCACAGGGAGGAGTGAACGGAGACATGTCAGTGACAGCCTTTGTGCTCATCGCCCTTCTGGAGTGCCCTTGCTTGATGGAGGTAAGGTTCTTTTTTGTGTCAAAAGTGGGGGTTTTTTCCTCTCTCTCCCCCAGGTAATGTAACATTGTTTTTAAAACCCTATCTGGAACATCATCATGTGTGTGTACATTATTGCTGTTACTGCTACTACTATTATTCTCCTCCTCCTCCACACACCACCACCACCACCACCACCACCACCACCAACCACCACCACCACCACCACCACCACCACCAATATCCTACGCTATCATCCTCACCATTATGGTCACATCCTTTTCCTCCTCCACCACCACCACCACCACCACCACCACCACCACCACCACCACCACCATTATCCTCGCTATCCTCCACCACCACCACCCCACCACCACCACCACCACCACCACCACCACCATTTCCTGCTATCCTCCTCCTCCCCACCACCACCACCACCAACACCAACCACCACCACCATTATCCTCACTATCCTCCTCCACCACCACCACCACCACCACCATTATCCTCGCTATCATCCTCACCATTATGGTCACTATCCTTTCCTCCACCACCACCACCACCACCACCACCACCACCACCATTATCCTCGCTATCCTCCTCCACCACCACCACCATTATCCTCGCTATCCTCCTCAACCACCACCACCACCACCATTATCCTCGCTATCCTCCTCCACCACCACCACCACCACCACCATTATCCTCGCTATCCTCCTCAACCACCACCACCACCACCATTATCCTCGCTATCCTCCTCCACCACCACCACCATTATCCTCGCTATCCTCCTCCAACACCACCACCACCACCATTATCCTCGCTATCCTCCGCCCAACACCACCACCACCACCTCCACCCACCACCCACCACCACCACCATTATCCTCGCTATCCTCCACCACCACCACCACCACCATTATCCTCGCTATCCCTCTCACACCACCACCACCACCATTATCCTCGCTATCCTCCTCCACCACCACCACCACCACCACCACCACCACCACCACCACCCCTATCTCAACCCCCTCACCATTATGGTTACTATCCACCACCACCACCACCAACTCCACCACCACCCTCCTCCTCCTACTCCTCCACTACATCCTCCTCCTCACCCTCACCACCGTCCTCACTATCCTCACCACCACTACCATCCTCCTCCTCCTTCCTGCACCTCCACCACCACCATCCTCCTCCTCCACCACCACCTCACCACCACCATCCTCACCACCTCCTCTCCTCCTCACCACCACCACCACCTCCTCCCACCACCACCCCACCACCACCTCCTCACCCCCCCCCCCCCACCCCCCCCACCACCAACCTCATATCTCACCCCCCACCACCTCACCCTCACCACCACCCACCCAACCCATCCTCATCCTCACCCTCCTCACCACCACTACCACCTTCCTCACCCTCACCACCATCCTCATCCTCACCATCCTCCTCACTACCACCACCATCCCCACCCTCACCCCCACCACCCTCACCCTCACCCCCACCATCCTCCTCCTCACGCTTTTAGCCCCAAATATCATCATCATCATCAGGCCCGTGACCTTGGCGGTCGTGGGGGAGACACGAAAGACGATGCCGTGGTAAGCCTCCTCCATCCATCTCGGTCCTCGGCTCTGCGCAGTAGTGCCGAGTCATTCATCCTGGTCCATTCTCTGATGTTGTCCATCCATGACTTGTTCTGTCTTCCCCTCTTTCTGCCACCTTCGAGTGTTCCCTGCAGTACTGTTTTTGGCAGAGTGTTGTGGCGGGTGACGTGGCCGAACCATGTCAGCTTTTTCTTCTTGACGATGGTGAGAAGGGGTTCCTGTGGACCTGCCAGCCGTGTTATTTGACTCTTGACAAATTCATTGGTCTTTCGTTCTCTCCAGGATATGCCCAGCAGTTTTCTATGGCATTTTGTTTCAAATGACTGGATTCGCTTTGCTGTTTCAGCAGTCAGTGTCCAGGTTTCACTTCCATACAGCAGGATGGTCTGAATTAGGGCTTTGTAGAGCTGTAGTTTGATTGGGAAACTGATCTCTTTACTTTTCCATTAGGTGGTGAGTTTTGTCATGGAAGATGTTGCCATGGCTATTCTGACTTTGATTTCTGTCGTTGATCGCCCGTCCTTTGTGAGTGTAGCGCCAAGGTATTTAAAAGAGTCTACCTCCTCCAGTTGTTGGCCGTTCATGTAAATTTTAGCAGTGGCGTTGCTCGTGCTGTTCACAAGTACTTTACTTTTCTCCGAGCTCACCTCCATCCCATATGCTCCAGCTCTGTTCTCAAGTCTGGTCGTGAGATCTTGCAGCTCTGTGTTACTTCCGCCCATGAGGTCAATGTCATCAGCAAACCGCAAGTTGTTGAGGGGTCTGCCGCCAATGGAGATGGTAGAGTGGAAGTCTTGGAGGGTCTCTCTCATATGTTTTCCAAGAGCAGATTAAACAGGACTGGAGATTACAGGCATCCTTGTCGGACCCCAACTGTAGTTTTGAAGTAGTCTCCGACCTGATTGTTCAGAAGGACTGCACTGCTTGCGGTGTTGTATAGTGCTTGAATGGTTTGCGCTAGTCCTTCTTCAATGCCAAACATTCTGAGGACATGCCACAGGCCTTCGTGCCATACTCTGTCGAAAGCCTTCTTGAAGTCGATGAAGTTGTGGAACAGGTCTCTCTGATGTTGAAGATGTTTTTCTATCAGGATGTGGCAGTTAAAAATCTGTTCGATTGTGCTCCTGCCTGCCCTGAACCCAGCTTGTTCCTCTGCAAGGTGTTCTTCTGCCTCCTCCTTTAGTCGATTCAAAATAACTTTGAGCATGATCTTGCTGGCGTGGCTGATGAGGCTGATTGTTCTATAGTTTTGGCATTGGCGTAAATTCCCCTTCTTGGGCAGGGGTATGATGAGTGATTGTGTCCATTCTGTTGGCCACTGTTTTGTCTCCCAAATCTTCTGACAGATAGCTGTAACGTGTGATGACTGTTTCGCCACCATGCTTGAGCAGCTCTGCTGGTATGTTGTCTGCTCCTGGGGACTTTCCTACTGGTAAGCTGCAGATGGCTTCTTCCACTTCTTCCCTCAGTATAGGTAATGGCAAGGGTACTCTTGATGTTGCTGCTTTCTCTCTAGCCCCAAATAGATAATAATTATAATTGATGTTTTTGTCGTTGTCAAATAAGTCTACATGACTTAAATGGCAATAAAATATAATTCTGAATCCTCCTCCTTCTCCTCCTCACCCTCACCACCATCACGATGATTTTAATCCCCCCTTACTACTACTACTACTTCACCACCACTCACAACTCACTCTCTCTCTCTGTCTGTCAGGAACGCACGGAGATGATCGACAAGGCGGCCAGGTACCTGGAGCAGGGTCTGGAGGATAAGAGGAGGAGGCCCCTGACTGCGGCCATCACGGCCTACGCCCTGGCCCTGGCCGGCAGCGAGTGGTCCCGGGAGTTCAACATGAAGCTGATGGACCACGCCAAGACTGACCCGCAAGGTAGGAGTGGGGGGTGGGGGGGGTTTGGGGGGGGTAGGGGGGGTGGAGGGGGGGGGGGTGTGGGGTGGGGGGTGTGGGGGTGGGGGTGGGGGGGGGGTTGGGGTGGGGGTTGGGGGGGTAGGGGGGGGTGTTGCGGCAGCGAGTGGTCCAGGGAGTTCAACATGAAGCTGATGGATCACGCCAAGACTGACCCGCAAGGTAAAGAGGTGTGGGGGTGGGGGGTTGGGGGGGGTTGGGTGGGGGGGAGGGGGGTTGTGGGGGGGTTGGGGTGGGGGGTGTTGGGGGGTGGTGGGTAGGGTGGGGTAGGGGGTGGGGTTGGGGTGGTGGAGGGGGGGGGGGTTGCGGCAGCGAGTGGTCCAGGGAGTTCAACATGAAGCTGATGGACCACGCCAAGACTGACCCCCAAGGTAAGAGGGGGGGGGTTGGGGGGGGGTTGGTGTGGGGTGTTGGGTGGAGGGGGGGTTGGGGGGGGTGGGGTTGGTGGTGGTGGTGGGGTGGGTGGAGGGGGGAGTGGGTTGGGGGGGAGTGGGGTGTGTGGGGTTGGGGGGGTGGGGGTTGGGTTGGCGGGGGGGGGGGGTTGGGGTTGGGGGGGGGGTGGAGAGGGTGGGTGGGGTGGAGGGGGGGGTTGGAGGGTGTTTGGTTGGGGTTGGTGGTGGGGGTGTGGGGTGGTGTGGGTGAGGTGGTGGTGAGGGGTGGAGGTGTGGGGCAGGGAGTTGGGTGGCCACCATACCGTACGTGCAGGATACCAAAGGTGTATGCATACCACACGAACCCCACGCACGCACGCTGCAACACACAGACCACACGCACGCAACCGCACACACAGACACCACACACACCACACCCCGACCAGCGCACACACACCACACACACAAAACCCACGACCCCCGCACAACACGCACACACCGCGCGCACACACACACACAACACACACACAAAAACCCCGCGCACACGACACAGCACACCGCGCGCACACACACACACACACACAAAACACAACACACACGCACACCACACGCGCACGCACACTACCCGCGCGCGCACACACTCGCGCGCGCCGCACACCCACCAACACACACACACACCACCACACACCACTGTCTCAACACTTCCCTCCCCTCGCCCCCCCACCCACCCCCCCCCCCCCCCCCTACACACTCCCCCCTCACATACAACACACACACAACCACACAGCACACACCACCACAACACACACACACAACAACACACACACAACACCCACACCCACCCACACACACACACCCCCACAACCCACGTACACACACACACACACACCACACACACTGTCACAAACACACACTGGTCCCCCCCCCATCCCCACACTCCCCCTCCCTCTCCCCCTCCCCTTCCCCCCCTCCCCCCATACACACCCCCCCTCCCCTACACACTCCCTCCTCCACTCACACACACCCCCACACACAACACCCACCAACAACCCACACACAACACACAACACACAAACACACACACACAACACACACAACACACCCACACCCACACCCACAGACACCTCCCTACCCCACCCCCATCCCCACCCCCCCCCCCCCACCACCTCCCCCCTCCCTGCACCCACCACCCCTCACCACCCCTCACCACCCCCTCCCCACCCCCCTCCCTGCACCCCCCCTCCTACCCCCCCCCCCCCCAACCCCTCCCACCCCACACACTCACCCATCCACCCCTCACACACATTCTCTCATACCTGCAAGCACCATTTTTCCTCCCCGGGGGGTGTGGATGCAGGTCTGAAGTACTGGAGCCAGGTGGAGGAGGAGGAGGACTTTGGCCAGCACGAGCAGCCCTACTGGTACAACAAGAAGCCTAGCGCCCTGGCCGTGGAGACCACGGCCTACGCCCTGCTGACGCAGCTGACCCTCAATGACGTCACCGCCAGCAACCCCATCGTGGCCTGGCTGTTGCAGCAGCGGGAGGAGCACGGCTCGTTTGTCTCCACTCAGGTAGTAGGGGGGGGTGGGTTTGGGTTGGGGGGGGGGGGGGTAGGGGTTGGGGGGGGGGGGGTTGGGGTTGGTTGGGTTGGGGGGTTGGTGGGGGAGGGGGGGGTTGGGGTTGGTGGGGCGTGGGGGGGGGGGGGGGGTTTCGTTCCTCGGCTAGAGCTCCAAGGTTCACCAATAGTGAGATTTTTGGTATGCGACCGCCCCCCCCCCTTCCCCCCCCCACACACACACACCCTCACCCACTTTTCCTCCCTCCACCATTTATGCAGGCGCATTCCGACTTCGGGATGGTGTCTAAACACGACACCTGTGTGCAGCATGCTTCTTATTTTGGTCATCCGTTCCTACCGGCACACGATGGCCTACTTTTCCGAAAGTCCTTCGGATGAGACTATAAATAGAGGCCCCGTGTGCGAACGCATGCAGAACATCTTGTGTACGCGTTAAATCCTGTTCCGCTTTTCGAAAGAGTAGGCCATTGTGTGCCGTGGGAACAGATGACAAAATTGACAAAACCGCATACACACGGGGACTGGATGTAAAAAAGCACATGAGTGCTTATTCCATTATCCTCGATATAAAATAAATAGATAAATAAGTAAATAAATAAAAGGCGAAACGGGTTTTTAGCGTGTGCACAAGATGTTCTGCGTGCGTTCGCACACTGGCTCTCAGTTTACAGTCTCATCTGAAGTTCTTTTGACATTCAGTTCGGTTTTTGTTGTTGTTGTGTGTGTCTCAAACTTGGGAAGAAAGGGCGAGGCTGGGAATCGAACCCAGAATCTCACGGTTTACTTGTTGGGCAGGCGAACGTCTCTCTACAATCCTGCTACCCCTTCCTTCTTGAACATAGTAAAAAAACAAACAATAAGGTCGTAGGGGAGCAAGACGTCAGAGACCTCATCTTCTCTAGGGCCAGCATATTGAGGGCAGCGGCGCCCATCTCCTCTCCCTCGCTGCTTTACCTTCCCTGACCCTAAAGAGGGCTAGGTACCCATGTACAGCTGGGTGAACTGGAGGAACTGTACTGAAGCCAAGGCAGCGCAAACGGTCACCTCATCCAAGTGGTAACCACGCTCGATGCTGCTTAACCTTAGCTGGTGGAAAAGCGAGTTCTCTGGCCACTGAGCTGTCAATTCAATTTGAGTTGATTTTGCTTGGGCCGTCAGCGCCTGGGGTTTATCACAGTTCTTGATTAAACCATTGACGCTGGGGGCAACAGCAAAGTGAGAGGCTGTATGACCAGTGGCTTTCCCACTCATGGAATTCCACAAACAGCTTAGTCTTTAGTGATCGACTATGACTCTCTGACTAGGAGGCTTGACTCGCACAGTCCTTATGTGCTTGCAGCCCTGGGGGCTGGCTGGCCTTTGGAGAACATCTCCAACGCTGACTGTCCTTATGCCCACTTGGCCGAGATAGTGGGGTTATACTGTGGGCAAGGCATCTCCACTATAATGACATTTCTGCCCCAGTTTCCGAAACAGCAGCTGCCTCCTCTGCTGTTTTGGAGGTCATCGTCGAACACGACGGACTAACACCACACACACACACACACACTAATAAATATATATATATATATATATATATATATATATATATATATATATATATATGGACAGGACACGGTGACTATATATATATATATGATTTTGCTTTCGATTGGACAGGACACGGTGACTATATATATATATATGATTTTGCTTTCGATTGGACAGGACACGGTGATCGCCTTGCAAGCCTTGTCCGAGTACAGCATCAAGTCCTTTTCCGCCATCTTGGATATGACGTGTCACGTGAGGTCAGAGGTCGACGACCAGTTCCAGAAAACCTTCTCCCTCACACGAGAGGACGCTCTGGTTCTCAAGTCTGTGCCCAAGGTAAAATGTGTGTGTGTTGTGTGTGTGTGTGTGTGTGTGGTGTGTGTGTTGTGGTGGTGTGTGTGTGTTTTATTTATTTTTAATTTTTATTTATTTTATTTCATTTTTATCGAGGATAATGGATTAAGCACTCATGTGCTTTTTTACATCCAGTCCCCGTGTGCATGCGGTTTTGTCAATTCTGTCATCTTTTCCCGCCGGCACACACTGGTCTACTCTTACGAAAAGCGGATCAGGATGTAACATGTGCGCAAGATGTGTGTGTTTGTGTGTGTGTGGAGGGGGTAGGGGGTGGTAGTGTGTGTGGAGGGTGGGGTGGTAGTGGGGTGTGTGTGGGGGGGAAGGGAGAGGGGGTAGTAGTGCGTGTGGGGTGGTAGTGTGTGTGTGCATGTTGTGTGTGTGCCGGGGTGGGGGGGGGGGAGAGATGGGGGTTGGTGCCAGTGAAATTTGTGGTCTCATTCACGAACTGTAATAGACTCCCATCACACATTCAAACACGCTTACAAAAATGTGCACACATGCATGCATGAACACACGCGCGCGTATACACTCGCGCTCACGTGTGCGCACAACAAACACAGGGACAGTCACACACACACACACACACACACGCACACGCACACACGCACGCACGCACGCACGCACGCACGCACGCACGCACGCGCACACGCACGCACACACACACATTCTTTCTCTCTCTCTCCTCTCTCTCTCTCTCACACACACACACACACACTCACACACACTCACACACACACTCACACCACACACACTCACCACACCACAACAACACACACACACACACACACACACACACACACACACAACACACACACACACACACACACACACACACACACACACACACACACATTACCGCGATATAAAAGAATACATAAATACAATAAATGAATAAACACACACACACTCACACACACACACACACTCTCTCTCTCTCTCTCTCTCTCTCTCTCTCTCTCTCTCTCTCACTACACACACACACACACACACACACACACACACACACACACACACACACACACACACACACACACACATATGCACGCGCCTCCACCTTCCACCCCACACGCACTCTGTCTGTCTCTGACTCTGGTCTGTTTCTGTCTCTCTCCAGCCTCCCACCATTCTCTAATCCTCCCCTCCACCCCCCCCCCCCCCTCCTCTTTCTCTCTCACCTTCTCTGACTCTCTCTCCCCCCTCTCCCTCCCTCCCCCTCCCTCCCTATCTCTCTCCCGCCCCCCCCCCTCTCTCTCTCCGCTCCCTCTCTCTCATTTTCCAGCCATCCCTATGATATCTCTGATATTTCAAAGGTACCCACAGGCGGAAAGGTGTTGTTCTCTCATCCCCCCTCTTTCCCCCCTCCCCCCCTCCTCTCCCTCCCTCCCTCCCCCCTCTCTCCCTCCCTCCCCCCCCCTCTCTCCCTCCCTCCCTCCCTCCCCCCTCTCTCCCCCTCTCCCTCCCCCCTCCTCCCTCCCTCCCTCCCCCCCCCTCTCTCCCCCCTCCCTCCCCCCTCTCTCACCTCCCTCCCACTCTCTCACCCTCTCTCCCTCCCTCCCTCACCCTCTCTCTCCCTCCCTCTCTCTCCCCTCTCTCCTCCCTCCCTCCCTCCCCCTCTCTCCCTCCTCCCTCCCCCCCTCTCCCCTCTCCCCCTTCCCCCCCCCCCTCTCCCTTTCTCCCCCTCCCTCCCCCTCTCTCACCACCATCCCTATCATAAATATCAATCGATTAATTTTCGATTATTTTCCACAGGTCCCCACAGGCGCAAGCTGCTTTTCCTCCCTCCCCCACCCGCTCTCTTTTCCTCTCCCTCCCCTTCTCTCCTTCTCCACCCTCTCCCTCTCCCTTCCCCCTCCCTCCTCCCCCCCCCCCCCCCCAATAGATAATACTAGTTCCCCACAGGTCCCCACGGCGCCAGCTACTGATCCTCCTCCTCCTCCCTTCCTCCCTCCCCTTCTCTCTCTCCCCCTTCTCCCTCTCCCCCCCTTCTCCCTCTCCCTCCTCCCCTCTCTTTTCCTCTCCCCCCCTTCTCTCTCCTCCCTCCCTCTCTCCCCTCCTCTCCCTCCCCTTCTCCCTCTCTCTCTCCTCCCCTCCCCCTCCCTCTCCCTCCCACCTCTCCCTCCCCCCCTCCTCCCTCTCTCTCCTCCTCCCCCTTATCTCTCTCTCCCAACCATCCCCCACCATAAACTATATCTCTCTGATTATGATTAATACTATGTTCCCCACAGGTCCCCACAGGCGGCAAGCTGTCGTTCTCTCCTCCCCCCCCCCCCCTCTCTCTCCCTCCCTCCTCCCCTCTCTCTCCCTCCCTCCCTCTCCCTCCCTTCCACCCTCCCTCACCACCTCCCACCTCCCTCTCCTCCCCCCCCCCAAATCTCTCTCATCACAACCATCCCCCTATCATATAACATAAACTTATCTCTCTGATGATGATTATTAGTACTACTATGTTTCCCACAGGCGGCAAGCTGCTGTTCTCTCTCTCTCCCTCTCTCTCCCTCTCTCCCCTTCTCCCACCACCCACTCTCCCTCCCACCTCCCCCTCCACCTCTCTCCTCCTCCCCCTCTCCTCCTCCCCTCTCCTCCTCCCCCTTATCTCTCTCTCCAACCATCCCTCACCATAAACTATATATCTCTGATGATGATGATTATTAATACTATGTTCCCCACAGGCGGCAAGCTGCTGCTCTCTCTCTCCCTCTCTCTTTCTCCCTCCCCCTCTCTCCTTCCCCTCTCCCTCTCCCCCCCCCCCCCCAAATCTCTCATCACCGCCATCCCCCATCATAAACTATATCTCTCTGATTATGATATTAATACTATGTTCCCCACAGGTCCCCACAGGTGGCAAGCTGTTGTTCTCTCCCTTCCCCCCACCCGCTCTCTTTTCCTCTCTCTCTCTCCCTCCCACCTCCCCCTCCACCCCTCTGCCCCCTCCCCACCCCCTATCTCTCTCTCTCCTCCCCGCCATCCCCTATCACATAACATAAACTTATATATCTCTCTGATTATGATGAATACTACTACTATGTTCCCCACAGGTCCCCACAGCGGCAAGCTGCTGTTCTCTCTCTCTCCCCCCCCCCCCCCCCCTCTCTCTCCCCTTCTCCCTCCTCCCTCTCTCCCTCCCTCCCCCCTCTCTCTCTCCCTCCCTCCTCCCTCTCTCCCTCCCTCCCCTCTCTATCTCTCCCTCTCTTCCTCCCTCTTTCACTCCCTTCCTCCCTTCCTCTCGATCTCTGTCTTTCGCCACAGCCATCCGTATCATAAACATCTCTTGAATAATAATAATTTTTCACAGGTCCCTACAGGCGGCAAGCTGCTGTTCTCTCTCTCCCCCTCCCCCCCCCCCTCTCGCTTCCCTCCCCGCTCCCTCACCCTATCTCTTCTGATGATGATTATGATGAATACTACTACTATGTTCCCCCACAAGGTCCCCACAGGCGGCAAGCCGCTGTTCTCTTCTCCCTCTCTCTCTTTCTCCCTCCCCCTTCTCTCCCCACCCCTCTCTCCCTCTCTCTCCTCCTCCCCCTTATCTCTCTCCTCTCCAACCATCCCCCAACATAAACTTATATCTCTTCTGATTATGATGATGAATACTACTACTATGTTCCCCCACAAGGTCCCTACAGGCGGCAAGATGCTGTTCTCTCTCTCCCCTCCCTCCTCCCCTCTCTCTCCTCTCTCTCCCTCCCCCCCTCTCTCTCCCCTCCCTCCTCCCTCTTCCCTTCTCCCTCGCTCCTTCCCCTCCACCCTCCCTCACCATCTCTCTCTCATCACAACCATCCCCCAATCATATAACAAACTTATATCTCTGTGATTATTGTGATTATTAATACTATGTTCCCCACAGGTCCCCACAGGCGGCAAGCTGCTGTTCTCTCTCTCCCTCTCTCTCTCTCCCCTTCTTCCTCCTCTCCACCCTCCCACCCCCCTCTCCCTCTCCTTCCCCTCCCCCTCTCTCCCTCCCCCTCCTCCCCCCCCCCCCCCCCCATCTCTCTCTCTCCTCACAGCCATCCCCTATCATATAACATAAACTTATCTCTGATTATTAATACTATTACCGATCTCTCTTCTGATTATGATTAATACTATTACCGATCTCTCTTCTGATGATGATGAAGAATACTACTACTATGTTACCCCACAAGGTCCCCACGGGCGGCAAGCTGCTGTTCGAGGCCTCCGGCACCGGCGTGGGCGTGATGCACGTGGACGTGCGCTTCAACGTGCCGCACGACGACAACGTCTGCCGCTTCGACCTCTCCGTCACCTCGCGCCGGCTGTCCGACCTCTTGCAGCACTTCTTCTGGCGACCGCAGCAGTGAGTAGTGGGTTGAGAGGAAGGGAGTGGTGGGTGGGTGGGGGAAGGGAGTGGGGAGGGAGGGAAGGGGGAAGGAGGGGGAGAGAGGGGGAGGAGAGAGGAGGAGAGGGAGGGAGAGAGAAGAGAGAGAGAGAGTCACCTTGTGCTGTCTGACCTCTTGCAGCACTTCTTCTGGCGACCGCAACAGTGAGTGGGTTGAGAGGAAGGGAGTGGGGTGGGATGGGGAGGGAGTGGGGGAGGGAGAGTGGGGGAGGGAGGGAGGGAGGGAGAGAGGGAGAGAGGGAGAGAGAGAGAGAGAGAGAGAGAGAGAGAGAGAGAGAGAGAGAGAGAGAGAGAGAGAGAGAGAGTGTCACCTCGCGCTGTCTATCAGACCTCTACTCTTGCAGCACTTTTTCTGGCGACCGCAACAGTGAGTGGGTTGAGAGAAGGGGGAAGGGATGTGTGGGGGAGGGGGAGAGAGAGAGAGAGTCACCTCGAGCTATCAGATCTCTTCTCTTGCAGCACTTCTTCTGGCGACTGCAACAGTGAGTGGATTGAGAGGAAGGGAGTAGGAGTGAGAGAGAGGGGGAGGGGAGAGAGGGGGAGGGGAGAGAGAGGGGGAGGGGGAGAGGGAGGGAGAGAGAGAGAGGGGGGGAGAGAGAGAGGGAGAGAGAGAGAGTCACCTCTTGCAGCACTTCTTTCAAGTACCATGCAATACAATGCAATACGATAATGCAGTGCAATGCAATGCAATCCAATGCGATACAATTCCATAAATTTTGTTACAATTTACTTACAGTGAGTGGGTTGTGAGGGAGGGAGATGGGGAAGAGAGGAGGAAGGGGAGGGGAAGAGAGAGGAGGAGGGAGGGAGGGAGAGGGAGGGGGAGAGAGAGGGGTGTAGGGGAGAGAGGGAGGGGGGGGGGGAGAGAGTGAGTGAACAAGTAAGAGAGGAATACGGAGAGAGCTACATTGAGAGAGAGAGAGAGAGAGAGAGAGAGAGAGAGAGAGGAGAGAGAGAGAGAGAGAGAGAGAGAGAGAGGAGAAAGAAAGAGACAGAGACAGAGAGACAGAGAGGTGGGGGCCGGGGGTGGAATAGACAGACAGAGACAGCGATATGGATTGATGACAGGACAAGATTAGAGACAGAAACAGACATGCAGATAAAAAAAGAAAGATAATCAATTGGAAAATCATAGGACGTCTTCTGGTGGTTTACTGTAGGGATGTCGTTTGGAATTCCTAACATACGATATGATGCTATAGTTCTGAGACAACGCAAGGAAAAGGTTCATAATAAAATAAAAACTTGATATCTAACGAGGATAAAACTCTTAAGGAAAACCCCCCACCTCACTGCCTTTATAACAAAAACCATTTAAAAATCAAAGAAAGAAACCAACCAAACCCAACCAGTCATTCAGCCAACACACTAGTCAACCAGGTAATGAACCAACTAAAACAAGCAACAGACCACGCAAACAAACACAACCAACCAACCAACCAGTCAACCAACCAACCAACCAACCAACCAATCAACCAACCAACCAACCAACCAACCAATCCCAAACCCAACCAACCAACCAATCAACCACACAACCAACCAATCAACCAACCAACCAATCGACCATCCAACCACCAACCAACCAACCAACCAACCCACACCAACAAAAAAAAACAACAAAAAAACCCCAACAACAAAAACCCACAACAAAACCCAACAAACCCCACCCTATCACATTTCATCACCACTCCTCCTCCTCATCATCATAATTCCCCCCACTCCCCCCCCCTCCCCTCCCCCCCTCCCCCCCCCACACCCCTCACCCCCAATCTTATTTCCACACACCAGTCACCATCGATGCGAACCTTGCTCCCTCGACTGCGAAGAGGACGAGGAGGAAGAGGAGGAGGAGGAGGACATGGAAAACTTCACCTTTCCCTCCATCATCCCCCGCATTCGCGAGAAGCTGGGCTTGGATGGACGGAAGGAGCGACGCCAGAGAAAGAAGCAGCAGCAGCAGCAGGAGGAGGAGGACCCTGGCCAACGGACGTCCCACCCGGGGTCGCGGGTGGGTAGACCCTTTTCTCGCATCGGGCGTCGCCCGCGGCGCTCTGCCCTCATCGCCTCCAGCGCTCGCGCCGTCTGCGTGGAAGTGTGTACGCGGTGAGTGGAGGGTGTTGTGTGTTAGGTTAAAGTTTGGGTTTGTTGGGTTTGGGTTGTGTTGGTGGTTGGTTGGGTGGTGGTGGTGGTTGGTTGGTTTGTGGGTGGTTGGTTGGTTGTTGTTGTGGTGGTGGTTGTTGTTGTGTTGGGTGGTGTGGTGGTTGGTGTTTGTTGGGTGGTGGTGGTGTTTGTTTGTTGGGTGGTGTTGGTGTGTTTGTTTGTAGGGTGGTGGTGGTGTGGTGTTGGTGGGTGGTGGTGGTGGTGGGTGGGTGTTGTGGTGGTTGTTTGGTTGGTTGGTTGGTGGTGGTGGTGTGTGTTTGGTTGGTGTTGTGGTGTTGTTTGGGTTGGTTGGTGGTGTTTGTTGTTGGGTGGTGTGGTGGTGTTTGTTTGGTTGGTGGTGGTGGTGGTTGTTGTTTGGTTGGTGGTGGTGGGTTGTTTGTTGGTTTGTTGGTGGTGGTGTGTTGGTTGGTGTTTGTTGTGTGGTGTGTGGTTGGTTGGTTGGTTGGTGGTGTTGTTTGGTTGGTGTGGTGGTGGTGGTTGTTGTTGTGGTTGGTGGTTGTTGGTGGTGGTGGTGGTTTGGTTGGTGGTGGTTGGTGGTTGGTGGTGGTGGTTGTTTTGGTGTGGTGGTGGTTGTTGGTTGGGTGGTGGTGTTGTTGGTGGTGGTTTGGTTGGTGGTGGTGTGTTGGTGGTGGTTGTTGGTGGTTGGTGGTGGTGGTGGTTGGTGGTTGGTTGGTGGTGGTGGTGGTTGTGTTTGGTTGGTTGGTGGTGGTGGTGGTGGTTGTGTTGTTGGTTGGTTGGTGGTGTGGTGTTGTGTTGGTTGGTGGTGGTTGGTTGGTTGTTGGGTGGTGGTGGTGTGTGTGGTGGTGGTGGTTTTGTTTGTGTGTGTGTTGGTGTTGTTTGGTTGGTGTGTTGTTGGGTGGTGGTGGGTGGGTGGTTGTTGGTTGGTTGGTGGTGGTGGTGGTTGGTTGTTTGTTTTATTGTAGTTGGTGGTGGTTCTTTTATCATCGTGGTTGGTGTTGATGTGGTGTGATGGTGTTTAGTGTTGTTTTTGTTGCGATGGTGGTGCAAGTGGTGGTGGTGGTGGTTCTTTCATTGTTATCATAGTTGTTTTTGTTTGTTTGTTTGTTGGTTTGTTGGTTGGTTGGTTGGTGTGGTGGTGGTGGTGGTGGTGGTTCTTTGTTGTTTGTTGTTGGTTTTATTGTTAGTGGTGGTGGTGGTTGTGGTAGTGGTTCTTTATCATTGTTATTGTTGGTGGTGGTGGTGGTGGTGTCTTGTTGTTGTTGGTTTTTGTTCTTCTCCTTTTCTTGCTATCATATCGTATTTTTGTTGTTGTTGTTGCTGCTTTTCTCCAGTGTTTTTCTTCTCCTCATCATCGTGGTTGGTTGGTTGTCAGTTGTTTGGTTGACGGTTGGTTGGTTGGTTAGTTGACTGTTGGTTTGTGGATGGGCATTAGGTTGATGGGTGGGTTGGCTGGCAAGTGGGTTTGGTAGCATGGAATGGATGGAATGGTTGGTGGTGTTGTTTCCGTTCAGATATCACGGAGACAGGGAGACAGGGATGTCTGTGGTGGACGTGGGTCTGTTCACCGGCTACAGACCTGTGACCAGTGACCTGCAACTGGTCAGTGCTCCGTCAGCTGTCTGTTGTTGTTGTTGGTGCTGTTGCTGTTGTTGTTACTGTTGTTGTTGTTGTTGTTGTTGCTGCTGCTGCTGCTGCTGCTGCTGCTGCTGCTGCTGCTGCTGCTGCTGCTGCTGCTGCTAGCTGCTGCTGCTGCTGCTGTTGCTGCTGCTGCTGCTGCTGTTGCTGTTGTGCTGCTGCTGCTTGTGCTGCGTGTGTGTTGTTGTGTGTTGTTGTTGTTGTTGTTGGTTGGTGGTGTTGTTGTTGTTGTTGTTGTTGTTGTTGTTGTTGCTTGCTGCTGCTGCTGCTGCTGCTGCTGCTGCTGCTGCTGCTGCTGCTGCTGCTGCTGTGTTGTTGTTGTTGAGTCCTGTCTGTCGTGTTTCTGTTACTGTACGCTTCCTTGTTGTTGTGGTGGTGGCGGTTGTTCTTTTTTTTCTCTCTTTTTTTGTGTTCTTTTTGTTCTTGTTCTTGTTAGTCTTGTTCTTGTTAGTCTTGTTCTTCTTGTCCTCCTCCTCCTCCTTCTCCTCCTCCTCCTCCTCCTTCTCCTCCTTCGCAAATCTTTTTCTTCTTCGCAATTCTTCTTCTCTGCTTTCTGCTTCTCTTCTCTTCTTCTTCTCTTTCTTCTTCTTCTCTTCTTCTCTTCTTCTTCTTCTTCTTCTTCTTCTTCTTCTTTTCTTCTTCTTCTCTTTTCTTTCTTCTTCTTCTTCTTTCTTCTTCTTCTTCTTCTTCTTCTTCTTCTTTCTTCTTCTTCTTCTTCTTCTTCTTCTTCTTTCTTCTTCATCTTCTTCTTCTTCTTCTTCTTCTTCTTCTTTCTTCTTTCTTCTCTTTTTCTCTTCTTCTTCTTCTTCTTCTTCTTCTTCTTCATTCTTCTTGGCATTCTTCTTCTCTCTTCTTCTTCTTCTTCTTCCTACTCTTCTTCTCTCCTCATTCTTTCTTCTTCTTTCTTCTTCTTCTTCTTCTTCTTCTTCTTCTTCTTCTTCTTCTTCTTCTTCTTCTTCTTCTTCTTCCTTCTTTCTTCTTCTTCCTCCTCCTCCTCCTTCTCCTCCTTCTTACCTCCTCCACCTCCTCTCTCTCTTCTCTCCTCCTCTCATTCTTTCTTTTTCTCTTCTTCTTCTTCTTCTTCTTTTTTCTTCCAAATTCTTCTTCAAATTCTTCTTCTCTTTCTTCTTAGTCTTCTTCTTCTTCTTCTTCTTCTTCTTCTTCTTTTTTTTCTTCTTCAAATTCTTCTTCTCCTTCTTCTTGTCTTCTTCTTCTTCTTCTTTCTTCTTCTTCTTCTTCAAATTCTTCTTCTTCTTCTTCTTCTTCAAATTCTTCTTCAATTCTTCTTCTTCAAATTCTTCTTCAATTCTTCTTCGCAATTCTTCTTCTTCTTCTCAATTCTTCTTCGCAATTCTTCTTCTTCTTACCAATTCTTCTTCGCAATTCTTCTTCTTCTTCGCAATTCTTCTTCTTCGCAGTTCTTCTTCGCAATTCTTCTTCACTCTCTGTCCTATGGCTAAGTCTAAAGTCTGCCGTAGGTGTTCTTTACCTAGTAAATGAGCAGGTTAGCAACAATACACATAGTTGTTATATGTTTTCACAATCCCTCCCCTCGTGCTTCTTAAAGTTTGATATCGTCAAGTGTAAAGGACTGTTATGAGGACGAATTAAAAAAAAAATCAACATGTACACACACATATATTCGTATGAACCCACGAGTGTTCACGCTCGTATGTACAAACACACAGATGCATGCATGCACGCGCGCGCGCACACACACACGCACGCACGCACGCGCACACCTGCACACACACACACACACACATATCCATTATCCTCGATATAAAAGAATAAAAATAATTAAATAAAAAATGCACGCACGCGAACACACACACACACACACACACAAACACACACACACACACACACACACACACACACACCACACAAACGCGCGTACACACACACACACACACACACACACACACACACACACACACACACACACACACACACACACACACACACACCAACACCCCCCTCCCCCCACGTACACACACACACACACCACACACACACACACACACACACACACACACACCACACACACACACACACACACATACCAACTCCTCTCCCTCCTCCCACACACACACCACCACACACCACACCACCACCACCCCACCACCACACCACACCACCACCACCACACCACCACCACACCACACCACCACCACCACCACACCATACCACCACCACCACCACACCACACACACACCACACCACCACACCACACACACACCACACCACCACACCACACCACACCACCACCACCACACCACCACACACCACCACCACCACACACACCACACACCACCACACCACCACACACCACCACCACACACCACACACACCACACCACACACCACCACCACACCACCACATACCACCACACACCACCACACCACACCACACCACACCACCAACCCCCCTCTCCTCCCCCCCCACACACACCTACCACACCACCACCACCACCACCACCCACTCACCCACCCACATAACAATGGGTTACAACAATCAAAACGAAGCTGACAATGTTGTGTGTGTCCACAGCTGAAAGAGAAAGGACGAGTGGATCACTACGAGATGTCCCAGCGATCCGTCATCTTCTACATTGATGAGGTAACTTGTCCGTTTTGCCACCCTCCCCCTCCCCACACACATGCGCGCACACACACACATGCTTGCACGCGTGCGCGCACACACGCACGCACACACACACAAATTACAAACAATTTACAAAACCGCATACACACGGGGACTGCATTATCCCCGATATAAAAGAATAAATAGATAACATAAATAAAATGAATAAACACACACACAACATAATAGATAACAAAATAAATAAATAAAATGAATAAACACACACACACACACACACACACGCACACGCACACACACACACAGTCACAATTCACTCACACGCACACCACATCACACTCTCACACACACAGTCACACTCTCACACACACACTCACTCACACACACACACATTCTCAGTCACACACACATTCACACACCACACACACACACACACACACACCACACACACACACACACACACACACAACACACACACACTCTCTCCCCTCTCTCTCTCTCCTCTCTCTCTCTCTTCTCTCTCTCTCTCTCTCTCTCTCTCTCTCTCTCTCTCTCTCTTTCTCTCTCTCTCTCTTTCTCTCTCTCTCTCTGTGTCTCGCATTCTTAGTTTTCGTAGCTGTTGAATATAATGTGTGTGTGTGTGTGTGTGTGTGTGTGTGTGTGTGTGCTGAAATTGTGTGCGAAAACTGGTATATTCTGTAGGTGTCTGTGTACGCGCGCGCGCGAGAATAATGGAATAAACACTCGTGTGTTTGCGTGCGCGGGCGCTTGCGTGTGTGTGTGTGTGCAGATCTCGCACAAGAAGAAACAGTGCATCAAGTTTCGGGCCAAGCAGATTCACGTGGTAAAGAACCTGCAGCCGGCCAGGGTTCAAGTCTACGATTACTACAACCCAGGTAGGTAAACAGGGAGGGAGGGGGGAGGGAGAGAGAGGGAGGGAGGAAGAGGGAGGGAGGGGATGGCAGGGAGGGAGGGAGGAAGACAGGGAAGGAGGAAGGCAGGGAGGGAGGGATGATGGCAGGGAGGGAGGGAGGAAGACAGGGAAGGAGGAAGGCAGGGAGGGAGGGAGAGATGGCAGGGGAGAGGGAGGAAGGAGGCAGGGAGGAGGAAGGAATGATGGGAGGATGGCAGAGAGGGAGGGAGGAGGAATGAGGGAGGATGGCAGAGAGGGAGGGAGGAAGGGAATGAGGCAGGAGGGAGGAAGGCAGGGAGGGAGGGAGGAAGGGAATGAGGCAGGAGGGAGGAAGGCAGGGAGGGAGGGAGGAAGGGAATGAGGCAGGAGGAGGAAGGCAGGGAGGGGAGGATGGCAGGGAGGGAGGGAATGAGGGAGGAAGGCAGGGAGGGAGGGAGGGAAGGAGGGAGGAAGGCAGGGAGGGGAGGAAGGCAGGGAGGGAGGGAAGGAGGGAGGAAGGCAGGGAGGGAGGGAGGCAGGGAGGGGAGGATGGCAGGGAGGGAGGGAGGGAAGGAGGGAGGATGGCAGGGAGGGGAGGATGGCAGGGAGGGAGGGAGGGAGGGAGGGAGGATGGCAGGGAGAGGGAATGAGGAAGGGAGGAGGACGGGAGGGAGGGAGACGGTGCGGGGGGGGGGGGGGGGGGAGGGGGGGGGGGGCAGGGCCTTGCTTGTGGATTGACTTGTCAATATTATCAATATTTGCTGTATTTTGTCATGTTTTGCAATGTTTGCCGTGTTTTGCGATAGTTTGCAATGTTTTCCAACGTTTGCTATGTTTAGTCATATTTTTCAACGTTTTGTTTTGTCATAGTTTGCAATGTTTGCTATTTTTGCAACGTTTGCTTCCTCTTCTTCCTTTTTTGTCATGTTTCTCCCAGGGGAGGTTTGACATTGATGATCCTTCTCCATCGCTCTCTGTTTTGAGCTTCCTCCTTATTTATGCCCTTTCTCTAAGATCATCTGCAATACAGGTAGCCCAGGTTTTGCTAGGTCTTCCCTTTGGTCTCTTTCCATCCACTACGAAGTTCATTGCTCTTTTTATGATGTGGTGGTCTGCTTTCCGTTGAACGTGCCCAAACCAGCGCAGTCTATTGCTACTAGCTACAGACTTCAGATCATCAACTTTGCACATTCTCCATAGTTCTTCATTCGTGATCCTGTCTTCCCATTTGATCTTTGTCATGTAGCGTAGCATTCGGTTTTCAAAGCTCTTCAACACACTTTTGCTATGTTTTGTCATAATCTGTCATGTTTTTGCTATGTTTTGCTGTGTTTCAGAGGAGCGGTGCACGGTGTTCTACAAACCTGACAACGTCAGTGGTCAGTTAGCCAACTTCTGTGATGACCAGAAACGCATCTGCCAGTGTTTGGAAGGTAAGGGGTTAATTAGAATTACCCCTCTCGGCGCTGTGTTCTAGTTTATTTGGTTATTTTTAACAAATTTGTAGTGCTGATCTAGTTACTTGAAATGTGTATATAAATCAGTGTTTAGAAGGTGATGAGGTTAGCGCCGCCACTGAGTTAAATGTTTTTATTATAGCATAGCATAGTAATAGTGTAATAGTATAGTATAGTATAGTATAGTATAGTATAGTATAGTATAGTATAGTATAGTATAGTATAGGGGGCGTGATAGCTCAGTGGTCAGAGCACTCGCTTTCCCCAGTTACCACTTGGATGGGTGACCGTTTGCGCGCCTTGGCTTCAGTACAGTCCCCTTCCCCTCCCCCCACCCCCTCTGTTCACCCAGCTGTAAATGGGCACCTTCCCTCTTTAGGGTCAGGGAAGGTAAAGCAGCGAGGGAGAGGAGATGGGCACCGCCCTCAATATGCTGGCCCCCAGAGAAGTGAGGTCTCTGATGCCTCGCTCCCCTACGACCGCATAGGTTATGGGACACCTTTACCTATAGTATAATATAGTATAGTATAGTGTAGTATAGTATAGTATAGTATAGTATAGTATAGTATAGTATAGTTCCTCCGTGGGGATGCCTGGGGTTTGTCAGCATAAAGAGCATCCCCCACCTTCTGGAAATTCTGTGCTAGGACTTCCCTCTTTTCTATCCCTCTCTTTGTTTCTGTCTTGTTCCTTTTTCATCCTGTCACTTAACCGTCTTCTCGTCTATTTTCTGCCTTCTTCCACCATTCTCCTGCCTTTTTTTCCCCCAGAGAGACTTAAAAGATGACAATT
>CM054161.1:23168849-23181349 GCA_028751875.1 Rapana venosa | reverse complement strand
AGCAACTATTACTACAACAACAACTGCTATTTCTGTTGCTGCTACTACTGTTACTACTTCTGCTATTACTACAACAGCAACTGTTACTACAACTGCTACTTCTGTTGCTGCTACTACTATTACTACTTCTGCTATTACTACGACAGCAACTAATACTACGACAGCAACTACTACTTCTGTTGCTGCTACTACTATTACTACTTCTGCTATTACTACGACAGCAACTAATACTACAACAACAACTGCTACTTCTGTTGCTGCTACTACTATTACTACTTCTGCTATTACTACGACAGCAACTAATACTACGACAGCAACTACTACTTCTGTTGCTGCTACTACTATTACTACTTCTGCTATTACTACGACAGCAACTAATACTACGACAGCAACTACTACTTCTGTTGCTGCTACTACTATTACTACTTCTGCTATTACTACGACAGCAACTAATACTACGACAGCAACTACTACTCTGTTGCTGCTACTACTATACTACTTCTGCTATTACTACGACAGCAACTAATACTACGACAGCAACTACTACTTCTGTTGCTGCTACTACTATTACTACTTCTGCTATTACTACGACAGCAACTAATACTACGACAGCAACTACTACTTCTGTTGCTGCTACTACTATTACTACTTCTGCTATTACTACGACAGCAACTAATACTACGACAGCAACTACTACTTCTGTTGCTTGCTACTACTATTACTACTTCTGCTATTACTACGACAGCAACTAATACTACGACAGCAACTACTACTTCTGTTGCTGCTACTACTAGTACTACTTTGCTATTACTACGACAGCAACTAATACTACGACAGCAACTACTACTTCTGTTGCTGCTACTACTATTACTACTTCTGCTATTACTACGACAGCAACTAATACTACGACAGCAACTACTACTTCTGTTGCTGCTACTACTATTACTACTTCTGCTATTACTACGACAGCAACTATTACTACAACAACTGCTACTTCTGTTGCTGCTACTACTATTACTACTTCTGCTATTTCTACGACAGCAACTAATACTTCTTGTGTTGCTGCTCTACTGTTACCTCTACTATTACTACAACAACAACAAATTCTTCTGTTGCTGCTACTACTATTACTACTTCTGCTTTTACTACAACAGCAACTATTACTACGACAGCAACTAATTCTTCTGTTCTTGCTACTGTTACTACTTCTGCTGTTGCAACAACAGCAACTACTTCTGTTGCTGCTACTAAGGTTACTTCTTCTGCTATTACTACAACAGCAACTATTTCTTCTGTTGCTACTACTACTGTTACTTCTTCTGCTATTACTACAACGGCAACTATTTCTTCTGTTGCTGCTTCTACTGTTACTTCTTCTGCTATTACTACAACAGCAACTATTTCTTCTGTTGCTACTACTGTTACTTCTTCTGCTATTACTACAACAGCAATAATTACTTCAACAGCAACTGCTACTTCTGTTGCTGCTACTACTGTCACTACTTCTGCTGTTACTAGACCAGCAACTACTACTTCTCTTGCTGCTACTACTGTCACTACTTCTGCTATTACTAGACCAGCAACTACTACTTCTCTTGCTACCACTGCTACTATTACTACAACTACTGCTTCTGTTGCTGCTACTTCTACTATTCTATTTCACTTCTACCATTTCTGCTACCAGCAGAAGAGCTATTGTTGCTGCTGCTGTTCTAACATGGTTGATTGTATACTTGTTTTATATATATATAATCTCGTGGTTTTGACGTCATTTCCTGTTAAATACTACAATGCAAATCAAATGCGATTCCTGTTACAATAATGTACGTTGAGTTACTTTTTTTGTGAGTAAGTTGTTCATAGTTGATTTCAAAAACTTTCAGTCTTTAAAATGGTCTGCTTTTTTTTTTTCAATGTACATTATTTTGTGGGTGCTTTGTTTAGTTGATTTTGTGTTTGTTTTTTTGTTGTATTTTGCTTTAAAACAATCTGGTTTATCGCCGGTTTGAAAATAAACCTCGTTTTTGCTTGTTTGAACAAAATATATGGCATTTTGCATGTTTGAAAGACTTTGATCACTATCAATTTACAAACAAAACAAAACAAAATTTCACTTTTTTTACGAACTGTATGTATCTATGCATCTATCGTTACGTTTATTATGACACAAGCTTCATTTAGTTTTCAATGAAAACCATGTAAACTTTGTAAATATGTAACAAAATATGATTTCTGATAGCAGATCTGTACATTTTAAGCTACGTTTTTATCATGGAATGCTCCCATCGCGGTTGTCATGTTAAAATATGTAAATATTGAATTTTTTTTTTCCGCAAATGTTTCTGTTGCCACGGTCTGTTAAAC
Organism: Rapana venosa; assembly: GCA_028751875.1. Classification (NCBI taxonomy): domain Eukaryota; kingdom Metazoa; phylum Mollusca; class Gastropoda; order Neogastropoda; family Muricidae; genus Rapana; species Rapana venosa. The sequence continues at coordinate 23,178,985 of CM054161.1, read as the reverse complement.
AATTTTTGTAATCGCATTTAAGGGGTTGGTTTTTTTGGACACAGCTAAAGATATGTATATAAGTTTTTTAACATTTTTTTTATGGGTAATTTTTAGGCGTCGAATAATGTGATCCTTGAAGGTCCAAGTTTGAGTAGAAACTTGAAACAAGAAAAAGTAGGTTTGTGCTGGCTGTATATTTATAGTGTAGCATCACCCTTCTTCATAAAATAATATATTTTGTGTGGTGATATTGTCATATATTATTGTTTTTTCATATATGTTTGTGTTGTTATATATATCATTGCACTGGGTGCATTTATATTCATCTCTCTGAATTAGGCAGCTTGAACTTTGGCTTTTGACGCTTCTTTGTTTCTCAAAATTTTGCCCAAATTTTTTTTCAAAAAATACATTATTATTATTAATAGTATTATTATTTATTAACGAAACATATGGTTATATCAAGTTCTTTGGTCGGGCGAAGGTGATAATAATGATGTATGGAATTTATTATATAGCGCTGAATCTTGTAAAGCAACAAATCAGAAGATGAGAAAGAAAATAATTTTTTTTATTAATTTTGTTTTTTTGTGTTTTACATTGCGATTCATTTTGGGTGGGCTCAGTGGCTTAGTAGAAGAGTACTCGCTGATTAGGGTTTGAGGTTCAATCCCCCTGAAACTAGACTTGGGGTTAGAGGTTCAATCCTTCTGAAACTGGACTTGTTATGCCACCCCCCTCCCCTCCCACGATGATTTTGGTCTTTGGTATGAGATGATAGATTGATGGCTCGCATGCCAGAAAATAATTAACACATGTAAAAGAACCCAAGGCAATGAAATGGAAAAGTTCTGTTGAAATAGACCACTGTATTCTCATGAGGAAAAAAAAGTACACAGTGAACTGCCGGGTTCATTATGTTGTTTTATGGATTTTTACAATTTTTTATTTTTGTAGGTTGGCCTGTTTTTGGGTATTGAACTTTTTACTGTATTTCATACTGTTATTGGATTTTATGAAATTTGTATGATGACAGCCCTGATGTGGCAATAATAATAAGAATAATAAAACGATAATAATTATGATAATGAGAGTAACAACAATAATAATGATTATTTTCAACAAACCAGTTTTTATAATTTTGTCCACAAAATTCAATTTGAGTATCACGAATACCTAAAGTTATATTTGGTCATCTTACATTTCTATGTAATTTCTGTAACAGCGGAGAATTTACCCAATGTAATTCCAAGGAGCTATGGTTAAAAAAAAAATTATCTTCAAAATCTAATCAATACTGACTTGAGTTGTTGCTTGCATGTGTATGTATCAACCTTGTATTTGTATTAAAATTTACGTTTCACATATGAATTTTTTTAATGTAAATTTTATAATAAAACACTTGTATATTTTAATAATAAACAAATAAAAAGCTTCTTTTTTTTTTTTTACTCGAGTGGATGTTGTTGTTTTTTTTTGTACACTTGTGTGTCTGTTCTGATGCTAAACACACACACACACACATACACACACACACACATACACACATACATACACACACACACACACACATACATACACACACACACACATACACTAAATTAAAGAAAGAACACACACACACACTCTCTCTCTCTCTCTCTCTCTCACTTCAGGTTTTGGGTTGTCTGGTTTCACTTTGATAACAAAAAAAATGTAAAGGTGTTCTCATCACGGTCGTTGGGGAGTGAGGTGTCGGACCTCAGCTTTTGAGAGTGGCGCCCATCTTCTCTACCTTGCCTTTTCCTGACACTAAAGAGGGCAGGTACCCATCAATAGCTGGGTGATTTCGGGGACTGTACTGAAGCCCAGGCAAGCTAACAGTCGCCCATCATGAGGCAATCACGCGCTCAACGCTGATGGAAGACATAACATATTGAAGGCGATTACTACTACTATTACTGCTGCTGCTGCTGCTGCTGCTGCTACTACTACTACTACTGCTGCTGCTGCTACTACTACTACTACTGCTGCTGCTACTGCTACTACTACTACTGCTGCTACTACTACTGCTGCTACTACTTCTGCTACTACTTCTGCTACTACTTCTACTACTGCTGCTACTACTACTACTTCTACTACTGCTGCTACTACTACTTCTGCTACTACTACTGCTGCCACTACTACTACTGCTACTACTGCTGCTGCTACTACTACTGCTACTACTATTACTGCTACTACTGCTGCTGCTGCTACTTCTACTGCTGCTACTACTACTACTGCTGCTACTACTACTGCTGCTATTACTAATACTACTACTGCTGCTATTACTAATACTACTACTGCTGCTGCTGCTACTACTATTACTGCTGCTGCTACTTCTGCTGCTACTACTTCTGCTACTGCTGCTACTACTACTGCTGCTGCTACTGCTTCTGCTGCTACTACTGCTGCTGATACTACTACTGCTGCTGCTGCTGCTACTACTACTACTGCTGCTACTGCTACTACTACTTCCCCTCCTACTGCTATTACTGCTACTACTACTGCTACAACTACTGCTACTACTACTGCTGCTACTACTTCTTCTACTGCTACTACTACTACTGCTTCTACTACTGCTGCTACTCCCCCTCCTCCTACTATTACTGCTACTACTACTGCTTCTACTACTGCTGCTACTCCCCCTCCTACTATTACTGCTACTACTACTGCTTCTTCTACTGCTGCTACTCCCCCTCCTCCTACTATTACTGCTACTACTACTGCTTCTTCTACTGCTGCTACTCCCCCTCCTCCTACTATTACTGCTACTACTACTGCTTCTTCTACTGCTGCTACTCCCCCTCCTCCTACTATTACTGCTACTACTACTGCTTCTTCTACTGCTGCTACTCCCCCTCCTCCTACTATTACTGCTACTACTACTGCTTCTTCTACTGCTGCTACTCCCCCTCCTCCTACTATTACTGCTACTACTACTGCTTCTTCTACTGCTGGCTACTCCCCTCCTCCTACTATTACTGCTACTACTACTGCTTCTTCTACTGCTGCTACTCCCCCTCCTCCTACTATTACTGCTACTACTAACTGCTACTACTAACTGCTGCTGCTACTCCTCCCCCTCCTACTACTGCTACTACTACTACACGCGCGCGCGCACACACACACGCGCGCGCGCGTGAATGAGAGTGATGCGCATTGCGTTTGTTATCTGCTGACCCGGGTTCAGATCTCGTTCAAGAGGATTTTTCCTCTGGAGTTAACTTCAGTGTCGACTCCACTCCCCCCAAAAGTCCTTCGGATGAGACTATAAATCAAGGTCCCGTGTGCGAACGCACGCAGAACATATTGCGCACACGTTAAAACCCGTTCCACTTTTTGGAAGAGTAGGCCAATGTGTGCCGGACAAAACTGCATACGCACGGGGACTAAATGTAAAAAAGGAAATGAGTGCTTATTCCATTATCGTCGAAATAAGAGTAAAATTAAATAAAACACACACACAACACACACACACACACATCCGCGCGCGCGCGCACGCTCGGAAGACAAAACCAGAGACATTCAAAGAAATCTCCAACACAATAATTACTAGATTTATTATTCAAATTTTATTGCTTTTTTTGAAAAAAACAAACCCATTTTCCTAAAATTCTCCTTTCCAGACAAGCAAGCTTCTGTGCATCTGGTGGTTTTTTTTTGTTTTTTGTCCTTTTTTTTAAAATCAACTTTTCAAACACAGAAAGAAAATGCATTACAAAATTCAGTTTGAGGTAACAGTTTGAGGTAACTATAAAATAACACAAAAAAATCAAATGCAATAGATCTTAGTTACATGTTTCAAAAAGGATAAAAACTACAAATAATCACTACAGCCTATGAATTCAGATAAGCAATCTTAAGCCCATTTTCTTCCAAACACACTAACAAATATATTGAGGGCGGCGCCCATCTCTTCTCCTTCGCTGCTTTACCTTCCCTGACCCTAAAGAGGCAGGTACCCATTTACAGCTGGTTGAACTGGGGGACTGTACTGAAGACAAGGCGCGCAAACGGTCACCCATCCAAGTGATAACCACGCTCAATGCTGCTTAACCTTGGCTGGGGGAAAGCGAGTGCTCTGACCACTGAGCTATCCCGTCCCCAATCGAATATAAACAAGAAGTTTGAATTCTGATTCATCAAAACGAATGAATGAAGAGAGAGAGAGAGAGAGAGAGAGAGAGAGAGAGAGAGAGAGAGGAGAGCAAAATGAAAAATAAAAACTGAAAAATGAATCTGTCTTTGTGATAACTCAAACTCAAATAAAAACAAACTGAAAAATGAATATGACTTTGTGATAACTCAAACTCAAATAAAAACAAACTGAAAAATGAATCTGACTTTGCGATAACTCAAACTCCAAAAAATACGTATGCTAGTCCTTAGTTTACCACACACAAAAAATCTGTGTTTTTGTTTTTTGGCGGTTACCTTCATGGAGGGCATAAAACGGTCGCGTATGCAAAATCTCACCATATGTAAACCTCGGAGCTCTAGCCGAGGAACGAGTGGGCAATAAAAACCAAACGACAACAACAACAACAGCAAATCTGTTGTATTCATCCGGTAGTTTCCCCTTACTAGTCAACAGTACAACTCTGGGCAACCGCTCCTCTCAAATCTTTCTCTTGACCCTGGAGTTAACATCAGTGCAGACTCCACTCTCCCCCAAAGTCCTTCGGATTAAACTAGAAACCGAGGCCCCGTGTGCGATGTAAAAAAGCACATAAGTGCTTATTCCATTATCCTCGATATAAAAGAATAAAATAAAAAATAAAAAGCCAGCCGTCCTTGACACGGTTGTATAATGTCGACACGAACAACCCAGTGCTTTTCCGCCAATCTCATTTCGTGACGTTACCTGCCCGTTATCTATCTATCTATCTATCTATCTCTCTCTCTATCTATCTCTCTCTCTCTATCTATCTCTGTGTGTGTGTGTGTGTGGGGGGGGGGGGGTGGGGGGGGGGGGGGGGGGGGGGGGGGCAATGTGGCGTGCCCAGGAAAGTGGATACGTCGTTCCACTGATGCTGTGTGTCCTTTGGTTTTCTGCGATAATCCACCAAAGGGAGAGTACATTAAGGGATTATGGTTCATCCTGCATGTTATACTCTCCCTTGTACAGTGCATCATTGACCCTTTTGTTCTTAAAAATATCACAACTGAAAGAAAATCCCGCAGATTAAAAAACACACAACAAACAAAAAAAAGTCATTCATATATAATTATCAAAACAAAACGTAAAACGGAAGCAAACAATAAAGGATGATATCATATATCCCTTCCCCTTAACAAAAATGCTTCAACATCCTCAATGTTTGACCAAAAATCAAAAAAAAAGAAAAAGAAAAAAAGGAACGTATGAAACATCAAGAGTCTGTCATCTGCTTGTTTTTTTTTTTCTTTTCAAATGATAATATATATATATATATATATATATATATATATATATATATATATATATATATATATATTTTATATAAAAACTGTCTACAGAAACGCCAGACAAGAAAAAAAGTTCAAATCAGAAATCGCTGTAAAGACGCCACAGTTTTCTTTTTTTTTTTTTTCCTTTTCTTTTTTCTTTTTTAACAGATTTTTGTTTTTGTTTTTTCTAAACGGTCTACAAAAACGCCAGACACACACAAAATTAAATTCACAAATCACTATGAAAACACCATCAGGTTTTTTTCCCTTTTATTTTTATTTTTATTATATACAGATTCCAGCAGATCATTTTACTGTCCAGTCTTCAGCTAACTGCAGGAATTCCTCCTCCACTCACAACCCCCACCCCTCCCCCACTCCACACACACCCACTCCTAGTTTTCACTTTTCTTCCACGATCTCCACGATCTCCACGGTACAAGCTTCCCAATCGTTGAACACCTCGTAACCATCCGGAACAGACACTACCCCGGCATTGGGGCCCACCCTGAAACGCAATTCGCAAAAACAGAAAAATACCACAGCTGCAGGTATGACAAAGAGACGCACTTTTTGACACTCTGGAATGTACACTGGCATTGCACGCGTGCAAGAGCTTGTTTGTTGTTGTTGTTTTTGTTGTTGTTTTTTTAAGCTGGGAGGATAACATCAGCGAATGGACAGGCCTAGAACTCAACAAAACCCTGAGAAAGGCAGAACAGAGAGAGGAATGGAGGGAACTGGTTGTTGAGTCTTTGAGGGTGACCCCCACGGTCGTCAGACTACGGGACAGATAGATAGAGAGAATAAGGAAGACTACCCCCCTATCCCCCCCCCCCAAAAAAAAAAAAAACCCCAACAACAACAAACAAACAAAAAAAAAACAACACCACCAACAACAAACAAACCCAACCAACCAAACAAAAATATCACCATTAATTACCACCAACAACAACCAAACAAAAACACACGGACCTCAGTTTTATCGTCTCGCAGAAAAGACTAGTACCTAAAACCACGACTCGCAAGTCTACTGGATGGGAGGTAAAAAAGGCTGGGTTTGGACTGGAATAGATAGATAGATAGATAGAGAGAGAGAAAAAGGAAGACTACCCCCCTATCCCCCCAAAAAATAGAACCCATGAATTGTTGTTTTAGACGTGGGCGTTACCGCTAGACTTCCAATGCACCAAAAATAGGTCAGTGAAAAGGAACCCCGGTAATGTTAGTTGAAGTATATATCCCCGAAGTCGGAATGCAGCTACCTTCATTGTGGGTAAACGGTCGCATAAGCAAAATCTCACTCTTGGTAAACCTCGGATCTCTAGCCAAGGGACGCAACCAACCCCCCCCCCCCCCCCCCCTTCACCACAACTCCTTAAGTATATTTTCTGTCGCCCGGTTTATGAATGATGAACGGAAACAAAAAGAAAAAAAAATAGAATAACATGAAATGTAGGGAGAAGATAATTTAGCAAACATGTTTATGAAGTGACAGTACATGTGTGTGTGTGTGTGTGTGTGTGTTGTGTGTGTGTGTGTGGAGAGAGAGAGAGAGAGAGAGAGAGAGAGAGAGAGAGAGAGAGAGAGAGAGAGAGAGAGAGAGAGAGAGAAGACAGACAGACAGACAGACAGACAGACAGACAGACAGAGAATACACACAAAAGATTTCAAAACAGGGTGGCACTAGACTGTAGCGATTTGCCCATCCTGACGGAAAATTCAACAAAAAATTATAATCCACACACACACACACACACACACACACACACACACCCAACCAACAAAGTGGTCTACACGTAATGTTCTCGCGTAGAAAATGACATGGGCGAATTTGATCCCTGTTTGCGCCCTAACTTTCCCCTCATCCATTACATCTTGACTGATTTGTCTTTGATTTGTCTTTGCAAGATATAGCGCTATATAAGTTCCATTTATTATTATTATTATTATTATTATTATTATTATTATTGTTGTTGTTATTATTATTATTATTCTTAATGGTCTAAGTGCTCGTTTTTCGGATGAGACGAACGAATACCGATGTCCAGCGTGCAACATGCATTCACTGCACGTAAAAGAATCCCCGGCAACAAGAGAGTTGTCCAAGGCAAAATTCTGTAGAAAAAGAAGCCATTTTCATAGGGAAACAAATACACATGCAGATGCAGACAAGAAAAGATGATCAATACAAAAAAATTGGATAGGCAGTGCTACTCCAGATCATCCTGAATTTCATTCAGAGAAATGACGGACGCTATAGCCGAGTGGTTAAGACCGTTCCACTTCAATCCCAAGGGTCCATGAAGTCGTGGGTTCGAGTCTCGGCAGTGACGTCTGGTGAATTAAGGGTGGGGATTTTTTTACGATCTTCCCGGGCCAACTTCATGTGCAGACCTGCCAGTGCCTTAATTCCATTCGTGTATATATTATACACATGCAGAAGATCAAGATTCAAGATTTAATTCCTTTCACCCCTTTTGGGGTATGGAGGATTACAAACAAATTGAACAGCAGAATAAACCTAACTGCAATACACCCAAAAATAATATGAATACTAAAAGTAACTGAAAAGCAAGAGTTCATCGCATAATGATAAGCAAACAGTGTTAATGACTCGATACTATTTTTAAGCATACACATTTCTTTCAAAAGACATAATCCACACTTGTGAAAGACAAATGAAATTTTAAGAAATAACCTGCAAATCTTATGAATTTTGAGAGAAGAACTTTTCGAGATTTGCATTTTCACTAGCCTACAAAAATTATAAACTGGACATGGGCTTGAAGAAAATGTCGGGGAATAAAATCTTCTCGTAAATGTTTGGAAGTGGGGGACATTTCCGTGATAAAATGAAATCCATACCCTATATAAAACAATAATATACACGTTTAAAGTGGGACGACTTTGCGGGTGACCACAGTCCCTTTTAAAATCGGAGAGACATTTCGCTGGGACTATAATATATCAATATCATCATGTCAAAGGTTAGTACGGTGCCATGCAGGCGCGCCTTACCCGCAGCATGTGTAGCTGTCGGCAGAGCAAGAGCAGTTGTAGCAATCGTCCGTCAAGTGCACCTCTCCCAAATGCAAGGGAGGTTCTCCCGCCTCCACGTGACACACGTAGCCATTCACTGTGGGGCACACACACGCACGCATGCACGCACACACACACACACGTGCGCGCGCGCACGCACACGCGCACACACACACACGCACGCATGCATGCACGCACACACACACACACACACACCACACACACACACACACACACACACATTCACACACACACACACACATAGATGGCTTGATGAAAAAAAAAAGCAAATGCATTGCTTATTCAATGTACCATCTGAAAATAAAAGTTTGACTTTGACTTGACTTTGACACACACACACACACACACACACACACACACACACACACACATCACACACACACCCACACACACACACACATTCACACACACAGATGGCTTGATGGGGAAAAAAAAGCAAATGCGCTATATAATTCCATACATTATTATTATTATTATTTTATTATTATTCAATGTACCATCTGGAAATAAAATTTTGACTTGACTTGACTTGACTTGAACTTGACTTGCACACACACAACACACACACACACACACACACACACACACACACACACACACACACACAACACACAACAGATGGCTTGATGGAGAAAAAAAAAGCAAATGCACTGCTTATTCAATGTACCATCTGAAAATACAAGTTTGACTTTGACTTGGCTTTGACACACACACACACGTACGCGCACACACATCATGCCTAATAAGACTCAAGATCAAGAATATTTTTAGTATCTTAAGAATGAGAAATTATGAGTGACATGTTCAGAATCAAAACCACACCTCATACAACAAAGAAAGCGGTTAAAGAGTATCATAGCAGTTGGCATATCTCTCTCTCTCTCTCTCTACTCTCTCATCATCTCTCTCTCTCATCTCTCTCTCTCTCTCTCTCCACACACACACACACACACACACACACACACACACACACACCACACACACACACACACACACATACACACACACACACACACACACACACAACAGGCACGCACGTACACATACCCATACCTACACCTACACTCTTCATACGTACTGTGCATATATACTAACATTACAAGCAGCCAGCAAAATTGCAAAAAAAAAAAAAAAAGGGATTTAGGTACAACCTCATGGTAATACTGTCTGAGTGTATCGATATATTATTTTTCATGGTCTGTGACTTAACTTGTTTACATCCATCGATCAACCGATCAGTGAATGAATGAATGAATGAATGAACTCGCTGATTAATCAAGCAGCCAATGAATTCATCCATGTATCGACTGATGATCGATCGATTGGTTAGTCAGTTGTTTATGTTCTAAAAGTGTGATGTGTAGGCAAGAAACGTGTTTTTTTATTTGTTCTTTTTGTGTGTGTGTTTTTCTTTGTTTGCTAGTTGAACAACGCCGGCATATATAGTTTCTTTTTATGTGATAAAAATTATTTTTATATCTCCCCTCGTTCCTTGGCTAGAGCTAGCCTCAGTAGTCACCAATGTTAAGATTTTCTGCATGGGAGCGTTTATAACCATCATTAAGGTAGCCGCATCTCGCGTTCCGACTTCAGGGATGCCTCTCCTGTATTATTATGTTTTAAGTTGTCTTGAGTCCTGA
>CM054161.1:23146349-23163849 GCA_028751875.1 Rapana venosa | reverse complement strand
CACTGGACTTTCGTTATTAGTCTCATCCAAAGAACTACCGGGAGGGCGGGGTACGAGGCAGTATCAAAGTTAACTCCAGGGGCAAAATCGGCTCAAACTGACACCTCAGACACAAACCCACGTCCTAGTTAGTACCACACACAGAAAAGCGTTCTAAACACAAGATTATTCTTCTCCCCCCCCTCCCCCCCCCCCCCCCCCCCTGAATCTTTACAAGAGAAGGACGTGGGCAATTTTTATCTATTGCCAATTGGCTTTGACAAGGGGTACACACGACTTTCCTTTGTAATACAAGAATTCATGGCATTTTCGTATTGAAACAACACAACAACACAAAAGAGCTCTCTTTTGAGATTCGACTTTAAGCTCTGATGTAACTCGTTTCAAACGAATCAATTAGTTGAAAAGGATAAACACAGGAACCATAAAAATGACTAAAATAAAAAAAACATTCTTAGAAGTATATTAGTACATCCAATGAAATTCATGTGAAATTTTCAATAAATATTCTTTTTGTGGATAGCATCGTAAATATGTTGATTTTGTGTCACAAAATGCTGCAGTTTACAGAATATAATGTTACTTTAGTTGGTAAGAATGTTAAACTAATGGAACTTAGCTTTTGATTGTCGTATATTTAGTGCTTCAGAATAAACTTTGCAAGATTTGATCACAAATTCATCATCAGACGAAAATGGTGGAAACAATATTTCCTCGGAAAGCTTCCCAGATTGAGAACACTACAGTTTTCACGAGAGGAGAGAGAGAGAGAGAGAGAGAGAGAGAGAGGAGGAGAGAGAGAGAGAGAGGAGAGAGAAGAGAGAGAGAGAGAGAGAGAGAGATGCATGCTTGCCTTTCAAGTTATAACGAATGCCAACAAGGACTTGGAAAAGTCTAAATTTCTGCCATCCCCCCCCCTCCCCTGCCCCTAGTATGTGCCTTGTTACAGCTTGTTTTATGATAATATCGCATGATTATTCTTATCTTGTTACATCTAACTCTCTTCTATCGTTTTTGCTTTGTTCTGTGTTCTCTCTTTTCTTTCTTTTCCCGATATTTTCAGAGTATAAACATGTGGCATTCCCACTTTTTCTTGTGCTATGATGTAAGGTTGATAAGCTGCAGTACTACTGCTATACCAATCCAATTATGTTGTTTATAGCCCCACCGACCACAAAGGCCATATCAGGGCGATCACCTTGTCAAAAACGAAATCTCAAATCTGAAAACTGTGCAACTATAATGATCATACTGATTAAAACCAGATTCAAAGCCAACTCTATTCTCGCTCTTCCTATCAACGATGACCATGGCCAACAAGAAAGGTCAACCCATCACAACTACTTATACTACTATTACTACTACTACTACTATTGCTGCTGCTGCTGCTGCTAGTACTACTACTGCTGCTGCTGCTGCTTCTACTACTGGTGGTGCTGGAGATAATAATGATGATGATGATGATGATGATGATGATATTAGTGATAATTATAATTGCTATGCTGCTGCTATGATCAATCACTAAGACGACGACTATTACTTACTACTGCTGTTGCTGATGACAATTATTCTAAGGCTGCTGTGCTACTATGCTACTACTACTACAGACAAACAACAACAACAAAAAACCAACAACACAACAACAACAACAATTACTACTACTACTACTAAACTACTACACTACTACATACTACTCTGTGCTGCTGCTGCTGCTGTTTGCTGCTGCAGGCTATGTAATGACCATCACCAACACCACCAGAACACCAGACGACTACTTCTACTACTATTACTGTTGCTGCTGCTGCTGCTGTGATGATGATGTGCTACAACACTATTCTTCCAGTCACGCCATCTCCTACTCTTCCCCCCACACTCCTCACCCTCCTCATCAACAGTAATCGGCATGGGCTTACATCTGATTTTACTTCACTCGTATTAATGTCCTAATCACTCAGAATCACAATTTTCCCCGTTACTTCTCACTGGTTGTATGAATACGTGTGTGCGTGTGTGTGCGCGTGTGTGTTGTGGCTGTTGTGTGTGTGAGTGCGTGCGCGCGTGCTGTGTGTCGGTGAGCAGACATGCCAGCAGAGATGAGGAGCAGAATCGGAGAGAGAGAGAGTGTGTGTGTGTGTGTGTAGTGTGTGGTTCTCTGATGTGTTGTGTGTGTGTGTGTGTTGTGGTGTGTGTGTGTGTTAATGAGTGTGTGTGTGTGTGCGTACGTGCGTGCGAGTGTGTGTGGTGTGTGTGAGCGGGCGTGGTGCGAGTGTTTTTGAGTAGTGGTGAGTGTTGTGCGTGTGTGAATGTGTGTGTGTGTGTGTTTATTTATTTTTTATTCTATTTTTTTTATTTCGAGGATAATGGAATAAGCGCTCATGTGGGTTTTGTTTACATCCAGTCCCCGTGTATGTGCAGTTTTGTCAATGTTTGTGCGTGCGTGCCTGTCTGCCTGCCTGCCTGCGTTCGTTCACGCGCGTGAGCCCGCGCGTGCGCGTGTGTATTTAAGGCGTGCCCTTTATAATTATAGTCGGGGCCACTTCCATAAAAACATTGCGGCAAATTGACAAATTGAGTACCTTCATTAGCTCGTTAGGGCTGGGTTAGCGCGGCCTGATTGGCCCACACATGATGACACATAAGTACAACGATGAGGGAGAGATGAAAGTCAAGAGCTGTTTTCTCTTTTTCTTTCTGGCTATATTATAGCTCGGCCAAATCAGGGGGTCTTTAAATCATTACGCTAAAGAGTCTTAAACGGTTCTTTTCGGTTGGCGGCAAAAAAAAAAAAAAGTCTTACGTAGGCGTTGACATCATTGCTTGCGTCAGTAAGCGCCTATGTACGTGCGTGCGTGCATGCATGGTCGGTATGCTTTGCGGGCATTTGGGGCGTGTGCGTTGGTAGGTGCGCGCACACAAATAAGGATATAGACATGGATAGAGACATACAGACAAACAGACACACACACAGTGTGTGTGTGTGTGTGTGTGTGTGTGTGTGTGTATGGGGGTGTGGTGGTTGGGTGTATGTGTGTGTGTGTGTGTGTGTGTGTGTGTGTGTGTGTTGTGTGTGTGTGTGTGTGACAAATTCTTTTATATCGAGGATAATGAATAAGCACTCATGTGCTTTTTTACATCCAGTCCCCGCCCGTAGGGATACATCTTAAACTCATACTTTCACACAGTAGAAACAAAGGGAAATAAGCCTTTCAAAAAACAAAAAACAAACAACAACAAAAAGACCAAACAAATAAAAGAAAAACCCCAACACAGACACTCCCCCCCCAAAAAAAAAAAAAATCCCACCATCAACAAAGAGTCGCCCCCCCACCCCACCCCCACCAAAATAAAATACAGGGAAAATAACAACGAAAAAAACAACAAAACAGACGAGAGAGAGAGAGAGAGAGAGAGAGAGGAGAGGAGAGAGAGAGAGGAGAGAGAGAGAGAGAGAGAGAGAGAGAGAGAGAGAGAGAGAGAGAATGAACGAATTTTATTTGACAAAAGCTACAAGCCCATCAGTCAAAGGGGTAATTGTAAGTAACATATTATCATAGGAATGAATATGAAAAGGACATGAGTAATAATCCAAAGTCCAGATAAATGCCAACCAATATTTTCAGTTATTACGTATAGGATCCGTTTCATTCATAGTCTGCTTACCTTTATCTAGAGCCTGCGTTAGATATATTGCTAAAGATTTAAGCTCAGACATATTATTTGAAGATAACACCTTTTGTACAAGATTGGTGGACCTGTTGGTTGGGTTTGTCAAAAAAGCAATTTTTTTGGCGAATGTCATGATAAGTTCTACAAGCAAACAAAAAATGAAATTCGTCTTCTTCTTCTTCTCCACATGCTGGGCAAGAGTTGTTGTCTGTCTCTGCTGTAATATACCATTGTTTGCAGTTCAAAAGACCACACAATCTTAGCCTAAATTTTAGTAAATTACTTCGAAGCCTTTTATTAGTTAACGATATCAGATACTGTTCTGGACCAAACGCATCTTTAAAGGAGCTATACCAAGTGTATTTTTCACTAGACATTAACTGTTCATGCCAGTTTTGATGAAAACATGAAATAAGTCTATCTTTCAATTCTCTAACAAACTGTTCTTCATAACCCACCCCCTGGCATAGCCAAACAATATCAAATCCATGTATCGTCAAAAGATCTTTTACTTTAGTCGCCCAGTTTACTTTACCATTATTATGTTGTATAAGCAGCATCTCGTATGCTTGTCTGTTTATTCTTAACATAGGAAGCCTGATAAGTTTAATCCAGTATTTAATGCATTTAGTTATGCAAAAGTTTTGCAGGACTGCAAAATCAACTGAACACATTAAAATCAGAAGCAGATCGTCTGGGCCTCACAGTAAATTCAGAGAAAACGATGGTTATGGTATTTAGGATGGGAGGCCACTTGGGAATGAGAGAAAAATTGACTTATGGGGACCAAAAACTTAAAGTAACAAATAACTATAAGTACCTTGGGGTAACATTTTCAACAAAGTTGTGTAATAGCTCTATGTTTGATATGATGTGTCAAAAAGCTAAAAATGGAGTTATGCAAATTATCAAATCAATGAGAAGATTAGCTTCTGCTGATAGTACATTATTTTGGAAACTGTTTGACACACAAATAGAACCTGCCCTGACGTATGCAGCAGAAGTATGGGGTCTAGAAGATATCACACAAATTGAAAAAGTACACACCTTTGCCAAGAAAAAATTCTTATGTGTTCCATTACATGCATCAAATAAACTTATGTACGGAGAAACTGGTAGATACCCCTTTTATATAAGAGAGAGAGAGAGAGAGAGAGAGAGAGAGAGAGAGAGAGAGAGAGAGAGAGAGAGAGAGAGAGAGAGAGAGAAGAGAGATGAGAGAGAGAGAGGAGAGAGAAAACAACAAAGCCAAGGACAACAACACATAAGAAAAACAAGAGAGGGAAACGGAAGAAAAGAAGGGAAACAAAAACTGTGATAACAAAGACAACAACCTCAACAACAACGATGCAACATCAATACTGTTCGCAAAAGGAACAAAGGAAGAGGAAGCAGAAGAAGAAGAAGGGGGAGGAGGACAAGAAGAAGTAGAAGATGATGAGGAGGAGGAAAAAGAGGAAGAAGAAAGAGGAAAGAAGAAGAAGAAGAAGAAGAAGAAGAAGAAGAAGAAGAAGAACAAGAAGAAGAAGAACAAGAAGAAGAAGAAGAAGAAGAAGAAGAAGAAGAAGAAGAAGAAGAAACAACTGAAACAACTCCCCTCATCTGCTATGAACACATTTATCCGCCTACCTTAACTATGTAATCGGCACCAGAAGAGGTTAGCTGATTTGTTTGTATGATGCTAATGTTTGTTTGCGCGATGCTGATATTTTGTTTTTTTAATTTGCTTGTATGATGCTAATAATTATATGAGTGCTGTGCTAAGCCACAGCAGCTCGGGAAATTGAATGTAACCCCGTTATCAGGAAATCATTATGTGAGAGACTAAACAGCACCAAACAATGTCAGAATAGTGATGTTGATGTGATGAGTGCATGACCACTGATTTGTCTCTTTTTGGGGGGTCATATTCTGAAGTATGAAAGAGATGATTTTATGCGTGGTTAGTATTTTATGTGTAAATTTCAACGTTGAACAATGCTAGACAGAAGAAGAAAAGGAAGAAGAATTACTAGCGATGGTAGCAATAGTAATAATAGAATTAGTAGTAGTGCAAAAAGCAGAAGAAAAACAGTAATTCTCCCGAAATAGCTGGCCATTCTAGAAAGGCGTAGATGTTTATCAACATGCTAACAGAGTAAGCTGCCTTAATAATAATAATGATAATAATGATGATGATGATGATAATAATAATAGCAATAATGATGTTCATGATGATAATAATGATAATGGTGATGATAATAATGATGATGATAGTAATAATGATGATGATGATGATAATCATAACAATGACGATGATAATAATGCTGAACATAATAATGATGATGATGATGATGATGATTATATAATGATGATGATGATGATAACAATAATAATGATGATCATGATAATGATAATAATAATGATGATGACGATGATAATAATAATGATAAAAATTATGATGATAATAGTGATGATGGTGATGATAATAATGATGATGGTGATGATGATAATAATAATAATACTTATAATGATGATGATGATGATGATAATGATAATAATGACGACGATAATAATAATAATAATGATGGTGATAATGATAATAATGATGATGATACTAATTATCATAATGATGATGATGATGGTAATAATACATAACAATGATGATGATTATACTACTACTACTACTACTACTAATGACGACGATGATAATAATAATATTGATGATAATAGTAATAATAATAATGATGATGATGATGATGATGATGTTGATGATGATGATGATGATGATGATGATGATGATGATAACTTTTTTTCTCTGTTCCTCGGCTAGAACTCCGAGGTCCACCGATGGTGAGATTTTGCGTATGAGACCCCTATTTACCCATCACTGATGATGATAATAATAATAATGATAATAATAATAATAATAACAATGATGATGATGATGATGATAATAATGATGGTAATGATAATAAAATGATTAAGAGGAGTTGTAGTTATAATAATTATTATAACTATGATACTGATAATAATAGATCACTATTATTACTATAATCATTATCATCACTATTATTATCATCATCATTATTGTTGGTGTCATCATAACGTCACTTTGAAAATAAGTGTCTAAATCACTTCAGAGTAAAGAGACATCAAACAAACCACAAGAAGAAGAAGGACTTAACCACTAAATCACCACCTTCAGTACACATCTATCACTAATAATAATAATAATAATAATGTATGGAATTTATATAGCGCTGAATCTTGTAAAGCAACAAATCAAAGCGCTCGAAGCACTACATGAAAACAAACACATAACACATAATAACACTTTTTCCATACAAAACAACAACAGAATAAACAAAAAGAAATCTGATAAAACCATGCATGAACAGACGCACAAGGCATCCATACAGCTCCCACCCGACGCACCATTTTTTTTACAAAGCACTTATTAATCCAGATGATGATATCTCACCTACGCGCGAACCTGGTTTAATAACGGGTTTTTTGTTGTTTTGTTCGTTTGCATCAAAACCTGGAGTCGGTACAGGCGATGCTGATCAAGATATTGGTGACAGCAGAAAACGAACTGACGTGTTTGGCTATTCACTGGGATAATGAGTGTGGTATTATGGTATCTTAGCGGCTGAGAGGTGATGGGAGAGTGAGAGAAAGAAGGGGAGGAACACCCACCCACACCCACAACCACCCCCCTCCCCCGCCCTATATATAGCTCTGATTTGTAATTGCAAGATACAGCACTCTATAAATTCCATATATTATTTTATATATATATATATATATGTAAATAATATATATATATGTACAATACATACATGCATACTTCTCTCTCTCCTCTACTCTCTCTCTCTCTCTCTCTCTCTCTCTCTCTCTATATATATATATATATATATATATATATACAAATATGTATATATGTAAATGTATATATATAACACGCCTGTCAGACCAAAGGCAAGGTCATTACTCTATAAAATCTTTAAAAAAATTCTAAATTTTTTTCTCTCGATAAAATCTAAAATACTATTTTAAATATTTTTTGGTGTCTTTTAGAAATCTTCCTTGCATCCTTTTTTTCTTCTTTTAATGTAAAAAAGGCTCCCCGAACATAATGCACAAAGATTCGCTGTCTGTTTATTATCTACTGTGTAAACCTTTTTTTTTTTTTACAATTAGTCTAATCATGTTTAGCTTTTTTTTTCCAAAAAAACCCACTTTTTCATCTTTTGATGGCAGCTGTGGTAGACCACAAGAATTATCTGGTTTTTCCTAGGACTGTAACAGGCACTTATAAATTATGAAAAAGTGTCCTGTTGTAAAGTACTCGGAAGGAAGGTGGCAGGATGGTTAAGACGTTTGCCTGCCAACAAGTAAACCGTGAGGTTCTGGGTTCGATTCCCAGCCTCGCCCTTTCTTCCCAGTTTGACAAAAAAATCGAACTGAATGTCAAAGTCCTTCGGATGAGACTATTAACCGAGGCCCCGTGTGCAAACGCATGCAGAACATCTTGCGCACACGTTAAATCCTGTTCCGATTTTCGAAAGAGTAGGCCATTGTGTGCCGGTGGGAACAGATGACAAAATTTACAAAACCGCATACACACGGGGACTTATGTAAAAAAAAGCGCAGGAGTGCTTATTCCATTATCCTCGATATAAAAAAAAAAAGACGGCATCTGAGCGCTTTGATTTGTTGCTTTACAAGATTCAGCGCTATATAAATTCCATACATTATTATTATTATTACCATACAGGGAGATGCTTCAAGTATCACGGGACCTCCGGAGAGCACTCAACCAGGAGCTGTATGTAACTCTAGTCAGATCAAGCTGAAGGCATGATCCTTACTACATAAAATGTCAAATGCTGTCTTTAAAGATGCTTCTCTATCACACAATTTTTGTTCTGGATCTTCGACAGAAATCATCTTGACGATGAGGAGAAAGAAGTTGTACGTGCTTACAGGCACTTGATTTTCTCTGTTATACTTTCTTATATGTGTATATATATATACTGGGAAAATAGTAGTGGAGATTTTACCAACGATTCTTATCTTATTAAAAAGACACCCCCCCCCCCATCCTACACACACACACACACACACACAACCCTTGCTTGAATATGAAACCTATAAATGATAGCATTAAGGCAATAAAAAGTAAGAACTAACGTTTAGCCACACACACACACACACACATAGTATAACACTCCACTTCCCTTCTCTTCCGTCCTTCTTTTGGAGTGCAAAAAATATGCAAGTAACAAAAAAACAAAAGGACAATATCACTGTGCTAATTACGAAGGTGCAGTATGCCCAAGTTGTTACTTAAAGGGGGCCATAATACCAATACATCAAACGCATAAGAAATGAGCATAATTATGAATATCAAAACCTTTTGTGGTCTTTGTTCTTTCGTCTGTTTTCACCTTACACAAATCAAGGACCACTGTGTTTGTTAATTGTGTCACTTTTGACTCCTTATCACTTGTCCATCAACAGTCCCAATTAAAGGAAGGTTGTTTTTTATGGGGGGGAGGGGGATAGTGGTATTTTTTTTCCAAGTAAATCTCTCACTCCCTCTCTCTCTTTCATGGCACTAGCTCGCTCCTTCTTTCTGTACAGTATGCTCGCGCGCACAAACGGTTATACAATGATTTCTATTCCAGAGTAGAGTAAGTTAAAGTGTGTTAATTTGCAAGCAATAACTACTTTACATTGTTACCACGTTCGGGGAAATCGTCTTCAATTAGTGTGTGTGTTTTGTTTGTTTTGTTTAATGTTTATTCACTACATGGTGATTTAGACACACCCGCATTCATACCAAAGTACCTATTATTACACACCCCATCTTTTCTCTCTCTCTCTCTCTCTCTCTCTCTCTCTCCTCTCTCTCTCTCTCTCTCTCTAACGCACTCTTACACCACATGATTACACACACACACTAACCCCACACACACACACACACCACACACACACACACCACACACACATATATATATATATATAACTAATTACAGTAATGGTCTTACAGGTGAAGAATATATGACTTCAGCAACTGACATTATGAATTGCTGAGAGTCATATAAAACTTCTTGACTAGTGGCATATTTCTTATGAATATCTAGACCTCTTCTTTTATACATGTCAAAAAGAATTGGGCAATCAAACATCAAATGGTGGATTGAAAGGGGAATAGAACAACAACATGTTACATTTTTTGAATATTTAGTATTCCATGCATTTAATCTCAGTATATGTATTAGAATTTCCAATTTCGTGGGCAAGGAAACTGCTGATAATGTTTTTTAAAATAATCTTTGAATGTATGCATTTCATTAACTTAGAATGAATTTCATAAGACGACAATGCAAGATTAGAAGCAAACACTTCAGTACTGTATTCAGAGGCACCTTGTTTTGCCAAAGAATCAACTAGCTCATTCGAATAAATTCCACAATGAGAGGGGATCCAGCAAAAAGTTATGCTGATGCCTCTGTTTGCAATAGAATCTATCAGGAATTTAATCTCAAATACAATATCATTCCTTATTTTAACTTGCCATGTTTTTAATGCCATTAACACTGCCTTTGAGTCAACACAAAACAGAATTTGGCAAACATCAACAGCAGTATCAGACAAAAAATTCAAAGCCATAAGAATTGCAAATAATTCAGAAGTAAAAATAGAAAAATGCTGTCCTAAATGGAAATATTTTTGAACTTTTAAAGTCGGAATCACGTATGCAGCACACTTTTAAGTGATTAGAATAATTACTTTCTAAGTGACTTTTTACATCAACGGTGAGAAGATTTTGATCTTCATTTTTCTTTATTTCCGTGTAGTCGATGTCAAATTTAGCTGAAATATGTTCCCAAGGAGGAAACTGAGGAACAACCTGTAATATTGGAATTGTTGATATATTGATGTCATTTTCTTTCATAAGTGTGTCTGTATAATTTTTGATTGGCTGCAGAAATAAAATATTGCGTGCTCGTTTAGGAAAATCAGTGTCTTGATTCATAAATATTTACTTTTTTACTGAATTTGGAATAGAGAGACTACGAACCACGTATTTTGTTACTGCCAGTTTTCGCTGATCAGAAATAGATAGTAATTGAGCTTCTTTATAAGCATTAGCTGTATTTGCATGAGCCGGAACACCAAAAGCTATCTTTACTGCTTTACTGTCTAGACTTTGTAATTTTTTAAGGAGATAATCTGCAGCAGAAAAATAAACTTCTTGTCCGTATATTAATTTTGACCGTACCAAGGACAGAGCCAGATGTATCAGAGTTGTAGTGTCTTGACTCCATACCTGAGAACTTATTATCTTTAGAAAATCAAGTCTTTTCCTAGCTTCTGTTATCATTTGGTTGATGTGCATCTGCGCGCGCGTATGTGTGTGCGTATGAACGTTCGCGTGTGTTATGTCGTTACTCCATTCCCCACAACACATAATCAAATTTCCTCCTCTTCAAGTGCTGCTGTCGTACCGAGCAGTGTAGAAGTTTTCTGACGTTCTATAAATCACACACCATATATAAATCACACACCATTATTCATTCATCCATTTAAGCGATAAATAGGGCTTCAGTTTTAGTGCTAATTTGAGAAATATGGTTTCCAAAAGAATTAGTCACTGTTGGCTAGTCGTGCACGACACATGGGAAGCAACTCGACTTTTTGTCTCCGAATTATTTTGCTTATTACTGGAACTTGCAAGAAATTAAACAATACACACCCACACACGCTCTCTCCCTCCCCCCTTAAACCACATGCTAATAATCATAGGTGTACTTACGAGTTTCCAGTTGCATTGTTTTGTTGGGGTTTTAACTCCGGCCTGTAGCGTTCTCGTAACATTATTGTATCAACAACAAATCCAGTCACTTTCAAGGCTGCATTAATTCGCGTCTGCTCTGTTGTCTTAAAACCGAAAAGCGTCTTTTCAGATAGATGTATTACATAAACACAATGCCAATGCAGACGTGGTTCCCCCCCCCCGCCCCTATATTTTAAAATTCAAAATCAGGAGAATTGAGGTGAAATGTTCAATACATGAGTAACGAATAAAAATATTTGACAGGGCCTTTGGAGATAAAGAGAATGGGGTGAGGTAGCACATGAATAAAAAAAAAAAAAGTAATATCACGATGAAATGCTGTCTGCTGAAATTCGCATTTCGCAATCAGTTACACAGATAGGCCTATGTCACTGTGACAGTGTACGTGAAACTTAGTATATTTTGAAACAATAATCGTTAAAAAAAATAAGGGGATGCAATATGGAAAGTGCTGAAGCCTAGATCTAGCCTACTATTTCTGATCAACGACGTACAGTGTGTGACAGAAATTTTGAGTTCTCACAATTAAAAAAATATGACCTCAAGAAGAGCGTGGCTTTTCTTTCGACCATGCACCCCCGACCCCCTCCATACACACACACACCTAATCCTGGTAGGTGGGGGGGGGGGGGGGGGGTCTCTTTTTGTTGTTATTGAGTTCTTATATTTTCGTGGATAAAAGATCAGTTGTAAAGCAATTTTAGTCGTACGGCTTGGTTTCAAACATCCCGTTCTTTTTCAAATAAACAACGGCAGGACTGATTTTCATTTATCGAAAACGCTATATCTAGATCTATTTGATTAAATTGCTTGGAATGCCAGACTATTGCAATATTAACAATGAGTCATAGATGTGAAATCGATAAGCATATGCTGGTTTGATCCAGTTAGATTTAAATTAGCAATTGCGAAAATGTTAATTTCGAGTTTACACGAAATAAGCCTACTGTTTTAGTGTTAATTCTTGAGTTCGCTGGTTTCGAAATACCAAAATATAACTTGGCTCTGTCGTTTGGTATACTGATAACTTCTCACTACAGACCCACAGGTTTCGCTAGTGTATAAAAGCAAAAGTGCATGCCCTCGCGCATTCGTACACACACACACACACACACACACACAATGTATGCACATGTGTGCACGTGCATGTACGTATGTGGTGTGTGTGTATACATGTGTGTGTGTGTGTGTAGTGTGTGTGTGTGTGTGTGTGTGTGTGAGAGAGAGAGAGAGAGAGATGATTGAGGAGAGAGAGAGAGAGAGAGAGATGTAGAGAGAGAGAGAGAGGAGAGAGAGTTATGCATGGTATGGGGTTTAATCTTTTTTTTTTTTAATGAGTGTATTATTTTTATCGTTATGGGTTGTGTAAGAATGTAGACAGATATTATTGATTTAGTTGTTTTTCTTCTTTGATAGATGGCTTGATGAAAAAAAAAGAAGCATATACATTGCTTATTCAATGTACCACCTGGAAATTAAAAAAAAAACTGACTTGACTTTGACTTGACTACTCACACACACACACCACCCACACACACACACACACACACAGAGCAGGGTTAATTACTAGGTCGATTCAGTCACGTCAATAGACTTCTCAAGTCCCTGAAGCAGCTGTTCCTAACACACACACACAATGGTCAATGCAAAAGCTTCAAAAAGAGTGTCCGAGTGGACGGACAATAGAAACCGTTTGTATTGCTTGACCAATCTTCAATGGTCACTATCTCTTTCGAAAATAGTTTTCGTAGGAGAGTCAATTAGGGAAAAAAAAGGAAACTTTTGTTAGAGCTGTGATGGTGGTATTGCTATCGATAAGGTCTTTATTTCAGAAAAGGGTTTGTGGATATACCTTGTGAAAAGGAAATTTCTCTGTTTTTTTTCTCTCTCTTCTTTTTTTTATATGCTCTTCTTTGTGTGTAGGTTGGACGGAGGTTGACTGTCTGCGTCATGTGTGTGTGCATGCATACGCGCGTGTGGAGAGAGAGAGAGAGAGAGAGAGAGAGAGAGAGGAGAGAGAGAGAGAGAGAGAGAGATATTATTATGCTCCAAAAATATCAACATTTCATTGCACATGCTTTCTCTTTCAACAGTTCATTGCGCATGCTCTGTGTGCGTGCGTGCGTGCGTATGTGCGTGTGCGCGCGCGTATGTGTGTTGTTGTTGTTGCTGTTGTTATTGTGCGCCAGAGCGAGCGCGTAAGAGTTGTTATTATTGTTGATTGATGTTTGCTAATTTCATTCTTTTATATCGAGGATAATGAAATAAGCACTTATGTGCTTTTTTCACATCCAGTCTCCGTGTGTATGTGGATTTGTGAATTCTGTCATTTGTTCCCACCGGCACACAATGGCCTACTCTTACGAAAAGCGGAACAGGATTTAACGTGTGCGCAAGATATTCTGCGTGCGTTCGCACACGGGGCCTTGGTTTATAGTCTCATCCGAAGAACTAATGTCTTGTTTAAAACCGGACCAGAAGTGTTGTGTCTTATCAAATCGCTGTAGGCCCATACTTGATCTATGCACTATGGTTATGTGCTGTCGGTGATAATATCATCATATGTTATGCAATTTTTATGCTGTTACTGATGTGGCTGATATTAGTCGTTGACCTAGAATTTACCTAATGTCAACTCCTGGTTTTGGGTTTGGTTGGTTTTTTTTGCCAATTCTAAGAGTAGATTCAGCGTGATATCTAGAAAATATCTTTGCGATAAGTTGTGAAAAATGGCGTCTTGAGGTCTCTCTAGATCTAAGGGGACGGGATAGCTTGGTGGTTAGAGTGATGTCTTCGTGATCTGCTGACGCGGGTTCAATTCTCATTCGAGAGGATTTTTTCCTCTGGAGTTAACTTCAGTGCCGACTCAACTACCCCCCCAAAAGTCCTTCGGATGAGACTATAAACCGAGGTCCCGTGTGCGAACGCAAGCAGAACATCTTGCGCACACGTTAAAACTCGTTCCGCTTTTCGGAAGAGTAGGCCATTGTGTGCCGGTGGGAAGGGATGACAAAACTGACAAAACTGCATACACACGGGGACTGGATGAAAAAAAGCACATGAGTGCTTATTCCCATTATCCTTGAAATAAAAGAGTCAGATAAAAAAATTTTTTTAAATGCATAAATAGATATAGTTTTTTGTTCGTTCTTCGGTTGGAACCTCGAGGTTCACCAATGATGAAGATTTTGCGTATGCGACGGTTTTTGCCCCACCATGAAGATAGCCGCATTCCGACTTCGGGGAGATGTATTCTAAAATGACTTTTTGTCCTCACGTGGAAAAACACAGTCAATCCATTTTCAAAATTTTTGTTTTGAAAATCCAGTTTTTTTGTTGGACCAAAATCTCTCTCTCTCCCCTCTCTCTCCTCTCTCTTCTCTCTCCCCTCTCTCTTCTCTCTCTCTCTCTCTCTCTCTCTCTCTTTTATATATATATATATATCGAATAAATGTGTAATTGCATACACAACTTGAAGCGGTTTTGTTGTTGGTTTTGGTTGTTCTCTTTTTTTGTTTTGTTTTGGTTTGGTTTGGTTTTCGTTCTATTTAATTATTAGAACAACAGAAAATTTAGGATTTTCTTGATCTGTGTGGACATTAAAATAGAGGTACCCGAGGTTTACCTTGGGGGATGGGAGTGGGGGGGGGGGGGGGGGGGGGCTAGATTATTACGTAAACACCATCGCAATATTAGTCATTGTACACGCTCTCCTTTCATTTCTCCATCTAGAATTTCACTTGTCATCATGTTTGCTTCACACAGTAAACACGTGACTCTGCTTTTCATGTTTGAGGAATCCATTTTTCTGTTTGATCCCAAAAAAACATCCCTCATTTTGCCATTATGAACATTTGGGGATGGGAAAAAAGCTCAGGGGTTGAGCACTCGCTTTCCCCAGCCCAATTAAGCGTTTTCGAGGTGGTTACCGTTGGATGGGTGACGGTTTGCCCCCTTGGTTTCAGTACAGTTCCCCAGGGTCCTGCCTCTTTAGGTCAGGAAGTAAGCAGCGAGGGAGAGGAGTGGGCGCCACCCTCATATGCTGGCCCTAGAGAAGTGAGGTCTCTGACGCCTGCTCCCTACGACCTTTAGGTTATGGGATCCTTTACCTTTACCCTTTTTTTTAAAAATTTGAATGTGATACTGGTATTAAACAGACTTCAAGAAACATTCGTCAATAATTCAAAAAAAAAAAAAAAAAAAAAAAAAAAATAAAAAAAAAATTTAAAAAAAAAAAAAAAAAAAAAAAAAAACCCAAATTTTTTAAAAAAATTTTTTTTGGGGGGGTTTGCCCCCTTTGACTCCTTTCCCACCCTTTTTTTAAAAAAAATTTTTAAAAAGGGGGAAAAAATTAAAAAGGCGTTTGGGCCCCCCTTTTTTTTTTCCGTTTTTGGGGGGGGGGTTTTTTTTTTTTTTTTATTATTTTCTGTTTTTTTTTTTTTGTTTTTTTTTAAGTTTTTTTGTGGAGATTTGTTTGGTGGTTTGGGGTGTGGGGAAAATTTGCCCAAGTTTAAATTTTTTTTTAAAAAATTTTTTTTTTTTTTTTTTTTCAAAAAAAAGGGGTTTTTTTTTTAAAAAAATTATTTAGCGCGATTTTTTGGCCCCGATTTGCGCCATAAATTATCTTCCTTTTTCCCCCCTTTTTTTTTTCCTTTTTCCTTATTTTTTTAGTTATGGATCCTTTCCTACCTTTTTGGGCCCCAAGGCCGTTACGGTTTTTTATTTACAAAAAAATTTGTTTAAAAACAAGAACAAAAAAAGGGGATCCTTAAGGGTTTTTTAAAATTTTCTGGTAAAAAACATTTATAATTGTTTGTTGTTTTCTGTTCTAAGTTTATTTTTTACAAAAGCAAAAAAAAATAAAAGGGAAAATCTTTGGATTTTTGGAAATTAAAAAAATCAAAAGGACTGTGTTTACGTTGGGTGCAGTATTTTCAAAAAATTGTTTGTTCAGGTCGTTCAGCCCGCTATTATTTTCTCAACGTTTAAACTTCCTTTTTTCAAAACTAAAGTTGGGATGAACGGGAAAAAAATTTTCTAATCCCGCACGTAAATGGAGGCCACTCAACTCTTATGGGCTTCATGCGTTGGGGGGATGGATGTAAAACAACAACACTGAGCAATGAGTGCTTATTCATTCCCCTCAAAATAATAGATTTGCTTGTCATTTTTTCCACTTAAGTCAGACCCTATAAATAAACCCCAAGCCGTCGATTCAGTTCCTTCGGATGAGACTAAAAACCGGGGCCCCGTGTGCGAACGCATGCAGAACATCTTGCGCAACGTTAAACCCTGTTCCACTTTTCGAAAAGGTGGCCATTTGTGGCCGGTGGGAACAGATGAAAAAAATTGACAAAACCGCATACACACGGGGGACTGGATGTGAAAAGTACATGAGTGTTATTCCATTACCCTCGATATATATATATATATTTATTATATATAACTATATACAATTATATAATTATTTATATTGTGTGGGGTGTGTGTGTGGTGTGTATAAAATATGTTATTGAGCACTTTGTTTGTTGCTTTAAAAGATTCAGAGCTAAAAAATTCCCAAAACATTCTTCTTCTTCTTTTCTTCTTCTTTTCTTCTTCTTCTTCTTTTTTATTATTATTTTTTATGTCCGCCGAAGTCGGTGCGCTGGCCTGACTTGTCGGCGCTTAACGGCAGCGCAACGCTTTTCGCTCATACGACAGACAACAAAGTTGCTGTCTGAGCTACGCCAAAAAGAGAAGAATGAAAAAATCAAAAAAACCCCGGGACTTAGAGGACCCGGAGTGTTCCCCTGCCTTCATTACTAAATTTTCAGTACTGACTCTGTTACAGAAAGAAGATGATCATACTGAAAGATTAGTTTGAAAGAAGTTATCTTTCATGTGAGAGCCTAAGAAGAGAGAGTATGAGAAAGAAAAAGAGAAGAGAGAGAGAGAGAGAGAGAGAGAGGAGAGAGAGAGAGAGTAGAGAAGAGTTATTTT
>CM054161.1:23141349-23143849 GCA_028751875.1 Rapana venosa | reverse complement strand
AATCCCGTTTGGGCCCAAAACTTTTCCCCCATCCATTAGACCATGAGAGGTGGTCTGGGCGCTAGTCTTTCGGATGAGACGATAAACTGAGGTCCCGTGTGCTACACAAAATTATTCAGCGCACGTAAAAGAACCCACGACAATAAGAGAGTTGTCCCTGGAAAAATTCGTAGCAAAAGCCACTCTGATAGGGTAACACATACAGTTGCAGACAAAAAAGCAACAACAAAAAAACAAAAACAAAAAAAAGGGGTGGCGCTGCTCTTGTGGCGACGCGCTCTCCCCTGGGAGAGTAGCCCGAATTTCACGCAGAGAAATCTCGTGACTTAAAGTGGTATAGATAAATAACTAAAATAAATCAATCAATAAATAAATGTTAGCTACAATGCCACAAAACACAAATGTATTTATTGTACCGCTGAAGTATTGAGTATCCAAAAGTTCTTCCAGAAACAACGTGCGTTGATAGATCATTCTACTGAACTTGCTAGTGCAAAATAGATCTCTGGGTTTCCGCTACTTTCAACAGACCTGTGGTTGACGTTAATGTCATTAACATAGCTCGTCTGTTTGCTGTATATGTTGTTTCAAGAGCGCTATTTGAACTGTTTACCAAATACATAAGATTTCTGTTACTATTTCATTTTTCTACCAAATATCAAACATTTCAACCCACACTTTGTTCTCTTTATTTTCTTCTTGTGTGACCCCCACAATAGCTGAAGACGTCTGGCTACTGATCCTCATGATTTTTAAATCGCCAATAACTGTAAAAAGGTAAAGGTGTCTCATAACCTATGTGGTCGTAGGGGAGCGAGGCATCAGAGACCTCAGCTTCTTCAGGGGCCAGCATATTGAGGGCGGTGCCCATCTCCTCTCCCTCGCTGCTTTACCTTCCCTGACCCTAAAGAGGGCAGGTACCCATTTACAGCTGGATGATCTGGGGGACTGAACTGAAACCAAAGCGCGCAAACGGTCAACCATCCAAGTGGTAACCACGCTCGATGCTGCTTAATCTTGGCTGGGGGAAAGTGAGTGCTCCGACCACTGAGCTATCCCGTCCCCTAATGATGGTATAAGGGTGGAAAATGACCTGACAATTTCTCAGGTGAATTTATGAACAGACTAACTCTGTGTTGTGCATATCTATCTATCTATCTATCTATCTATCTATCTATCTATCTATCTATCTATCTATCTATCTATCTATCTATCTATCTATCTATCTATCTATCTATCTATCATCTATCTATCTATCTCTCTCTCTCTCTCTTCTCTCTCTATATATCTATATATATATATATATATTATGTGTAGTGTGTGTGTTGGTGTTTGGTGTGTAGTGTGATTGTGTGTGTGTTGGGAGTGTGTTGTGTCTGTTCGTGACTGATCTCAGTACTTAAAGAGGCGGATGGCAGACGGACGGAGGATGGGGGCGGAGGGTGGTGGCTTGTTGCGGAGTTATCGCCTTGATGCTGACGTATACGCGACGATAGTTTCACTCACCAGCCGTTCAGTGGCGCTGTACTGCAGGCTGGTTCAGAAGTTAACATGGCCGGGTGGTAGTGGTAAGGGTTGTTCTGTTATGTATTGTTTGTGTTGTTTTGTTGTAGGTGTTTTGTGTGACGGCTCATGCTGTACT
The DNA here is from genome assembly GCA_028751875.1 of Rapana venosa. Taxonomy (NCBI): domain Eukaryota; kingdom Metazoa; phylum Mollusca; class Gastropoda; order Neogastropoda; family Muricidae; genus Rapana; species Rapana venosa. Next base: position 23,142,207 of record CM054161.1, on the reverse strand, counting down.
GGTGTACGATTCTTCCTTTCTTGTGTCTCTTCATTTCTGTCTTGTTCATTCAGTTTTTCTTCGTTTGTCTCTCTTTTGTTTCTCCTCTCTCCTCTCCTCTCTGCTCCTCTCTCTCTCTCTTCGCTCTCTCTTCTCTTTTCTCTTCTCTTTTCTCTCTCTTTATCTCTCTCTCTCTTCTCTCTCTGCTGTGGAGAGGTAGCTGTGGTTTGTAGTGCCTGTGATCTGCTGACCGGAGTTCGAATCTGTTCAGGATTTTTTTTTCTCCCTCTAGAGTTAACGTTAAGTGGCGGTACCACTCCCCTAATGTTTTTTCCACGAGTGCTTATTACCATTATTCTTGAAATAAAAGAATAATGATAATTTAAAAAAGAATAATAAAAAAAACACACACACAGAGCTTTCTGTGTATCTCTCTGTCACCCCCCCTCCCTCGCTCTGTCAATATATTCTATAAAAAACAAACAAACAAAATACTCTATTAAAAAAAAAAACAAACAATAAATTCTAAATAAAGAAACAAACAATATATTCTCTTAAACAAAGAAACAAATATATTCTATAAAACAAAGAAACAAACAATATATTTTACAAAAAACAAACAATATATTATAAAAAAAAGAAACAATTAATATATTATATAAAACAAACAATACATTCTATAAAAAAAGAAACAATCAATCATATAAAACAAAATATTCTATAAAACAAAGAAACAAACAATATATTCTATAAAACAAATACATTCTACGAAAAACCAAGAAACAAACGATATATTCTATAAAACAAAGAAACAAACAATTATTTTATAAAACCAAGAAACAAACAATATATTCTATAAAACAAAGAAACAAACAATAT
>CM054161.1:23128849-23133849 GCA_028751875.1 Rapana venosa | reverse complement strand
AGAGGGAGGGAGAGAGAGAGAGAAAGGGAGAGGGGGAGAGAAGAGGGGGAGAGAGAGAGAGAGTATATTGCAAATACCAAAGGGTGAGCCGTTGACTTAGCGCAAAAAATTTCTATTTTAAAAACTTTAACTCTAAAAATTTTTTTCTAATTCCCCCCCCCTTTTTTTATTTAAATGATATTCAAAAGGACGGGGGAGAGTAAACGTGGAAGGTACGGGGGAAATTTACGCGGTACGAAGGGGCGCAACCTTTGGAGGGTGCACGGGCAGAACAAAAATGAGCTGGACCAAACGACCTCCACGTCCCAAAATGAGGACGGACTCCGGCCTTGTTACGAAAATACTAGTCTCAACACACGCGCGCACCGCGCGCACACGCACACAAACACAACACACCCCCACATTTTAAAAAATTGCTCAAAGGGGGGCTGTTGTTTAAAAAAAACCCCCCCCCCCCCCCCCCCCCCCCCCCCCCCCCCCAAAAAACAAAAAAAACCAAACAAACCCCCATGGGTGTTTTCCTTTTCCTTGAAAAAAAAAAAATCACAACACCCTAACCACATCTCGCTCGCCACGCACGCCAAACCCACAACACACAACACACCGCACGCACAGACAAAAGTGCGCACCCATACACATACACACAACATTAACTTGCTTGATTGAATGATGCACACAAACACACACACACACACACACACACACACACACACACACACACCACCAAACACACACACACACACTACAACTTACACACACACACACACACACACACACACACACACACACACACACACACCACACACACACACCACACACACACACACACACACACACCAATCACACACACATTAGAACATTGTGCTCGCAATCTGACGACCCGGGTTCGATTCCCGTTCAAGGGGATATTTTCCCCTGGAGTTAACATCAGTGCAGATTCCACTCTACCCAAAAAGTCCTTCGGATGAGACTATAAACCGAGGTCCCGTGTGCGAACGCACGCAGAACATCTTGCGCACACGTTAAAATCCTGTTCCGCTTTTCGTAAGAGTAGGCCATTGTGTGCCGGTGGGAACAGATGACAATTTACAAAACCGCATACACACGGGGACTGGATGTAAAAAAGCACATAAGTGGTTATTCCATTATCCTCGATATAAAAGAATAAAAATAAATAAATAAATAAATAAACACACACACATACACACAGAGGCTGACTCTATGGTCGACTGATGAATTATCTGATTGCTTCCTTGCAGAGATTGTGTGCTCACTTGCCTGGCTACTTGATTGATTGATTCTTAGGTTGATTAACTGATTGGTTGATTAATTGGTTGGCTGGTTGATTGATTGTTGAGTGACTGATTAACTGATGGATTAATCGATTGACTGATTCATGAACTGATTGATTAACGGATTGATTAGATGATTGATTTACTGATTGATTAACGGATTGATTAGATGATTGATTTACTGATTGATTAGCTGATTTATTGACTGATTGACCGACTGATTGATTAGCTGACTGATTGACTACCTGATTGATTAACCTACTGATTGATTAACCGACTGATTAACCAACTCATTACCTGATTAATGCCTGATTAATGCACGCACACACACACACTACACACACACACACACAACACCACACACACACACACACACACACACACACACACACACACATACACACCTCACACACACACACACACACACACACAACACACACACACACACACACACACAACACACACACACCACAAACACACAACACCACACACACACAATATACACCCCCACCCACCCCACACACACACTTACACACACGCTTTCAACGAATTTGACTGATCGATCGACTGACTGACTTATTAACCGACCGACTAACTAACTAACTAACTAACTTATTGATCGATCCGAACGTCCAGGGGTCGATGGATTCATTATTTTTTATTTGTGCTTCCCTGCTTGAAATCGCATACTTTTTTTGGGGCTTTTTTTAAAAACCTGATTGATTGATTAATGAATTAACTGACTGACGAACTGATCGATCACCTGATCGATCACTTGCAGGACGACCCTGACGTATACAACAGCGGACGCGGGCTGGTGGCCTATGTGGTGAACACTACCTCCCAAGAGGTCAAGTACAAGCGTTCTGCTGCTCTGGTGGGCTCTTCCCACCGCGTCACCTCGGACCCCCCGGCCCTTATTGAGGCTCTTAATGGTTAGCGTCAGCGTGTGTGTGGGGTGTGTGGGTGTGGGGGGGGTTGGGGGTGGGTAGGGGGGTAGGGGGTGGTGGTGGTGGGGGGGGGAGGAGGGGAGTAGGAGGTGTGTGTGGGGGTGGTGGGGGGGGGGTGGGTGTGGGGTGTTGGGGGGTTGGGGTGTGGGTGTGGGGGGGAGTGTGGGTGGGTAGGGGGGTGTGGGTGGTGTGTGGGGGTGGGGTAGGGGGGTAGGGGGGGTGTGTGGGGTGGTAGGGGTGGGTGGGGGGGGTAGGGGGTGGGTTGGGTGGGGGGGGTTGGGGGGTTGTGGTGTGGTGTGTGTGTGTGGGGGGGGGGGTAGTGTGTGTGTTTGTGTGTGTGTGGGGTGGGGGGTAGTTAGTGTGTGTGTGTGTGTTGTGTGTGTGCGCGTGTATGTGTGTTTTGTGTGTAGTAGTATGTGTATATTGTGTGTGTTTTGTGTGTTTTGTGTATGCGTGTTTTTGTTTTTAGCATTGTGTGTGTGTGTTTTGTGTGTGTTTTGTGTGTGTGTTGTGTGTTTTTTCGTGTTTAGTATGTTGTGTATGCGTGTTTGTGTGTAGTATGTTTTGTGTTTTTGTGTGTAGGATCTGTGTGTGTATTTTGTGTGTGTTTTTGTGTGTAGCATGTAGTGTGTGTGTGTTTTGTGTGTTTTTTTGTGTGTGTGTGTGTGTTTTTTCGTGTGTTAGTTGTGTGTGTGTATGTGTGTTTGTGTAGTATGTGTGTGTGTGTGTGTGTGTTTTGTGGTGTAGTATCTGTGTGTGTATTTTGTGTTGTGTTTTGTGTGTGCGTCTGTGTGTGTATGTGTGTTTTGAGTGTAGTATGTGTGTGTGTGTATGTGTGTTTTGTGTGTAGTATGTGTGTGCGTGTTTTTGTGTGTAGTATGTGTGTGTATGTGTTTGTGCGTGTGTGTTTTGTGTGTAGTATTTATGTATGTATGTGTGTGTGTGGCGTGTGTGTGTATATGTGTTTTGTGTGTGTGTGTGTGTGTGTGTGTGTTTTGTGTGTGTATGTGTGTTTTGTGTGTTTTGTGTGTAGTATGTGTGTGTGTATGTGTGTTTTGTGTGTAGTATGTGTGTGTGTGTTTTGTGTGTGTTTTGTGTGTAGTATGTGTGTGAATGTGTATGTGTGTGTGTGTTTTGGTGTAGTATGTACGTGTGTATGTGTGCGTGTGTGAGTGTATGTATGTGTTTTGTGTGTAGTATGTGTGTGTGTGTTTTGTGTGTAGTATTTGTTGTGTGCGTGTGTGTATGTGTGTTTTGTGTGTAGTATGTGTGTATGTTTATGTGTGTTTTGACGCGCGCGCGCGTACACATATATACTACACACAAAACACACACACATGCACACAAAACACACATACACACATACTACACACATTCTACACACAAAACACACACAAACATACTATGTGTATGTGTATATATATATATATGTCAAGCATCTGACTCACTAAGCCACCCCCTTACACCCACAGAGGCGGAGGACGGAGATGTGATTGTCCTGGCGGTGCAGTGGAACGCCATAGGCACTGACACCGACATGGAGCCCATCTATGACGCCATCGAGAGGGCCGCCTACGGTGACGTCACTGGCTCCAGCAAAGTGCGTCAGCTGAAGGAATATGACGCATGGGTTTTGGTGGCCATCCGAGGTGACGTCACTAGGTTTTCTTTGTTTAAAAAAAAAATCATGTTCATTCAGTCAAGTTCCCCCCTCCCCTACCCCCCCCCCCCCTCCCGTGGGGATTTCTGGTGGGGGGGGGGGGGGGGCTGTCAGTATAAATAGCATCCCCCACCTACTGGAAATTCTGTGCTAGGAATCCCCTCTTTTCTATCCCTCTCAGTCGCAGAAGTGTATGGGCAAACCGAATCTGAGGTCACCATGAGACCAGAGCAAGTGAGCTCACCGAATCAGAGTCATCTTATTTATTGCATGATGATCAATGACAATGAGGATGACGCAACGATACTGCTGCTGTGACAGTGCATGTGCTTTGAGACTACTTGACAGGGTTGTACTCTACGCTTACTATCATAGTATATCCCGGCGTCACCCGGGCCCGAGAGATGCAGACACCTGCAGTGTTGGTCAGGTAATTTGAGCAACACTCTCAAACTCGCATCCGTTAAGTGGATGAAGCTCGGCTGTGTGGTTCCAGTCTTCCCACTGAGCCCACAGCACTCACTCTGGGTAGGAGCCGGCCGGAGTCCGAATAATCCCTATGACTCATGTGGGATTCGAACCCGCGACCTTCCAGTCCGTAAAACAAGGCGCTAACCACCGCGCCATGGCGGTTAGTTATTTCATCTTATTTTATATTGTAAGTTTGTCGTTGTCGTTGTCGTTGTGCGTTCCCCAGCTTAACACTCTGGGGGTCATCCAGAATGTGCCCACTTGACTTACTCATCCCACCTGGGAATCACTGTGAGATTAAAAAAAAATTGCACACTGAACGAGAAGTTTGCGTGTATGACTGTTTTTAAGTACCTCGCCATATAGGCAGCCATACTCCGTCTTCAGGGGATTTTTTTTCTCCTTTAAAGGAGAGTGCGGGTTGTTATGTTAAGAGCTTGTCATGGCTGAAGGCAGTCTCAACACATAACATTTTACAGCATAACATTTTTAGTGTAGGCCTTGGTAATTAGCTGACATCAATAACTGACACAACTTCTGGCCTGGGTCATTTTGTAAGTTTTATTTTTTTTCTTTTATTTCGTTTTTTAAATTAAATTTTTTAAAATTCTTTTATATTTCTTTTTT
>CM054161.1:23118849-23121349 GCA_028751875.1 Rapana venosa | reverse complement strand
GAAGAGTAGGCTATTATTGCGTGCCGGTGGGAACGGATGACAAAATGGACGAAACTACATACACACGGGGACTGGATGAAAAAAACAACAACCCACCACACGAGTACTTTATTCCGTTATCCTCGAAATAAAAAGAATATAATATAAAGAAATCAATCAATCCTGCCGCGCCACCCCCCCCCCCCCCCCACCCCCTACCCTCCCCCCCCCCCCCCCACCCCCGCTACCCTCCCCCCCCCCCCCCCCCACAAAAAAAAATGGCGTCTGGACTGTTGCAGGTGACCAGCTGTTGTTGACCTCTACGGACTATGACTGGCAGCAGGCAGAGACAGCGGAGGTCATCTACTGCCCGCCGGAGGAATGCAGCAACACTCAGGTCAAAGTGCTGCGTAAGTGCTGTGTGTACCGCTCTGCTGCAGATATCCTGGGCTTATGAATACCTAGATTCAACCAACCCACTGTTGGCCGTCGCTCTTTCTCTATTTCTGGTCCATCAATCTGGAATGACCTTCCTCTCTCCCTTCGTGAAAAGCCTACTTACTTTTCTTTCTTTCTTTCTTTCATCTGCCGCTGGTGCCTTTCGGCGTCGCGGGGAGACACAGACGTCTGTCTGCAGCAAGGCGGGAGGCTTGATGTAGTGACAGGTCATGGGCTCGCAGGGTGTCAGCCACGGAGTCGCTCCATCGTCTCCTTGGTCTACCTCTGGCTTTCCAGCCATTGTATTTGGTGGTGTATGCCCGTAGGGCTGGTTGGTTGGGCGGCATTCTAGTGAGGTGACCAAACCACCTGATCCTTTGTTGTTCGATATGGTGGAGAATTGGTGTTAGTCCGACCATGTCTCTGATCACCTCATTCTTGATCTTGTCGCGTCTGGTCTTGTTGACAGCTTTTCTCAGGCAGCGCATTTCACATGTGACCAATTTTCTCTCTAAGGCTTTTGTTAGGGCCCATGTCTGACACTGGTATGTGAGTGTTGGAACGAAGATGGCGTTGATGAGTTTTGCCTTGGTGCTCATTGGGATGCTGGAATGTTTTAGAAGGGGGGCGAGCTGGTAACTGACTGCGTTCGCTTTCTGGCATCTTGTTTCTATCTCTCTGTCCAATTTTCCATCTTCAGTGAAGAGGCTGCCAAGGTATTTGAATTCTTTGGTCTGTTTCAGCTGGGTGCCGTTGATGTTGATGTCCAGCTTTCCTGGATTTCTGCTGACAGACATAACTTCTGTTTTGGTGATACTGATCTTCATGTCATACCTCTCGCAGCTTGTGTTGAGTTGGTCTGTGTGTTCTTGAAGAGCTGCTTTGTTCTGATTCATCAAGGACTGGTCGTCAGCAAATAATAGTTCGTTCAGGGCCTCAAGATCTGGGTTGGCTTCCTTTGTGATCTGGTCCATGTAGATCACGAAGAGAAGGGGAGAGAGTATGCAGCCTTGCCTGACATCAGGGGTAAAGCCTACTTACGACAGCTTTAAATCCAGCCTCAAAACATACCTATTTCAAACCTAAGATTTTTGCCCTCTTGTTTCATCTCATATCTGTCCCTGCCTTTAAAAGCCAAAATTCCATCACCCTGCTGAAATGTACAACCTGTGTGTGTGTGTGTGTGTGTGTGTGTGTGTGTGTGTGTGTGTGTGTGTGTGTGTGTGTGTGTGTGTGTGTGTGTGTGTGTGTGCATGTGTGTGTACATTTGAATTTGTTAGAATATTGTTAATCATTGTTGGTTGCTTGTGTGAAAGCGGATTGAATGGAAGCGGTCTGGTTTGTAATTGCAAGATATAGCGCTCTATAAATTCCATATATTATTATTATTGTTATTATTGTTATTATTGTTGTTATTATTATTATTATTATTATTACTATTATTATTATCATTATTACTGTGCGAGCCTCTCGTAGCAGCTTTCTCTGTGTGTCATTGTTTGTCAACGTTTTACTCTTGTGTCTCTGTGTGTTTCTGCGTTTCTGCTGTATCTTTTTTGTGTTTCTGTCTGGTTGTCTGCTGTATCTGTTTTATTGCTGTGTTTCTGTTGTTCGACGAAGCAGCAGCAGCAGTAGTAGTAGTAGTAGTAGTAGTAGTAGTAGTAGTAGTAGTAGTAGTAGCAGCAGCAGTAACAGCAACAGTAGAAATAATAGCAGCAGAAGCAGAAGTAGAAGTAGTAATAGAAATAGTAGTAGAAGTTGTAGTGATAGCAGTAGTAGTAGTTGTTGTGGTTGTAGTGGTAGTAGAAGAAGAGGAAGCAGCAGCAGTAGCAGTAGTGGTGGTGGTAGTAGTAGTAGTAGTAGTAGTAATAGTAATAGTAGTAGAAGTAGAAGTAGAAGTAGAAGTAGTAGTAGTAGTAGTAGTAGTAGTAAAGTCCTTCGGATGAGACTATAAACCGAGGCCCCGTGTGCGAACGCATGCATAACATCTTGCGCACACGTTAAATCCTGTTCCGCTTTTCGAAAGAGTAGGCCATTGTGTGCCGGTGGGAACAGATGACAAAATTTGCAAAACAGCATACAC
>CM054161.1:23106349-23108849 GCA_028751875.1 Rapana venosa | reverse complement strand
GACAAGGGAAATAATATTTTGTTCAAAGTAGGTCGTTTGTCTAGTGCATTAATAGGAGAAAGTAATATTTTGTTCAAAGTAGGTCATTTGTCTAGTGCATTAGTAGGAGAGGGGACGGGATAGCTCAGTGGTCGGAGCACTCGCTTTCTCCCCAGCCAAGTTAAGCAGCGTCGAGCGTGGTTACCAGTTGGATGGGTGACCGTTTGCGCGCCTTGGCTTCAGTACAGTTCCCCCAGTTCACCCAGCTGTAAATGGGTACCTGCCCTCTTTAGGGTCAGGGAAGGTAAAGCAGCGAGGGAGAGGAGATGGGCGCCGCCCTCAATACGCTGGCCCCTAGAGAAGTTGAGGTACCTGACGCCTCGCTCCCCTAGGACCACTTAGGTTATGGGACTCCTTTACCTTAATAGGAGAACCCATTTCCACCATTGTGAGGCTTTGGCACTGGTGGCATACGTCATGAGGTAACGTGCTTTGTTTTGCTTTGTTTTGTTTTGCTACGCTTTGTTTCACCCCCATTCTAGGGGCTGGAGGCCTGAAGAATAAATATTGCTCATTGTTCTCTCACGATTATAATTATGCTTATAAGTTTTGAATGATATTCAGTACTAGAAAACAGTTGAGATGTAGGATGGTATTGTTATATTTTTTGGTCTTAAAGTACAAAAAAGTAGATAAGTATGTAAAAGATGTGCTTTGTCTTATAATAATAATAATGATAATATTGATAATATTATTATTATTATTATTATTAAAAATAATAAATTGGAATTTTTTTTTCTATTTCCAGATGGTACATTGAATAAGCAATGCATTTTGCCTTTTTCCCCCATCAAGCCATCTATCTTAGAACACATTTCTTCATGATAATACTGAAATACTACATTATTGCGTCCTTTACCATGAAATTCAACCAGTAAAAAAGGAGGAAAATCGATAAGATAATACACTGACAAATACAAATTACACACACATATACATAATTATGCACACACACACATACTCATACACACCTGCGCGCGTGCGCGTGAGCGTTCGAGGAAGACGAATGTGTATGTTTGTGTTGGCGTGTTGGGTTCCACTGCTGCCATGTCTGGTCTTGCAGACAAGCCACCACCTTCCTCATCACCAACCCCCTCACCTATTTCCGTAACAATGTTGCCGCGGGCGGGAATGTGAGTAACTGTCTGTCTGTCTGTCTGTACGTTTGTTTGTTTGTTTGTTTGTTTGTTTGTGTGTGTGTGATTGTCTTCTGTCTGATTGTTTGTTTGTTTGTCATTCTGTCTGTATGTCTTTCTGATTGTATGCATGTTTGTCTGATTATCTGTCTGTCTCTCTGATTGTCTTCTGTCTGATTGTCTGTTTGTATGTTTGTCTGGTTGTCAGTCTGTCTCTGTCTGTCTCTGTCTCTGCCTGTCTGTGTGTGTGTGTGTCTGTCTGTCTGATTGTCTGTTTGTCAGTCTGTCTGTCTGTCTGTCTGTCTCTGTCTCTGTGTGTGTGTGTGTGTGTGTGTGTTGTTGTTGTTGTTGACTTCAATTTTACGTCTGTTCACTTTTAGTGATATTAGAGCTCCCCCCCCCCCCCCCCTATCTGTATGTCTGACTGATTGTCTGTCTGTTTGTACATCTGTTTGTTTGTTTGTCAGTCTGTCTGTATGTCTGTCTCTGTCTGTCTCTGTCTCTGCCTGTCTGTGTGTGTGTGTGTGTGTGTGTGTCTGTCTGTCTGATTGTCTTCTCTCTGATTGTCTGTATGTTTGTTTGTTTGTCAGTCTGTTTGTCTGCCTGACTACTTGTTTGTCTATCTGTCTGTCTGTCTGTCTGATTGTCTTCTGTCTGATTGTCTGCTTGTACGTCTGTTTGTTTGTCAGTCTGTCTGTATGTCTGTCTGATTGTTTGTTTGTCAGTCTGTCGGTCTGCCTGATTGTTTGTACGTCTGTTTGTTTGTCAGTTTGTCTGTCTGTCTGATTGTCTGTCTGTACATCTGTTTTTTGTTTGTCAGTATGTCTGTCTGTCTGATTGTCTGTACGTCTGTTTGTTAGTCTGTCTGTCTGTCCGATTGTCTGTCTCTCTGTCTCTCTGTTTGTTTGTTTGTCAGTCTGTCTGTATGTCTATCTGATTGTCTGTTTGTACGTCTGTTTGTTTTTTTGTCAGTCTGTCTGTATGTCTTTCGGATGAGACTATAAACCGAGGCCCTGTGTGCGAACACACGCAGAACATCTTGCGCACACGTTAAAACCCGTTCCGCTTTTCGGAAGAGTAGGCCATTGTGTGCCGGTGGGGACGGATGACAAAATTGACAAAACTGTATACACACGAGGACGGGATAAAAAGCAAAGCACATGCGTGCTTATTCCATTATCCTCGAAATAAAAGAATAAAGAATCTCTCTCTCTCTCTCTCTCTCTCTCTCTCTCATCTCTCTCTCTCTCTCTCTCTCTCTCTCTCTCTCTCTCTCTCTCTCTCTCTCTCCCTATCTTCTATCTCTCTCATCTCTTCATCTATCT
>CM054161.1:23097260-23105849 GCA_028751875.1 Rapana venosa | reverse complement strand
CCCCCCCCCCCCCCCCCCCCACCCCCCCCCCCCCCCACCCCCCCCCTCCTCCCCCCCCTCCCCCCCCCCCCTCCCCCCCAACCCCCCCCCCCTAGCTCCCCCCATCTACCCCCACTACCACACCCACACCCACCACCATCACACAAACCACCCACACAGAGAAAACCCCACCACCCCCCCAACACCCCCCCCCACCCCCCACACACCCCCCCCCCAAACCACGGCGGCGCGCCGCACCGCACCCTATAATTGACTGGGGGGGCCTTAATAAAACCTGCACCACCTCCTTCAAATTTCTTCTCCCCTCTCTCTCTCCTTACCTAAGGGGCTCTCTCACAATGAACCTACCATCACTCGACTACACCCACACCACACACAAAATTCGACTCCACGATTTCGTCTTGTACCCTTTCAGGTTGAAAAAGAAAAAAAAAGTCCAAGTTGAAAGGAAACGGGAATGGGGATTAAGGGTAGGGTGGGGCTGGGCGGTGGGGGTAAGGTGGTGGAATAGGGCCTAGCGGCGAATGAAGGGAGGTACGATCTCCTCAAACGGGACTGGCGGCTGAAACACCCTAGAGAGGGAAATCAAACAATCAATCAATCAATCACTTAATCCAAGTAAGCCAAGCAATTGATTAAGCAATCGATCAAAATCCAGGACAGGGTTTTTTTTCTTCAAAGGCAGACGATAAGTGAGACACGCAGAGAGAGAGAGCAAGCCGAGGGGAGGGAGGGACAGAGGGAGGCAGAGAGACGGGATGGCACTGAGAGAGACGTGAGGCGGCGAGGGGAGGAGAGGGGAGAGAGAGATTAATCAATTAATCAAAGTGTATCTTTCCAAAGCGAAAGATAAGCTGTACATGAGAAACACAGAGAGACAGAGACAGAGAGACAAGAGAGTCAGAGAGAGACCAGAGGGCGACAGAGCCAGATAGATAGAAACAGAGGAGGAACGAGAACACGATGACAGTTAAACCAGACAGAGGCGGAAGACAGAAACAGAAAGTCAGAAGGCCTGAGGAATGAATAAACCCAATCAATCAACAATCAACCAATCCAACCCAACCACCAACCCACAATCATCAACCAGCCAATCAATCAATCAAATAATCTTTCAATTGGTTAATGAAACAAATTTCTAAGGCTGTTGACAAGCAACATATTAAGCCGCACCACACCGCACCCCCCCATTCCCACCACCCACCCAGCCACACCACACCCCACCACCACCACCACCGCCATCACCACCCGCCGTCGCCCACCCCCCCACCCACCCCCCCACCCCCCCCACCCCACACACACACCCCACATGCACAAACCACCACCGCCACAATACCCCCCTCGCCCCCCCCCCCCCCCCCCACCTACACACACACACCTACACACACACACCAGTACCTCCCGCACACCACCACACACCTACACCACACCTACACATCACCCACACACCACCTCCTACACACACCCCTACACCCCCCCCCACCACCTACCCACACACCTACACCCACCCTACCACACACACCCCTACACAAACCTACCCTACACACACACCATCCAAACCACACACCTACACACACACCACACTACCCACCACCACGCACCTACACCACACCTACACACCCCTACACACACACACACACACCTACCACCCCCACCCCCACACACCCACACACCTACACCACACCTACACCACACACCCTACACACACACCAACCACACACCTACACACACAACCTACACACCACCCTACCACCACACACCTACACCCACACCTTCGCTACACACACACCTACACACACACTCCACCTACACACACACTCACCTACACACACACACCCACCTCACACCACACACCACACCACCACCTCACACAACCCCCCCCCCCACACACACCACACCACACACCCTACACACACACACACTCAAGGGGAGCACTCAGCGATCGAGAGAGACACATCCCTCTAACACAATGGTTCAATAAACTATCTTCAAAACTCAATATTTGAAAAACCAATAATCACTTGGACCGAACCTATACCGGTCATTCCTTACAAAATCTTTCAACGGTGAGAATGATAGACTACGAGTGAAAAGGACGATCTATTCCAGGTGACAAGAAAGCACCTGCATCATCGGGATGATTGCTTTTGCAGTGCCCACCATCACTCCGAACATTTCAAAGCTGTAACCTCCCGTCCCTTCTTTCCCCCCCCCCCCCCCCCCTTCCTTGATGAAACAAGGGGAGGAGGAGGACCCGGAGGATGGAGGAGGAGGAGGAGGAAGAGAGAAGAAGAAGAAGAAGAAGAGAGAAGAAAGAAGAAAAGAAGAAGAAGAAGAAGAAGAAGAAGAAGAAGAAAGAAAGAAGAAGAACAAGAAACAAGAAAGAACAAGAAAAAAGAAGAACAAGAAAACAAGAAGAAGGAGGAGGAGGAGGAGAATTGCGAAGAGTTGCGAAGAAGAATTGCGAAGAAGAGAAGAAGAAGAAGAAGAAAAAGAAGAAGAAGAATATAGAGACATTTTCATGAAAGCTCCCCCTCTCTCTGTCTGTCTGTCTGTCTGTCTGTCTGTCTGTCTGTCTGTCTGTCTGTCTGTCTGTCTGTCTGTCTCTCTCTCTCTCTCTTCTCTCTCTCTCTCTCACCACACACACACACACACACACCCACACAACACGCACACACACACACACACACACGCACACCACAACACACACACACGCACACACACACACACACACACACACACACACACACACACACACACACACACACACACACACACACACACACCACACACACACTTACTCAACCACTTTGAACACAACCAGGATATTGAAGAGCGTTAAAATTTCTCAAGAATCTACATCTAGCTTTAGCCTAACTCTTTAAAAGCAGGACAGGATATTAACTTCAAGATCAATTTTGGCCTTTTCACAAATTTTGCAGTATCTTAAGAAAACGTTTTGGTAAGAAGAAGAGGACCTGCAATCAAAAAAAAAATTTTTAAACTAGCCCAGGTACATGACAGGGAAGAGAAGGAAAAAAAAGAAAAGAAAGGGAAAGAAAAGGAAAGAAGAGAAAAGAAAAGAGAAACAAAAAAGTAGGAAAATAGTAGGGAGAGGAGGAAGAGGAGGAGAAGGATGGTGAAGTAGATGAGTTCAAACAAGAATGTGAATAAGATCAGAAGAATGCGAAGAATAAAGCAGGAATAATGTGAAGAAGAATAAAGCAAGAAGAATGCGAAGAATAAAGCAGGAATAATGTGAAGAAGAATAAAGCAAGAAGAATGCGAAGAATAAGGCAAGAAGAATGCGAAGAATAAAACAAGAAGAATGCGAAGAAGAATAAAGCAAGAAGAATGCGAAGAAGAATAAAACAAGAAGAATGCGAAGAAGAAAGCAAGAAGAATGTGAAGAAGAAAGCAAGAAGAATGTGAAGAAGAAAGCAAGAAGAATGCGAAGAAGAATAAAGCAAGAAGAATGTGAAGAAGAATAAAGCAAAAAGAATATGAAGAAGAACAAAGCAAGAAGAATGCGAAGAACAAAGCAAAAAGAATATGAAGAAGAAGAAAGCAAGAAGAATGCAAAGAAGAAAGCAAGAAGAATGTGAAGAAGAATAAAGCAAGAAGAATGTGAAGAAGAAGAAAGCAAGAAGAATGTGAAGAAGAATAAAGCAAGAAGAATGTAAAGAAGAATAAAGCCAGAAGAATGTGAAGAAGAATAAAGCAAGAAGAATGCAAAGAAAAACAAAGCAAGAAGAATGCGTAGAAGAAAAAGCAAGAAGAATGTGAAGAAGAAAGCAAGAAGAATGCGAAGAAGAATAAAGCAAGAAGAATGTGAAGAAGAATAAAGCAAGAAGAATGTGAAGAAGAATAAAGCAAGAAGAATGTGAAGGAGAATAAAGCAAGAAGAATGTGAAGGAGAATAAAGCAAGAAGAATGCGAAGAATAAAGCAAGAAGAATGTGAAGAAGAATTAAGCAAGAAGAATGCGAAGAAAAAAGCAAGAGAATGCGAAGAAAAAGAATGCAAACAAAAATGCAAGAAGAATATGAAGAATGAGAGTGCAAGGAAAAATGTGAATAAGATTTTTTTTAATGCAAAGAATAATGCGAGAAGAATGTAAAGAAGGAGAATGCAAAGAAAAAGAATGCAAACAATAATGCAAAACGGATGTGAAGAAGGACAGTGCAAAGAAGAATGTGAAGAAGGTAAGAAGAATGCAAGGAATAATGCAAGAAGAATGTGAAGGACAGTGCAAAGAAGAATGTGAATAAGGTAAGAATATAGCAAAGAATGATACAAGGAGAATGTGAAGAAGGCGAACGCAAAGAAGAATGTGAATAAGATCAGGAAAAAATGTTTGAAATAAGAATGCAAAGATTAATGCAAGAAAAATGTGAAAAAGTAGATTGCATTTTTTAAAAACTGCAAATAAGGATGCCAATAAAATACAATGACCAAAATGATAATAATACAAAGACCGCGAAAAAGAGTGCAAAGAAGAAGAGTGCAAAGAAGAAGAATGCAAACAAGAAGAATTCAAAGAAGAAGAATGCAAAGAAGAAGAATGCAAAGAAGAAGAATACAAAGAAGAAGAATGCAAAGAAGAAGAATACAAGAAGAAGAATGCAAAGAAGAAGAGTGCAAAGAAGAAGAAGAGTGCAAAGAAGAAGAGCGCAAAGAAGAAGAATGCAAAGAAGAAGAATGCAAAGAAGTAGAACGCAAAGAAGAAGAGCGCAAAGAAGAAGAATGCATACAAGAAAAATGCAAAGAAGAACGCAAAGAAGAAGAATGCATACAAGAAAAATGCAAAGAAGAAGAAGGATGTAAAGAGGGATGCAAAGAAGAATGCAATGAATAAGAATGAAAAGCAGAAGAGTGCGAAAAAGAAGAATGCAAACAAGAAGAAGGATAAAAAGCAATAATCACATGAATGCTTTGAACAATGCTGCAAAACAATGACTATATAAAAAAAGAAATTCACAATACTTCAGTTTTATGCTTATAAAAGTAATACTTTTCTTTCCAGAACTAAACAAGACTGTTCTCCTTTCATGTAATCGTACAGATTTCTTTTTAAGCATGTCTTATTTTATTTTTATCTTTTATTTCATACCACTTCCAAGTCATGGCAGATTTCTCTGCGTGAAATTCGGGCTGCTCTCCCCGGGAAGAGCGCGTCGCCACAAGAGCAACGCCACCCATTATTTATTTTTTATTTTTCCTGTCTGCAACTGTATTTGTTTTCCTATCAAAGTGGCTATTTTCTTTTTCTATTTTTAACAGAATTTTGCCAGGGATAATTGTCTTGTTGCCGTGGGTTCTTTTACGTGCGCTAAATAATTATGTGTAACACACGGAACCTCGGTATGAGTATGAGTATTGGGTTATTATTAAAATGTATCCCTAGGGGCAGGGACTGGATATAATAAAAACACATGAGTGCTTCTTCATTATCCTCGAAATAAAAGAATTTGTCATTGTCATTGTCATTGTCATTGTCATTCTCTCTCTCTCTCTCTCTCTCTCTCTCCTCTCTCTCTCTCTCTCTCTCTCTCTCTCTCTCTCTCTCTCTCTCTCTCTCTCTCTCTCTCTCTCGGATCATCCTTCGGATGAGACTATAAACCGAGGCCCCGAGTTCGAACGCATGCAGAACATCTTGCGCACACGTTAAATCCTGTTCCGTTTTTCGGAAGAGTAGGCCATTGTGTGCCGGTGGAAACAGATGGCAAAATTTACAAAACCGCATACACACGGGGACTGGATGCAAAAAAAGCACATGAGTGCTTATTCCATTATCCTCGCTATAAAAGAATAAATAATTAAATTTTAAAAGATCTCTCTCTATCGTTAATGTGGTTCTCCCACAAAGTGTTGACCGTCCAGAGTTGACCCTTAAGGCTGGTTAGGGTGTTGATACAAGGAACGACAGTAGTGTCGGTCTTATATCGGTGGATCGGTGGTCTAGAGGTAACGCGCCTGTCTAGAAAGCGAAAAGTCCGGGTTCGTATCCCGTCTGGGCCCGAAACTTTTCCCCCATCCATTAGACCATGAGTGGTGGTCTGGGCGCTAGTCTTTCGGATGAGACGATAAACCGAGGTCCCGTGTGTTACAGAAAATTATGCAGCGCACGAAAAAGAACCCACGGCAAGAGTTGTCCCTGGCAAAATTCTTAGAAAAAAGCCACTCTGGTAGGGAAAGAAATACAGTTGCAGACCAAAAAAAAAAAAAAAAAAAAAAAAGGGGTGGCGCTGCTCTTGTGGCGACGTGCTCTCCCCGGGGAGAGCAGCCCGAATTTCACGCAGAGAAATCTCGTGACTTAAAGTGGTATAAATAAATAAATAAATAAATAAATATCTTGTTTTTAATAGGCATACAGCCCCGTTCAATGGAGATATTTTCCCCTGGAGTTAGCATCAGTGCAGACTCCACTCTCCCCCGCAAAAGTCCTTCGGATGAGACTAGAAACCGAGAGGCCCCCGTGTGCGAACGCACGCAGAACATCTTGCGCGCACGTTAAATCCTGTTCCGCTTTTCGTAAGAGTCGGCCATTGTGTGCCTGTAGGAATGGATGACAGAATTTACAAAACCGCACACACACGGGGACTGGATGTTAGAAAAAGAAGAAGCGC
Source organism: Rapana venosa (assembly GCA_028751875.1). Lineage (NCBI taxonomy): Eukaryota > Metazoa > Mollusca > Gastropoda > Neogastropoda > Muricidae > Rapana > Rapana venosa. The sequence continues at coordinate 23,099,221 of CM054161.1, read as the reverse complement.
ATAAGTGCTTATTCCATTATCCTCGATATAAAAGAATAAAAAATTTTAAAAATTTAAAATAAAAATAAATCTGAGATTTAACATTTCACATGGTGACAGTGGACATGGCCTGTATAGTCGATAGGGCAATTAACAACATGATTAGACTCTCTCTCTGTCTCTCTGTCTCTCTCTGTCTCTCTGTCTCTCTCTGTCTCCCTCTCTACGTTTCTCTCTCTGTCTTTCTTCTGATATCACGCACACGTGGAGTGAAGTCTTCTCCAATGAAGACATTGCTTCCACGGAGTTTGCGTTTAGCCTTCAGAATCATCTCCTTATCCCTGTAGAATGCACATCTACCTATGATAGGGGAGTTAGGGTTTCTATTCAAACGATGGATCCTGTCAAACTCCATGTCATGACTCAGTCCTAGTTTGTCAGTCAGTATGTCTTTGGTCAGTTTTTCAGAGTCGTCACGAGTTTCATTGTCCTGTCTTGGTATGCCATAGAAAAGGATGTTGTTTCTTTTAGACTGCCCTTCCAAGTCATCAGTCTTTAATTCCAGCTTTTCCACCTTTTCACACAATTTTTCATTTTGTTCTTTCAGTCTTTGGTTTTCCTGTTTCAGTTCAGTAACAGTCTCTTTCAATGATGCCATTTCATTCAGGATACCTGCACATGTGTCTTTGACTTGCCTCACCTCTTCCTTCAGTTCTTTAAACATGGAGGTCAGCTCCTGCAGGTTTGCTGCGATGTCCTTCAGCGTAGGCTCCCGACTTGTCCTCTTAGGAGACGATGAAGCGGAACCAGCACCGGTGTTCAGCTGGGTTTGGCGCAGACTGTCCTTCCTTCCACTGGGTCCAGGTCCAGGGTTCAGCTCCACATCGCCACACCGATGCAGAAAAACGCCTAGGTACAAATAGGCGAGGAGCAAACCTACGGTAACACCGTCATGCAGCCTGCCCAACTTCAATGTCGGAATGTACAGTGATTTTCTCAACATTGCACGTCGAGACATGAATGCAATGAAGGTGGCCACAAAGCAGCCACACATGGGCCTGAAACTTAAAGCCACCTCTGGCATGTCTTCTAGTCACTCATTTGAAGGATGCCAGAAAAGATGGTAAAAGAGCGTTCATGGTCTTTGATCATCTGATCATTGATGGTAAGAAACTCTATCTAGACGAAAGTCCAGATCCTACAAAGACGGTCTAGCATTCTGGCTGGCCTACTTAACAACTAAACCATGCTACATTATCAGTCTCTGGTGGTTGTTGTTTTTTTCACTGGGTTTTCTGTTTTTCAGTCAGAGGGAACAAATGTAAATCAGTCACCGCCTGCATTAAATTTTGCCCCCTCTCCTCCACGTGCAAGCTGCACTGAATTTTGTCCTGGGCTTGTCCCACAGGCTGCTGACACGGTAACTGTGTCAACGTTGCCAGCTAATGTCAGTGCCCACGTAAAGTGTGTGAATCAGCTCCTGTTTTCTAGCCATTCAAATTCAAGTGCACGATCTTAAAAATGAAACTGATATGATTATGTGTAAAAAAAAAAAAAGGTTTTGATTATGATAACGCTGATAGATGTGTTCGTGCGTGTGTACGTGTGTGTGTGTGTGTGTGTGTGTGTGTGTGTGTGTGTGTGTGTGTGTGTGTGTGAGAGAGAGAGAGAGAGAGAGAGAGAGAGGGGAGAGAGAGAGAGAGAGAGAGAGAGAGAGAGAGAGAAATCAAATCAAAATTAAATCCTTGTTGTGCTTACTGTCGTCATTGGAATGTCAATAGGTTGGTGTCTGAGATAAACGATCAAAAAAAGTTTTGTTACATTATGATGTTGGTTACCAGATATTGTAATGGAAACTCTTGTGGGAAATTTATAGTTGAACATGTTGTTGTTGTCGTTGTTTTTCTTACAATTACAGTACATTATAACCCAGCTAGCTATTCAATTTTTTTAAACGAAAAAAAGGTCCAGAAAGATAAATT
>CM054161.1:23082260-23087260 GCA_028751875.1 Rapana venosa | reverse complement strand
TATATATATATATATATATATAGAGAGAGAGAGAGAGAGAGAGAGAGGGGAGATATATATATATATATATATATATATATAGATATATAGATCCGTAAGGGCGGGGACTGAATGTTAAAAAAAAGCATTGGTGCTTATTCATTATCCTTGAAATAAAAGAATTTGTCATTGTCATTGTCTGTGTTTGGATAATTTTATGGGGGGTTTTCTTCTAAAAAACAGATGTTAGACGTACAATGAGACCTTTCATGCGTTAGTACGTAAGTATGTATGCCTGATCAATTATTGCTTTGTTTGATATGGATGTTTGTGTTGAGGAGTCGTTTTGGGGTTTGTGTTGTTTGTTACTACTATGTTTGTGTTTGTGTTTCTGTGCTTTAATCTGCTTATTTGAATAATTTTGATCAGTTCCTACACAATGGTTCACGTTTCCCGAGTCCTTTGAGCTTTTTTTCCGAGTTGTTTTTTTGTTAATTTTGCCCCCCCCCCCCCCCCCCCCCCCCCCCTTTTTTTTCTGAGTTGGTTTTTTTGTTAAATTTTAGACCCGTTTTCAAATATTAAGTCAAACTGTTCATTTATGATATTGTATTCATGGTTTTATATCTGACATAATTTTCTTGACGTTATAAAAGTCCCCTTACAATAATAATTTAGAAAAAAAAAGTGCGTGCGTGCGTGCGTGCGTGCAGGTCTGCGCGCGCGCGCGCGCGTGTGTATGTGTGTGTGAATGCATCAAATGCTCCACCCACAAACACTCCTCCATCAGGAAAAAAATAGAAGTATTTTTTGGTTTTTCGTTAATTAGTCTTGTTTTCAGTTAGCATAGTAAGCGCTTTGATTTGTTTGTTTTACAAGATTCAGCACTATATAAATTCCATATCTTATTATCATTATTATTATTATTACTCGCAAGATTTCTTGGAAACCGTGTACGTAGTACTGACATGTTATCTCCCTTTGACCGCGCACAGAGCACCCAGTACTCTAATGGTTCGTGTGTGTGTGTGTGTGTTGGTGTGTGTGTGTGTGTGTGTGTGTGTGTGTGTGTGTGTGTGTGTGTGTGTGTGTGGTGTGTGTGTGTGTGTGTGTGTGTATGTGTGTGAGTGTGTGTGTGTTAGTGTGCGTGTGTGTGTGTGTGTTAGTGTGTGTGTGTTAGTGTGTGTGTGTGTGTGTGTTAGTGTGTGTATGTGTGTGTGTATGTGTGTGTATGTGTGTGTATGTTTGTGAGTTGTGTGTGTGTATGTGTGTGTGTGTGTGTATGTGTGTGTATGTGTGTGTGTGTGTTTGGGTGTGTGTGTGTGTGTGTGTGTGTGTGTGTGTGTGTGTGTGTGTGTTGTGTGTGTGTGTGTGGTGTGCGTGCGTGTGTGCGTGCGTGCGTGTGTGGGTGCGTGGGTGCGTGTGTGTGGTTGATTTTTTTTAAAATTCTTTTACTTTGAGGATAAAGGAAGAAGCACTTATGTGCTTTCTACATCCAATCCCCGTGTTCATGCACTTTTGTTAAATTTTGTCATCTGTTCCCACCGGCACACAATAACCTACTCTTACGAAAAGCGGACCAACAGGATTTAACGTGTGCACAAGATGTTCTGGGAGGCACCGTGGTCGAGTGGTTTAGGCGGTCAACTCGTGATCCAGAGGTCGCGGGTTCGATCCCCGCTCGGCTCGGTGTTGTGTCCTTGGGAAAGACACTTTACTCCTATTTTCCTCACTCCACCCAGGTGTACAAGTGGGTACCAGCTCTGCTGGGGAAGTATCTGGCGACAGACTAGCGTCCTGTCACAGGGGTGGTGAAAAACCATCAGTTCGCTTAACGCTACAGAAACCGGGATAAGCTCCGGCTCTATGGGCCTTCTGGCTCGAAAGAACATACTTTACTACATACAAGATGTTCTGCGTGCGTTCGCACACGGGGCCTCGGTTTATAGTCTCATCTGAAGGACTTTTGGGGAGAGTGGATAGAACGATCTTAACTAGCAGTGAAGAGGAGTCAGTTTGGGTTTTTTTGGTGGTTTTTTGTTTGTCAGAAATGTTGCCCAAAAAAAAAAAGAAAAGAAAAAAGGGCTGTATGGCCACTGTTCTTTGGCTTGCTTTTGTCTTTGAGAATTTTAGTTTTCCAGTTTTAAAGATAGGTAGGGCAGCTTAACTCATCCTATTAATTTGTTTTCTATCTATTTATTTATTTCTTCTTTTATTTCGTGGATTATGGAATGAGCACTCATGTGCTTTTTTTAAAATCCAGTCCCCGGGTGTATGCAGTTTTGTCAATTTTGTCGTCCGTTCCCACCGGCACATAATGGCCTACTCTTCCAAAAAGAGGAACGGATAACGTGTGCGCACACGGGGCCTCGGTTTATAGTCTCATCCGAAGGACTTTTGGGGACTGGGCACTGATGTTAACTCCAGAGGAAGAATCCTCTTGAACGAGATTGGAACCCGGGTCAGCAGATCACGACTGCATCACTAACCACTAGGCTATCCCGTCACCCCCCCCCCCCCCCCCCCCCACCCCAAAGTGTGTGTGTGTGTGTGTGTGTGTGTGTGTGTGTGTGGTGTGTGTGTGGTGTGTGTGTGTGTGTGTGTGTGTGTGTGTGTGTGTGTGTGATTTGAGCAGTTTAGTTTTTTTTCCAGTTTTAGAGATAGGTAAGGCAGCTATGTAAAAAAATGCGTTGCGCTGCCGTTAAGCGCCTGACAAGTCAGGCCCAGCGCATCCCACTTCTGCACACACACACACACACACACACACACACACACACACACACACACACACACACTCACACACACGTTCCCTATATATTGTAACACTTTATCTTTGGTCTTATATGACCTTGAGTGAACAGACGTTAAATTAAAGAACACATACACACTCACACACACACACACACACACACGGAGCACGCACGCGCGCGCGCACACACACACGCACACACACACACACACACACACACACACACACACACACACACACACACACACACACACACACACACACACATTTTCACGATTTCATTCCCCTGCAGCCCTCTTTGGGACAAAGCAGATTTCATGACACAATACACAAAACATGTGTAGCTTCATTCTCTTTTTTTAATTTTTTATGTTTAGCAAAGAACAATTTTAACAAATAAATATGTCAAAAAATACAATATCATAGTTGATCCTATATAAACTTATCCGACACGTTTTTCCCTTTGATCTACTTTTCATACATTTCGCTCAGTTTTAATGAAAAGAAAGCTGAAAATAAATGTTCGGCCTTTATCGGAAACATAATATTTCCGGAATAACGTGCGTTTGTTGTTGTTTGTTTGTTTGTTTTTTGTTTTGTTGTTGATTTTTCGGGCGGGGGTGGGGGGTAGGGGTGTTGTTACAAATGTTAGTACCATGGCGACATTTTACTATAAGTCAAGTTTATCACTTTGGTTACTATGTGAAATAAAGGCAACAGGGACAGACATGAAAACAAAAATGGGTGGCGCTGCTCTTGTGGCGATGTGTTCTCTCAGGGGGTGGGAGAGTGGTGGCAGGGGGGGGGGGGGGGGGGGGGGGGATGAGGGTGTGGAGAGAACAGCGCGAATCTCATGCAGAGACATCTGTCGTGACTGAAAGTGGCAAACAATACAATACAACATAATACAATACAATACAACATAGCACAATACAATACAACATAGCACAATACAATACAACATAGCACAATACAATACAACATAGCACAATACAATATAACCCAATACAATACAACATAGCACAATACAATACAACATAACCCAATACAATACAACCCAACACACATAACATAACACAATACAACATAACACAATACAATACAACATAGCACAATACAATACAACACAGCACAATACAATACAACATAGTACAATACAATACAACATAGCACAATAAATACAACATAACACAATACAATACAACATAGCACAATACAATACAACATAACACAATACAATACAATATTCACACAGATCTCACGTGTGATGCTCTTTACTCATCACCATTAATTTTTTGTTTTTTGCATGAGTTTATTACATAGCAATGTAGCATATTAACAACCCCCCTTTACTTCTTTAAATTGACAGAATGATTATAATTATACGATGCTCAAATATGCAACAATCTCCGTCTTGATCCGTCTAAAATCACTAAATGTGAATAGACGTTAAACTGAAGATATATATATATAACAATCTCTTTGTTGCGGCTTTTTTAACCATTAAAAAAGCTCTTCAACATAATGCCAAATGGCATTCTCTCTCTCTCTCTCTCTCTCTCTCTCTCTCTCTCACGCACCCACAAAGCACACACACACACACACACACACACAGACACACACACATCGCAAATACACATACGTGTACATGCATTTGCGCGTACGCAAACGCACACACACATACGCACACACAGAAAAAAACGTCATACATGCACACACCACACACACACACACACACACACACAACAATGCACGCCTATGCGCATGCTTGCGCGCGCCCAAACACACACACACACACACACACACACACACACACACACACACACACACACACACACGCTACAAACCAAAGCAAATACCCGTATAATAATAGTCCACAACGTGCTTCTCTACCCAGCCCAAACACTGGCTCACTGCCGTACGTTTCACCACTACACCAAAGACCCGTTAACTTCATCAAAAGAATCGAACCCTGCATACTCCTCATGGTCCATAAACGGCTCGGGAGGCATCAACACAACGTCATCCATCTGAAACACGTCATCATCACCGTGACGTAATCCCGCGTCACTCTGACGTCTCATCTCACATGACGTCACCTTGCCCTCGTCCTCTTTTGCCGCCAGACATTTGATGATGGCGTCACGAGATGCTACGCTGCTGACGTTAGACGGGGGATTCTTTCGTTTGGGTTTCTTGGGAGGGATTTTTTTCCCCATGGAGGGCGTCTCAGGGATCGGTTCCAGTGCTGTGCGTTTGTCACAGTTGTTGGCAG
>CM054161.1:23069760-23074760 GCA_028751875.1 Rapana venosa | reverse complement strand
GAAGGAGGGAGAGAGATGAGGGAGAGAGAAGGAGGGGGGAGGGGAGATGGAGGGAGGGAGGGAGAGAGAGACAGGGGGGTCAGAAAGAGAGAGGGGGGAGGGAGGAGGGGAGTGTAGAGAGAGAGGGAGTAAGGGGGGAGAGAGAGAGATGAGGGGGAGAGAGATGGGGGGAGGGAGATAGATAGATAGATAGATAGATAGATAGATAGATAGGGAGAGAGAGGGTGAGAGAGAGAGAGAGAGAGAGAGAGAGAGAGTGTGAGAGAGAGAGAGATGAGAGAGAGAGAGAGAGAAGAGAGAGAGAGAGAGAGAGAGAGAGAGAGAGAATACGGACTCGAATACGAATACGAATACGAATGCGAAAAGTGTAACTGAGGGTTAATGGATAAGCTTATAATCTTACAGGTTTTTTACACCATGCCCTCAACCCCACCCACCCATTCCCTTTCCCCAAAGAAAAAAAAACACGAGAGAAAAAACTCCAAAACATGTCAAATGTAGACAATGGCATAACAGATTTCAATTAAAAACAAACAAACAAACAAGCCTGGTATTCCGATTAAACACACTGACGTCCATTTCAAACTGCCCTCCACAATCCCTTCATCTCCCCCACATCATCTCTCACCATCAATTTGTCATACATGTAACGCGCATATTATGTTTACATATACACATACAAGAGAGAGAGAGAGAGAGAGAGAGAGAGAGAGAGAGAGATTCTTTTATTTCGAGGATAATGAATAAGCACTCATATGCTTTTTTACATCCAGTCCCCGCCCGTAGGGATACATCTTAATAATAACCCAATACTTATTTATACTCTCACACAGAAGAAACAAAGGGAAATAACCCTTTAAACACACACACACACACACACACACACACACACACTTTTTTTTTTAACAAGAAAGAAGAGAGAGAGAGAGAGAGAGAGAGAGAGAGAGAGAGAGAGAGAGAGAAGAGAGAGAGAGAGAGAGAGAGAGATCTTTTACTTTTCCCTGAAAAAAACTAACCTTGTCCTCTTTAATAAAGGTGTAGTAGACCCCCAAGTTCTACATAATTTTCGATTAAATGGAGAAACTCTAGAATACAAACAAGCAGTGAAATTCCTGATCATCTCAAAATCTGTACTGATGGGTCCGTTCTAAATACTAAAGAGGCAGGTGCGGCTTTCGTTATTCCATCATTAAAAATAGAACGATCTGTCAACCTGGGAAAAATGAATCTATATTTACAGCTGAGCCAACTGCAAGATTGTTGGTACTGTATTATGTACCTGACTTCCCTAGAGACATATTCAACATATTTATGTGTGTTGATCGGGTTTTACATGCTTTAAACAATTCTACTTTTAAAATAAGAAAAGACCTTATCATTGAAATCAGGCACCTGGTACACTTTTTAATTTTAAGAGGTAAGTACTGTTACTTTTTGTTGGGTTCCCTCACACACTGGTATATATTTTTAATGAAAAAGTTGACAGTCTTTCAAACTATGGAGCGAGGTATAAAAATGGTTGCTGTGAAATAAACGTTGCCTTATCTCTGCATGAGGGATACAGCTTGCTACAAAACGCTTGCTGGAAGCACTTCAGAAAGAAAATATATGATTCTGGCTATTGTTTTTATAATGGCTGTACAAGCAATGTGACCTAGATTCAAAATGCTTTCATTTCTAACAAAGTCTGTGGTTGGTATAATCGCATAAATGTGTTATCCCTCAAGTACAGATTTAAACTAAATGCTTTCAGGACAAAATACATGAAAGATGTAAACTGTATTTGTGGGCAGAAGATTACAGATAGTCATGCTATTTTTTTTAATGTAGATATTCAAAAGCATTTTCAGTTATTGTTTGCTTTTTCTTGTTAGGTTTTTTCCCCCGTCTAAAATAACTTAATGTAAATAGACAAACTGAAGATATCACACAGAGACAGACAAACAGAAAGAGGCAGAGAGAGTACAATGAATAAAATTGATTTCTATTTAGCAATCACGCCATAGTATAGTGCCTCGGCGCGGTAACAAACGATATCGATCGCGACGCGATTACAGTGACATGGAAACCATGGTAGTAGTGGTATGTACATCTAGATTTTATACATTATTGTCCATGTCTCAGTTTTCATAACAGTCTTTCCTTTTCGAGTCTGCAGCCACAGAGAGAGACAGAGAGAGACAGACAGACAGATAGAGAGAGAGACAGACAGACGCGTGTGTGTGTGCGTGCGTGCGTGTGTGCGTGCGTGCGTGCGTGCGTGTGTGTGTGCGTGTTGTGTGTGTGTGTGTGTGTGTGTGTGTGTTGCCGACTTTTGTAGTGTTTTATTGAGGTAAGTAAAAAGAAGAAAAAAGCAACAACAAACAAAGTTCGTATGTAACAAACTTTGACAGTTACCACGACTGTGACTTGAGAGAGAGAGAGGAGAGAGAGAGAGAGAGAGATGAGAGGAGAGAGAGAGAGAGAGAGAGAGAGAGAGAGTATGAATCCCTTTGGCGACAAGATATCTGAAATAGCGTTAATTTCAAGGGGATCCAGTTTCATCACATCAAACTGTACTGTCGTCAAAGGGATCTGTGTGTGTGTGTGTGTGTGTGTGTGTGTGTGTGTGTGTGTGTGTGTGCGCTCGCGCGCGCACGAGCCCACGGGAAGAAGCGAGTTGTACTGATTGTGGGGAGGGGGGGGGGGGGGGGGGAGTGTGTCAGAATGCACTGGTGAGTTGGAATACGAGAATGAACGCTTGGAATAACAGAAAACGGGTAGGCCATATACCATCTAAACTAACATTGTCTGATGCTATGAGGTAAGGTAACGGTAAAGGAGTCCCATAACCTATAAAGTCGTAGGGGAGCGAGGCGTCAGAGACCTCACTTCTCTAGGGGCCAGCATATTGAGGGCGGCGCCCATCTCCTCTCCCTCGCTGCTTTACCTTCCCTGACCCTAAAGAGGGCAGGTGATGTGCTTACAGAAATTGCAGGGGAAAATTCACAGAGAAGGTGATAGAGCCCCACACTATACATAATAAAAAGACATGACAAAAACCTGTAGCACAGCCGCCAAGGATTAAATTCCGACATGAAGAGTGACAGCTAAGCTTGTTTGCAGTACGATTGTAGTGAACAATATTAGCGTGGGAAACAAGGAATCGTTGCTGCCTGAGATTATTGGTAAACAATAAAGTTATGCAAGGACTCCTGATAAATGCGATAATATTAGGAGTAACCTACTCCCTACACCAGTTCCCACCCTCCTCCTCTTCCCAACTACCCTCCCTGTGAGGTACCTACATCCACCACTCCTCCCATCCCCCCCCCCCCCATTATCCCCCTTCCTTTCAGGTAATTTGGGGGTGGAAGAAGAGGTAGAATAGAGAGAGGAGGTAATTTATCTATTTATTTTATTGATTTCTTCTTTTATAACCAGGATAATGGAATAAACACTCACGTGCTTTTATACGTCCAGTCCCTGTGTGTATGCGGTTTTGTCAATTTTATCATCTGTTCCCACAGCACACAATAGCCTACTCTTTCAAAATGCAGAACAGGATTTAACATGTGCCAAGATGTTCTGCGTGCGTTTGCACACTGGACCTCGGTTTATAATCTCATCTGAAGGACTTTCGGGGAGAGTGGAGTCTGCACTGATGTTAACTCCAGGGGAAAAAATCCCCTTGAACAGGATTCGAACCTGGGTCATCAGATAGTGAGTGCAATGTTCTAACCAATAGGTCAGGGGACGGAGGGGATAGATCAGAGAGGAGGGGGGGGGGGGTAGGTTTTGGGGAGGGAGGAGGGGAGGAGAGGGGTAGGTTAGAGAGAAGGAGGAGATAGGTTGATGGAGGGAGGTAGGTTAGAGGGAGGGGGAAGGGTAGGTATTGGGGAGGTTTAAGTGAAAGGAAGAGTAGGGTAGGGTAGGGGTAGTTTAAGGAAAGGTTTACATTTGTCATGGTCTATGATAAGTAGGTAATATATCTTTAAGCATCAAATTAAGTAGGAAACAGATGGTGAATATAGTGTTTCCAATGCCAGTATTATAGAAGAGGGTCCAAAGTATGTGTATGCCAAAAGGCATGATGCTGTCATTCTCATTTTCAGGTTTTGACAAAGTATCCTTGCATTAACGGCTGGACTACTAGTGCAGTTTGTTAATGCAGGGAATTCTCACATATGACTGATCCCTTGATGAAACTAAATAATGTAAGACAAAACAACAACAACAAAAACCAAGCAAAAGAAAAACCGATGGTGTAGCAATCAGTTTGTGATCAATGTCCTTGACTATGAATGTTGTGTTGTAAATCATTCCATGATGTGGTTGGTAACCACGTCACGATGATCGCTGCTTGTATCATTGTAAACATTGTGTAACACGTGTTGTTCGACAGTTTATGGATTATTTTTGTTTCGTCCTTGACCCTCTATCTATAAAAGCCTACCACATGAGCAACAAATTACACTGACGTAATTTCCGTGTTTAGTTTTTGTGTCACAGTTGGGTTTGTAGCTCATGTACATGACGTAATTTCTATTAAAAAAAAAAAAATCACTAACTGTGAATAGACGTTAAACTGAATGACGTAATTCTTTAAGAACAAGAACACTGTGTCAATGGCTTACATCTCGCGCTGCTAATTTGACTTTATAAAAAAAATTCTTTTATATCGAGGATAATGGAATAAGCACTTGTGTGCTTTTTTACATCCAGTCCCCTTGTGTATGCGGTTTTGTCAATTTTGTAATCTGTTCCCACCGGCACACAATGGCCTACTCTTACGAAAAGCGGAACAGGATTTTAACGTGTGCGCAAGATATTCTGCTTGCGTTCGCACACGGGGGCCTCGGTTTAGTCTCATCCGAGGGACTTTTGCGAGAGTGGAGTCAGGGAAAATATCACCTTGAACGGGGATCTAACCGGATCGTCAGATTGCGAGCGCAATGTTCTAACCACTAGGCTATCCCGTTAAAGCTTTAACAGCAATAACATTTGTTCATTCTCTCTCT
>CM054161.1:23014760-23057260 GCA_028751875.1 Rapana venosa | reverse complement strand
AAAAACTGTGTTCACTAATGACGGACGCTATAGCCGAGTGGTTAAGACAGTTGACTTCAATCTCAAGGGTCCATGAAGTCGTGGGTTCGAATCTCGGCGGCGTCTGGTGAATTAAGGGTTGGGAATTTTTACTGTCTCCAGGTCAATTTCAAGTGCAGACCTGCCAGTGCCCTAAATTTTCTCTGTGTGTGGTGTGTGTGTGTGTGTGTGTGTGTGTGTTAGTTCTTCAGTTTAACGTCCTTCCACCAAAAAGTGATATTAGACGGTTCAGTGTGTGTGTGTGTGTATGTGTGTGCGTGCGTGTGTGCATGCATGTGTGAGTATGTATATATACGTGCGTGTATGCATGTATGAGTGTGTGTGTGTGCGTGCGTGTGTGTGTGAATGAGTGAGAGAGTGTGAGTATATGAGTGAAATTGTGTGAGTGTATGTGTGTGCTCGCGCGCGCGCGTAAATATATCAGAGAAATTGTGTTATGTATGTGTGTGCCTGTATATGTGTGCGAGTGTGTGCCTGTATATGTGTGCGAGTGTGTGCGCGTATATGTGCCTGAGTGTATGCGTTGCGTGTGTATATATGTGTTTGTGTATGTATGCATGTGTATGTGTGTGTGTGCGCGCGCGCGCTTGTTTGCGTGAGAGCATGCGAGTATGTGTGGGAGGCTTCCATACGTGCGTGGGTGTGTGTGTGTGTGGGTGTATACACACACATGCATATACACACACATACAAGCAGACGGCGTCTAGTGAATTAGGTTAAGGGTGGGTCTTTTACCATCATCCAGCAAGTCAACTTCAAGTGCAGACCTGCCAGTGCCTTCATTCTCTTTGTGTATATACAAAAGCAGAAGATCAAACGTACACATTAAAGATCCTGTAATTCATGTCAGCGTTTGGAAAAAAATTAACATACCCAGCATACATCCCTGAAGTCAGAATGCGGCTACCTTCATGGTGGGCAAAAACGGATGCATACCTAAAATCTCACCATTGGCGATCCTTGAAACTGTAGCTGAGGAACAGGGAATAAAATGTTCACTAAAGACAAACCAAATGGGCAGGACTTAAAGAAATTAAATAATTGCTTTTCCCTAAATTTTGTCATCCGTTGAGAGAGAGAGAGAGAGAGAGAGAGAGAGAGAGAGAGAGAGAGAGAGAGAGAGAGAGAGAGAGGAGAGAGAGAGAGAGAGAGAAAGAAATGGACAGAGACAGATTCAATCCACACAACCACCCAAACGCTTCCAATGTTCCAACCAGATTCACACACACAACTACAAAACCACACACACACACATGTATATATATATACACACACACAAACAAAACCACACACATATACACACAGACAAAACCACACAGACAAAACCACACACACACATATACAAACACACAAAACCACACACACATGTACACACACAAAACCACACACATATACACACACACACAAAACCCCACACATACACACATACAAAACCCCACACACACATATATACACACAAAACCACACACACACAACCCCCACCCCCATACATACACACACACACACACACACACCCTCCCACACACACAAACACACACTCACAGCAGTCAGGAATTTTTTTATGTGTGTATATTTTACTTCTCTCTCTCTCTCCATATTCCACGAACTTCCAATGGACCAGCCTCGCATCATCATCATCATCATCATCATCATCACTCAACAAAACACGTCATTATTCTATTACAGATAGATGTGCTGCACTTGTAGCAGGTCCAACTTTGATTCATTCATTTCAGCAAATAGTGGACACAATACAATCATCATCATCATCATCATAAGAACGTGTCAATCATCAAAAAAGGAAAAAAACAACAATAATACATAATTATGAATTTTTTAAAAACTTCCATTATTTGAGGAAAGAAAGAAAAACAACCAACATCACACACACACATAAAATCAGGATCAAAATCCGATTCAGAGACATAGAAATCGTTTGATTTGCAACCAAAAAAATAAAATAAAATATCAAAGTCTGAATACATGCTGGACTGTCAGATTATGGTTTTCAGTCCAAATGCGGCTTTAAAAAAAAAAAAAAAAAAAAAGAAGATAAAAGATATTGATGATAATAAAGGCATAGAGTATTTCATATGACTTTCTGTGCTAATTATTTACTTTGTGATTAATAAGTAAAGGCATAGAGTATTTCATATGAATTTCTGTGCTAATTATTTACTTTGTGATTAATAAGTAGACTCCACGATTGGAATAGAATGATTTTACTTCTGTTTTCATCCTCAAACGTTTCTAATTCGTTCATTTTTTTCTTTCTGGCACATGAAAAAAAACCAAAAAAAGTAAAACGTTACATTACAGACCTTTAAAACAAAACATTTTTACAAGATTTTTTTCCCCGCTTTATTTATTCATTTTTTAAAATCAACTAAACTTGCAGCAACATTTGTGAACACAAACTCAGTAGTAAGTGTTAGAACATACATGTTTTTTTTTCCAAAAAATATTTTCTCCATTCTTTTCAACGATTGATATTTAATACTTCCAAGCTTTTCAACAATTTCTATTTTATTCTTAAAAATATACACAGTTGTACTTTGTTGTGCTTTTTTTTTTTTTTTTTTTAATGTGCATGTATGTATGTATGAGCAGGACTGCAAGAGTGTGTGTGTGTCTGTGTGTTGTGTGTGTGTGTGTGCGCATGTGTGCGTGTGAGTGTCTGTTGTTGTTGTCTTTGATTTTACGTCTGTTCACTCTCAGTGATATTAGACATGTGTGTGTTTGTGTGCGTGTGTTTGTGTGCGTGTTTGTGTGTGTGTGTTTGTGTGTGTGTGTGTGCGCACATGTGCTTACAAACTCCAACACATGTCTTTACCAGCAAGTAGAATCCAAATATTTTTTGTTTGTTTTTTCTTTCAAAATTAAATTTTTCAAAATGACAAAGATATAAGATTATCTAGACTCGATTAAAATGACTAAAACGATATAATAAAACTTGTCTTTAAAATGTGTGTGTAACAACTGCTAGAATTTTTTTTTTTTTTACATATTAAAATCAAAGAGTTCAGCACATCATATCGGTCAATTTCTTCACTTAGGTAAACATGAACAAGTCATAACAGCAATGGAGAAGGTCTTTTTTTCATATTATATATATATATATACCTTTTTTTTCCAAAACAAACAGATCTATCAACCTCAAAATTCTGTACAATCTTCTCAGCAAAACATTCCAAATTTCTTTCACACACACACACATGCATATCATGTAGTCACAAAGCAAACTGATTCTGTCCAAACAATTTTTTTTTTTTATGAAGCTAAGCTTTCACACACACAAAAAAGCTTTTGTCACATTATTCGTTCAGTCTCTCTCACACAAACTCTCAAACAATGTCTTCACAAATTGTGCTTAAGGTCTCATCTGTACATGTATAGTTTTCAGAAAAGGGGGAAAAAAAAAATCTCTATTTATACATGTGCATTAAGTGCTAAGGAGACGGGATAGCTCAGTGGTCAGAGCACTCGCTTTCCCCCAGCCAAGGCTAAGCAGCATCAAGCGTGGTTACCACTTGGATGGGTGACCGTTTGCGCGCCTTGCCTTCAGAATAGTCCCCCAGTTCACCCAGCTGTAAATGGGTATCTGCCTCTTTAAGGGTCAGGGAAGGTAAAGCAGCGAGGGAGAGGAGATGGGCTCTGCCCTCAATATGCAGGCCCCTAGAGAAGTTGTTGTCCAATCCATGTAGCATGTCTCGCCCACAACCGCGCTGTGGAGCCAGCTGGTCCACCGTTAGTCCACCATGCAGCGCCCCTACGACCCTGGCGGGTTACGGGAGCAGTGAACAGTGAAGTGAACAGAGAAGTTGAAATCTCTGACGCCTCGCTCCCCTAAGACCACACAGGTTGTGGGAACACTTTTACCTTATCAAGTGTTTGGGAAACAGAGTCTTCAACTGCTGAATTGCCCATTTGATGTTTTGAAACATACACACCTTTTTTTTTTGTCTCTTCTCTTTCTTTCTTTAATTTCACTTCCACTTTCTTAAGAAACTACCATACACAGAAATACTCTTTATAGCCTTTTGTCACTGACTACATCATAAAATAACATCGGACCAAATGAAGAGCTCCCGACTTTGGTGAAAAACCGCAAACTGAAGTGGTACAGGCATGCACGTCACACGAACATCTGGACTGGCCAAGACTTGTCCTACTACAGGGAACAGTACAAGGAGGAGACGAAGAAAAAGAGGCAGACAGAGAAAATGATGGGAAGACAACATCAGAGGGTGGACTGGCCTTGAGTGGAACGATTTGCTACGGAAAGCCGAGGACCACAAGAATGAAGGAAGCTGGTTTCAAAATCTTCAGTGCTGCCCCCATGGTCTACAAGACTATGGGATAGGTGAAGATGAGATCATAAAAATCATCCCTCCTCCCTTAAAAAAAAGACATGGGGGTAAAACTATCAGTAGATCTGTGTGGTCGAGTCTTGTTTTAGGCAAAACTGTAATGCAGTGATTTAAGTTTTGAGAACACATCTGTGATACTACTACTAACAGATGGATAAGTGTGTGTGTGTGTGTGTGTGTGTGTGTGTGTGTTGTGAGTGTGTATATGTGTGTGTGCGTGCGCGAGTGTGTATATGTGTGTGTGTGTGAATGTGTATATAAGTGAGTATGTGTGTGTGTATGTGTGAGTGTGTATATGTGTGTGTATGTGTGTGTGTGCGTGTGCCCATGCTGGTGTGCTTGCACTCAAACAGATGCCTGTTCTTTTTTGCCTTTCTTTTTCGATTTTTTCCCCCTTCTATTTCAGCAGAGGGACAAAATAGAAACTGACAGTGAGAGAGCCAAGAGAGAGAGAGAGAGACTTGATACATGTATGCATACATTTTAATAAGGCAAGCAAGCGAAGGAAAGGCGTTTTCTGTTTTCACAATCCACACATCCATACCAGTTGTGTCTGTCTCGACAGACAGCCTACACTTCATTTATTTTTTTGTTTCATTTTATTTATTCTTTTATTTTGAGGATAATGGAATAAGCACACATGTGCTTTTTTTTTTTTTACATCCAGTCCCCGTGTGTATGCAGATTTTGTTAATGTTCCTACCGGCACACAATAGCGTACTCTTCAGAAAAGCGGAACAGGTTTTAACACGTGCGCAAAATGTTCTGCATGCATTTGCACACGGATTTACAGTCTCATCCGAAGGACTTTTGGGGAGGGGAGTGGAGTCAGCACTGATGTTAACTCCAGGGGAAAATATCCCCTTGAACGGGATTCGAACCCGGGTCAGCAGATCATGAGTGCAACGCTGTAACCAACCAGACTATCCTGTCATGGATAGGTACACTACCTTCACTGCCAGTTGCTTGCACGCATTATTTTGTCACTTTTCAGTGCACATCTTGGTGCAATTTTCCACCATACATGGTTCTTAGCATGTATGTAAGCATACCAAGAGTCAAAACAGTTGAATCAAGGTTTCTCACACACATGCATGCACACGCATCAACAGACACATTGCATGCACAAACACAGACACATGCATGCGCGCACACACACAAACATGCAATCATTATTTTTTGTTTTTTCTCACTCTTTGTCTCTTCTAACTTTTTTTTTATTTCTTGTCCCATTTACACTTTTTTTTTTGGGGGGGGGGGGGGGGGGGGGCGGAGAGGGGAAGGGTAGACATCAGAAGTATTTCGCTATTACTTTTTAAAAAAAAATCTAGTTTATTTATTTGTATTTATTTTTTATTGGTATACAGTCATCCTCTGACTTCATTTGTACCTTTTTGGGTTGTTTTTTGTTGTTCAAAAAAAAAAAAAGAAATCATTATTTTCTCATGCATTCTCAGCTTAAAATTTCACACAGTTTTCATTCTGTCATGTTTAGTGATTCGTTTGACGTCTTTCTTCCTACTCACTCTCTCTCACCTGTGACTGACTGACAGACACACAGACAGACAAACCTCGACATACAATAATATACAGCACTTTCTTTTTTTCTTTTTTTTTTGTCCTTCTCACAAAAAAGCAAACATTCACAAGGCCAAAAAAAAGCAACAACAAAAAATGTTCATTAAGGTACACTCACTGGCAGGGTTTCTTCTTCATTCAATCATAAACATATATTCTTTCACACAGTAAAAGCATTCACCCTTATGTACGTATTAATATGTCATCAAAAAATTAAAAGCATTCACCCTTATGTACGTATATAATATGTCATCAAAAAATTTAAAGCATTCACCCTTCTTATATACGTAAATGTCATCAGAAATGACATTGTATTCATTACATATGATCGCGCATCGATTCCACAAATGTCATTTCACACACACACACACACACACACACACACACACACACACACACACACACACACACACACACACACTCTCTCTTAGCAACACGTTTTGTGGGGGAAGAGGGGAGGACACTTTGTCACGTTCCGACATTTTTTTTTTTTTTGAGGGGGTGAAAAGACACATTTTCACATTCAAGCAAACACTGTCTTCCTTTTTCACATTCCGACATATTTTCTTTCTTTTTTTTGGGAGGGGGTGAGAAGGACACATTTTCACATTCAAGCAAACACTGTCTTCCTTTTTCACATTCCGACATTTTTTCTTTTCTTTTTTTTTGGAGGGGGTGAAAAGACACATTTTCACATTCAAGCAAACACTGTCTTCCTTTTTCACATTCCGACATTTTTTCTTTCTTTTTTTTTTGGAGGGGGTGAGAAGGACACATTTTCACATTCAAGCAAACACTGTCTTCCTTTTTCACATTCGACATTTTTTCTTTCTTTTTTGACGGGGTGAAAAGACACATTTTCACATTCAAGCAAACACTGTCTTCCTTTTTCACATTCCGACATTTTTTCTTTCTTTTTTTTTTGGGAGGGGGTGAGAAGGACATGTTTTCACATTCAAGCAAACACTCGTCTTCTTCCAAACTCCCATGATCAACTTGCTTCCCTTCACATTCAGTGGACTGGCAGATTTCGCAAACATCTTTTACAACATCCATAGCAGACATCAAGGACAGTTGCAGTCGTCATTATTTTGTGTTGTTGTTTGTTTGTTGTTGTCTTTTCCGTCACTCGCATCCATACTTTTTGAAGAGAAAAACAATACAGGTCACTCAATACATGGTGAAACCAGGACACAACAATGGCCGACACTTGAACCGCTTTGACCTTTCACATCCAACCTTCCCGGCTCCACACCATACTACGAATGTTGACGTCATCAGTTTCTGAAAGAAAATTTTTTAAAATCCATAAACATTTTCATAACTGACTATTCATAACAAGGCGGACAAACTCTGCTGCAAAGTAGTTATGACCATTTGCAATCAACCATGGTTCATCAAGTTCAGGGTTGTTGATCGTCTGCAGCGTTGTGATAAGGAAATTTTTAAGATCTCCACAGGTCGACTTTCACAGGCGACACCTGGCTAGTCCCTTATCCTTTTGGCTTCACATGCCAAGGATCATCAATTGCAAGAAAGTTCCCTGAAATTTCGTCAGTCTCTGTATGTATGAAAACAGGGGAAAACTCCAGCATACTATGCCAAAGTGCAGATGAGGCTACTTTCAGGTTCGCAATATGGTCGATACTGCAAAATCTCACCTCAGGTGAACTCTCAAAGACCCTAGTCCGAGCTGATTTTGAAAAAAAATCAAACTAGCTCATAACCTAGAATTCACAGTTTGGCCAAAAAGCAAATTCCCTGAGTGACATCAAGTCAACTCTTAGCAATTCAGTAAAATCCTACTAAAACTAGCACACTGTAATCAGAACTCTCCGAGGATTAGTCATCTTTGCAATCAGTAAATCCTTACTAAAAACAGCACTGTAATCATACTCGAAGGGCATAGTCATCTTTGCAATCAGTAAATCTTACTAAAACAGCACTGTAATCACACTCAAGGGCATAGTCATCTTTGCAATCAGTAAATCCTTACTAAAAACAGCACTGTAATCATACTCAAGGGCATAGTCATCTTTGCAATCAGTAAATCCTTACTAAAAACAGCACTGTAATCACACTCGAGGGCATAGTCATCTTTGCAATCAGTAAATCCTTACTAAAAACAGCACTGTAATCATACTCAAGGGCATAGTCATCTTTGCAATCAGTAAATCCTTACTAAAAAACAGCACTGTAATCACACTCGAGGGCATAGTCATCTTTGCAATCAGTAAATGCTGACTAAAAACAGCACTGTAATCACACTCCAAGGGCTTTGGCCGTATTTTTTTGGTATGCAATCTACAAATCACACATTTCGTTACAGATTTCTTCCCAGTTTCATCCATACCATCAAGAATTTTGTTACATATCAAAAATTCTATACTTCTTTATAGATAAGATTTCTTCCTAGTTTCATCAATACTATCAAGAATTTTGTTACATGTCTACGACAAATTTGACACTTTTTTATATTTTTTTTATAGATTTCTTCCTAGTTTCATCCATACTATCAAAAACTTTATTACATTCTTTGGTGTCATTCTTTCACTTGCTAAAATTTCACCTTTACTAAAAAATAAAAAAATGTTAAAAAAGGTAACACCCCTCCATGTCTAGTAGTACCTGTGCAGTAGTGTAGAGAGGTGTCGTCACGTGTACCTGGACATTTCCATGAGCTGTGAGACATCAGCAAACCAGGCAGCAGTGTCCACCACCTCTGCCTCGGACCGTCTAATGAAAGCGTGTTCCTGCTCACGCACACACCAACCAACGCTCTGCATCACTAGTCATACATTCATTTATTCCGCGTGGCTTTTTTGCCTCTGCCTGACCATAAAAGCTATATCAAGGTTGTCACTCCCTCCCATGTCACTCTTAAAGCGGCATTGATGACATCCACTTCAAGTTTAAGGCTAACTGACACTAAGTAATCTCTTAAAATCCTTCGGATGAGACTATAAACCGAGGCCCCGTGTGCGAACGCATGCAGAACATCTTGCCCACATGTTAAATCCTGTTCCGCTTTTCGAAAGAGTAGGCCATTGTGTGCCGGTGGGAACAGATGATAAAATTTACAAAACTGCATACACACGGGGACTGGATGTAAAAAAAAAGAAGAAAGTACATGAGTGCTTATTCCATTATCCTTGATATTTAAAAAAAATTGTCATCTGAGCACTTTGATTTGTTGCTTTACAAGATTCAGCGCTATATAAATTCCATACATTATTATTATTATTAAAATAACTTATAACTCTTTTTTCTTACTCCTTAACTGCAAATAACCCTTTTGCTGCCAGGTAATCAAACCTGAAGTTCAACCCTCTTTGCCATGGGTTCCCCGCCCCCCCTCCCCCCCCAAATGGCTTACATTTTGTCAAAGAATAAAATCGCTTACAAGAGGAGATTCCTTGTGACGAATGCGAGATTACTGGTTATCAATAGAATCTAGACCTTCACCTTTTCAAAAATTAATATTCTGCTTTGTAAGCAGTCTAAATATAAAACGAGGCAAAATCTGGACTTCCCCACAACAAGTATACTTGATGGACATAGCAGTAAGGAGTACACGTTATTGCTGATGACTTATCTCACACCAAGTAAGACAAGGAACGGGAGAAGACCAGGCTGTGCTGAGGATGCCGGTCATACTGCTTATTTTACCATTCCCAGATTACAAAAAAAATTGTTAATTTTTTGGGGGTTTTTTGAAAACCAAACAACAAACCCCACATGAACATTTCATTTCAAAGTAATAATAACAATACAAACAAAAGCACATATGAAAAACCATACAAGCAAAATAACACTGCAGAATGGAAATCCTGCACCCCATCCTAGGAAGAGCGATGGGGGGGGGGGGGGGGGGGGGGGAAAGCAGCCCAAATTTTTAAGAGGGAAAAATTTTCCATGACTGACGATACAATACAACTTGAGTGTAACACAACTGAATCCAGCACAATACAATATGATAGACAACACAACACATACAGTTCTGAAAACCTTGGGATGCTTTTAAAAATATCTCGCAGAACATTCTGCTTCAGAAGCACACATAAGTGCCACAGAGAAGCTACCACACCATTTTAACTCTATGAGGTTCTGCCGAATCTTAAGATTCTCTCCTTCACTGTGACGTGCCAAAGCTTAAGATTCGGCACAATTACGATTTTAAAAAAAAACACTAGGCGATGTTCATCTGAAGGGAAAGAACTCTGGCCTGTAGGGAAATCATTTTTCTAAACACAGTTGATTTCCTTGACCATAAGCTTGCTTGTGTTGGCTACTTTTCTTTGAAATGTTGACTAGCATATTCTTAGGGATTTCGGGCTCTCCAGTGTTATGATTTTAAAAACAAAAATTGTATAGTGCAAAAAGTGACATCAGATGGATTCAGACAACTTCAGGAAACTTTACTTTGGTGAAAACTCATCACATCGTTTCAATGGGACTAGTTGATGAACAGTTCAAGCCATGTAAGGTAAGCGGCCCTAATTTTCAAACCTTTTTATTTTTCAGCATTCAGTGACATATTTGGAAAATTTGGAAAAAAAAAAATTACAGTCATCTATTGAAAAACTGTGTAACAATCTCAAAAGTAGACATAATAAACTTTTCAATGATGTATAATTTGTATGTCTTTATTATGTTGGGTAAAATCTACTGAATTTTTCAAATATAGCCAAAATCACGCGCCACCACAAAATGGCAGGATCCATTTCACTGCGACTCCATTGAGTTAAACTGGAAACTTAGCATCATGTGCAAGTATACAACCCTGCAGAACTTTTAATACACGATGGAGTATTCCCTGGTCTGACTCACAGGGAAGTAGACCAAAGAAAACAAAAACAAAAAAACCCATAAAAAAGCTCCTTTCTTGTGTCTTTCTAGATAATGACACGTATCAATGTGCCTGTCAGTGTTGTAAGTAATTGCCCTTCATACGATGATGAAAGTGGTTTTGACTTGACTGGACTATGACTTGCAAAAACCCAACTACAATAAACATGGAAAACCTACTCAGTGTAACATGTTTCGTAATATCAACCGATAACTACAATTACACCCCTTCTCTCTGCATACACTTTTCCACTTACAGCACACAATTCATTTCTCAAACTCGACTTCTCCATATAGAGTGTGATGCTAAACCACACACACACACACACAAATTGCTTTTCAAAATCCACACAGAATAACAACATTAGCATGTTTACAACAAAAGCAAGCACATAATAACGGACACCGCAACATACACAAAGCAGTAACACAGAAAACGCGGAGTAGGTACATACCAACAGTCTCTTGTACTTTGGTCTTCGCTTGTAATCTTTTGTTAAGCTGCAACACACATTGTTAAGTGATGGTTAATACCTCGCACATGCAGACCAGAGTATTTTTCACATGATATGGCACTTTTTATAAAAATGGCTGGTACAAATAATAATAATAATAATAATTGGAACTTATATAGCGCTATATCTTGCAAAGACAAATCAAAGTGCATACATATACGTACATCAACAATGTGGAAAAAGCTCCTGACTTTTCTAAGGACGGAGTGCTCTGTACATTCTATTGGAAGACTGATTACAGGACTGAGTTTCGTTCACTTCTAGATCTCTGGCAGTAATCCTGTAATCTCACAGCAGCAGCAGCAGATGTTTGTCTTACTTGACACTTCACTCTTTGGCAGTTTCCATCAAAGCACCTATCTCATAGCAGATGTTTGTATTACTGGAGACTTCATTCTTTGGCAGTTTCCATCAAATCACCTATCTCATAGCAGATGTTTGTATTACTGGAGACTTCATTCTTTGGCAGTTTCCATCAAATCACCTATCTCATAGCAACAAGATGTTTGTATTACTTGAGACTTCATTCTTTGGCAGTTTCCATCAAATCACCTATCTCATAGCAACAAGATGTTTGTATTACTGGAGACTTCATTCTCTGGCAGTTTCCATCAAATCACCTATCTCATAGCAACAAGATGTTTGTATTACTGGAGACTTCATTCTCTGGCAGTTTCCATCAAAGCACCTATCTCATAGCAACAAGATGTTTGTATTACTGGAGACTTCATTCTTTGGCAGTTTCCATCAAAGCACCTATCTCATAGCAGATGTTTGTATTACTGGAGACTTCATTCTTTGGCAGTTTCCATCAAATCACCTATCTCATAGCAGATGTTTGTATTACTGGAGACTTCATTCTCTTGGCAGTTTCCATCAAATCACCTATCTCATAGCAGATGTTTGTATTACTGGAGACTTCATTCTTGGCAGTTTCCATCAAAGCACCTATCTCATAGCAACAAGATGTTTGTATTACTGGAGACTTCATTCTTTGGCAGTTTCCATCAAAGCACCTATCTCATAGCAACAAGATGTTTGTATTACTGGAGACTTCATTCTTTGGCAGTTTCCATCAAAGCACCTATCTCATAGCAACAAGATGTTTGTATTACTGGAGACTTCATTCTTTGGCAGTTTCCATCAAAGCACCTATCTCATAGCAGATGTTTGTATTACTGGAGACTTCATTCTCTGGCAGAATAGGGTAATGAAGGGTTCATATCTTCCTTAATCAAAACCTTATGGCAACTATAAGCGCCTGCATCTGCTCGTGTAAAAATGGTGCACACCCATTCTACCACCCCTATCTACCCATCGTACAGTAACTTCAGTACAGCGTTTTGCAAAAGCGCTTCAGCTTTACTACGCAGATTTGGACTGTAGCCATACACACAGGCTCCCTTCCACTTCCCTTTGTGTCTTTTTTCTTGCCCACTCACGACACTTTCTTTAAATCCCCAAAAGGCACCTTAGACACCCCCACCACCAAAAAAAAAAAAAAGGGAGCGGGGGTCAAGGTTTATCATTTCATAAAAGGTAGCACACTACACTTGTCACTCATGACCATCTATCCTTCGGATGAGACTATAAAACCGAGGCCCCATGCGCGAACGCATGCAGAACATCTTGCGCACACATTAAATCCTGTTCCGCTTTTCGAAAGAGTAGGCCATTGTGGGAACAGATGACAAAATTTACAAAACCGCATACACACGGGAACTGGATGTAGAAAAAGCACATGAGTGCTTATTCCATTATCCTCGATAAAAAAAGGTAAAGGTAAAGGAGTCCCATAACCTATAAGGTCGTAGGGGAGCGAGGCGTCAGAGACCTCACTTCTCTAGGGCCAGCATATTGAGGGCGGCACCCATCTCCTCTCCCTTGCTGCTTTACCTTCCCTGACCCTAAAGAGGGCAGGTACCCATTGACAGCTGGGTGAACTGGGGGAACTGTACTGAAGCCAAGGCGCGCAAACGGTCACCCATCCAACTGGTAACCACGCTCGACGCTGCTTAACTTGGCTGGGGGAAAGCGAGTGCTCCGACCACTGAGCTATCCCGTCCCCATTATCCTCGATATAAAATTTTAAAAAAATAAAGTTTTTAAAAAACTCTATCCAGTCTCACCAGTCTTTGACGAAGGAGCGCAGGTCGTCGGAGAAGTCTCGAGACAGCTGGGGGGGCTCCTCCTGCAGCACTTTGGTCAGCACCTCAAAGTCCGTGCGACAGTTCTTGTAGGGAAACTCTCCTGTGGCCAGCTCCACCTGGTCATGCATGCACACACGATTCTTTTAGAGGACATCATTTACAAGTGAGACAGTAGAAAAAGAGGAGCTAAATGTATGATGACCTACAGATGTATGATGACCTACTCTTCTGGTTCAGCTTCTTCTTCTTCTTCCTTTTTTGTCATGTTTCTCCCAGGGGAGGTTTGACATTGATAAGCCTTCTCCATCTCTCTCTGTTTTGAGCTTCCTCCTTAGTTATGCCCCTTTCTCTAAGATCATCTGCAATACAGGCAGCCCAGGTCTTGCTAGGTCTTCCCTTTGGTCTCTTTCCATCCACTACGAAGTTCATTGCTCTTTTTATGATGTGGTGGTCTGCTTTCCGTTGAACGTGCCCAATCCAGCGCAGTCTATTTCTACTAGCTACAGACTTCAGATCATCAACTTTGCACATTCTCTATAGTTCTTTATTCGTGATCCTGTCTTCCCATTTGATCTTTGTCATGTAGCGTAGCATTCAGTTTTCACAGCTCTTCAACAAACATTTGACGGTTTTTGTGAAGACCCACATCTCCAAACCATACAGGAGAATAGGTCTGATGCAGGCCTTATATATCAGGCAGCGTCTCTCCAGTGGGATTTTCTGATTTCCGAGTAGACTTGCCAATTCTTTCCACTTCTTCCAAGCACTCGCAATCCTGGTTCTGACAGCTAACTCAGATTTTGCTTCGCAGCTCATCATCTCGCCTAGGTAGCAGAATTCGTCTACCACTTCTATCTTCCCTTGTTCAAATTCTAGCTCCTCCTTTCCTGCATCAGTATTGTCTTCACCCTTCTTATTCATACAACTGGGGCAGACAAATACTCTGTCCTTCTTCAGACTTTTGAGCTTTGAGCATCTTTTGTGACACCAATATTGACAGTTGGAGCATTTGATCGAATTGTTCCCTACACTTTGTGGCAGACACCACTGTTTCAGCTGCCTGTTTCTTAAATCTTCACATGAAAAAATGATAGGCCTGCAACCCAACCCAAACTGCATCCACCATGACTGACTTCATTTCTGACGGACGGATTGACCAAGACCGATTGCCTGTAGTAGGTCAACACCTCTCACTTTCACTATCACATATCCCACATTACAACTGTGACAGGAGAGCCTTCTGGGAGTGAAGACCCTGGACGCCATTTTGAATGTGGTTGCGAGTGGTTTGGGTCGACTACTTCCGCTGCTGTAAATTTTCAAAAGAAAAGCTTTTTTTTTTTCCTTCAAATTCTTTGTGGGAACATGGGCGCATGGTGAACTTTTAGAATTCGTTTTCAGACATGATATTGATGGCAAGTGTTTTGGAGGTTTAAACTCATGAAGAAATTTTGAAGTGAGACATGTCTGAAGTAAATCGCAACCTAGTTATGAGCCATGGCCAAGTTATGAACAATGATCCTCAAGTCAAAAACACTTTAATCATCCCACGAAGGGCAATGACAATACTGACAGGCAGATTGATACATATAATTATCTCGAAAGACACGAGAAAGTTCAAAGATAACTACTCGCTGACTTTGGATTTTTTCCCCCTCTCATACCAGTTATTACATTTGGAAAACAATAAGTTTTGAGTGTAGTCATGTCTTTGAAATTTTTTCAGCATTTTTATGTATGTGGTGAGAAAAAAATGAATTTGTTTTTTTTACAGATGTGTGTTTGCAGTGGGGGTGCATGAGTTGCGGATTTACTTCCCTTGGCATGGTCTTTTCATAGCTGTACTTGCAAAGTCTATACGGCAAGCAGAGGGTTACCAAAAAAAAATCCATTTGTAAGTAAACCTTTTTAGGCTGGGTGGCATAGATACTGGTTGTATTTTTCTAACCTCTTCACTAATTGGAGGAATCTGTCAATGATTTCTGACAACACTGACTAAAGAGTGATAAAATTCTCTTATCATCTACTTCCTTCTCCATCATTCAGCTCTTACTCACTCGTGCGCATGCACATGTGCACACGCTCTCTCTCTCTCACACACAGCACAACCAACCACCATTTCTGAATGTCACTCACCAAAGAAATGCCTAAGCTCCACACATCTGCTCCGATTTGTCTCTCTCTCTCACACACACACACACACACACACACACAAACACACACACATCACTCACTCACTCACTTTCTCTCAAAAGCCACAACCACCACCATTAACCACCACTTCTGAGTGTCACTCACCAAAGAAATGCCTAAGCTCCACACGTCTGCTCGGATGTCGTAGTCTGGTCGGCTAGGATCCGGGGGATCGATTCTTTCTGGCTGAAAACAGTCAAGACAATTTGCAGAATCAACCCCACTGTTAAAGAATTTCTTGTCACCAGTTTTGACACTGCACACTTGTACAATTCCTTTGGGGGGTGGGTGGTGGTGGGGGGGGGGGGGGGGGGGGGGGGGTTGTTATCCATTCCCACCTCTTTTAGCCTGAATGGCCTTCGCTTTCAAAAAGTGGAACAGGTGCGCAAGATTATCTCAGTGCTTTCACACACTGGATCTCAGTTTATAGTCTCATCCGAAGAACTACAATAAAACCAATACTGTTTCTTTTGCACTAGAAGGGTTAACCAGCATCCACAAAATCAAAGGAAGCCTTTTGGTCCCTTCTTCAGCGCATTTCTGGTCAAAACCTAAGTGCAGGGACTTGCAGTGGTGAATACAGGCAAGACTTCAAACTGCAAGGATCTCAGAGCAAACCCAAAGGATTACAAAGCCTTGTGCCTGCCTCAAAGCCTACATTTTATTTTATTTATTTCATTTTATTCTTTTATATCGAGGATAATGGAATAAGCACTCAGGTGCTGTTTTTGTTTTTTTACATCCAGTCCCCGTGTGTATGCGGATTTGTGAATTCTGTCATCTGTTCCCACCAGCACACAATGGCCTACTCTTACAAAAGGTGGAACAGGATTTAACGTGTACGCAAGATGTTCTGCGTGCGTTCGCACACGGGACCTCGGTTTATATAGTCTCATCCGAAGGACTTTTGGGGGAGAGTGGAGTCTGCACTGATGTTAACTCATGTTAACAGAGGAAAATATCCCCTTGAACGGGAATCGAACCCGGTTAGTCAGATTGCCAGCACAATGTTCTGACCACTAGGCCATCCCGTGCCTCTGCAAGGAGAGTGTGAACCTTGGCCCAGTGGGAAAACTGGGATCACACAGCCTAGCATCACTTGCATTACAAGAGATGCTAAGAACTGTACCAACACTGTCCACACTGATACAGACTGGCTGGCTATAGAATGTATTATGAAAAGAACCAAAGAGTATATATATAGAACCAAAGAGTATATATATATATAGCTTTCAGGTTGCCTAAAAATCAAACTGGATATACACAGCATCATAATCCACACTGTTACCAAACAAAATATTATGAGAAGAACATGCTCTGAACGTCTGGTCTTTTCCTGTCCTTGTCCCAATAAGACCTTCTTTTTAGAGACTCTGTCACTTCTATGCCTTGGTTTTTAGCGGTCCAAAGATCCTTGGGGGCCCGTGTATGTTTGTATGCAAGCAGGATTGTCACAGAGCAGCAGTGCCCACCTCACCTAAGACTGGATATCTTATTCACTTCATAATCTGGCTAATATTCTACCATAAAAGAAGAGGGAGTGGGGGAGGGGGGTGTGCAGGGATCCAGGGGCACGATCTCCTAGAAAATTACGTTTGAAAAGTTGTACTTCAACTGTTGCAGTCTGATACAAAATCTGAAGTTCAAACACTTTCCTGCCAATTTCATCGACCTTCAACACGTATTACCTCCCTTTAGCTGTTTACTGAATTTTTTTATTTTTTAAGAAATTTTATTTCAATGACAACAGAATTGTTTTACATCTAGTTCCTGTGTGCTTGCAGTTTTGTAAAATCCCTTTACCATGCTTCCATGTCTTCCCTGCTTCTTCCCACAGGCAAAACTAGCATCAAGTGGCGAATATTTCTTCCACGTTCAGACAAACCACAACCAGCACAGCACCACTTGGCTGTATAGTACAGCCTCTGTCCGACTCTTTCACTTCATACACTGCAACTTGCTTAAAAGCACACAAGTAGTGGAGATGTGATGTTTTTCACATATTTTTGCGTGGTACATTATTACTTTTTGCGTGTGTGTGTGTTCCCTCATCTTCTGTGAGCCGCCAAATCAGAAACAATTTTCTTTTACTGCATAATCAATGATCATAATAATAATAATAATAAAAAATGGAATTTATATAGCGCTGAATCGTGTAAAAAAACAAATCAAAGCAGTTGAAGAGCGCTATGGGATGATGAGAATTATATAACAATGCTACTACGGATGTGCATCTGCTCCGAGACTACTTGACAGGGCTGTGTACTCTGCGCTTCCTACCGTAATATATCTCAACATCAACTGGGCCCAACGTTTGTTGAAGAGCTGTGAAAACCGAATGCTACGCTAGATGACAAAGATCAAATGGGAAGACAGGATCACGAATGAAGAACTATGGAGAATGTGCAAAATGGATGATCTGAAGTCTGTAGCTAGTAGCAATAGACTGCGCTGGTTTGGGCACGTTCAACAAAAAGCAGACCACCACATCATAAAAAGAGCAATGAACTTCGTAGTGGATGGAAAGAGACCAAAGGGAAGACTTAGCAAAACCTGGGCTACCTGCATTGCAGATGATCTTAGAGAAAGGGGCATAAATAAGGAGGAAGCTCAAAACAGAGAGAGATGGAGAAGGCTCATCAATGTCAAACCTCCCTTGGGAGAAACATGACAAAAAGGGAAGAAGAAGAAGAACTGGGCCCAAGAGATACAGACACCTGCAGTGTTGGTCAGATAATTTGAGCAACACTCTCAAAAATCGCAACCATAACGTAGATGAAGCTCGACTGTGTGGTCCCAGTCTTCCCACTGAGCCCACAGCACACTCACTCTGGGTAGGAGAGCCGGCCAGAGTCCAAAAATCCCTATCACTCTTATGGGATTCAAACCTGCGATCTTCCAATCCGTAACCAGCATGCAAATCCGGCATAACTCAGGTGTGTCCAGGGACCTGTGCTACAATTATCCCCTTCTTCCTTTTTTACAAAGTGTGGTCAGTTTCTGTGATGGAATGGTTAGCAGCTGAGAGGAGCTGAAAAGTGGGGGAACTGACAGCAGCGTCCTTTTCACCATTTATTCATTTTATTCTTTCATATCGTGGATAATGGAATAAGCTCTTATGTGCTTTTTTACATCCAGTCCTCGTGTGTAAGCGTTTTTGTACATTCTGTCATCTGTTCCCACCGGCACACAATGGCCTACTCTTACGAAAAGCGAAACAGGATTTAACGAGTGCGCAAGATGTTCTGCGTGCGCTCGCACAAGGGGCCTCGGTTTATAGTCTCATCCGAAGGACTTTTGGGGAGAGTGGAGTCTGCACTGATCTTAACTCCAGGGGAAAATATCCCCTTGAACGGGAATCGAACCCAGGTCGTCAGATTGCGAGCGCAATGTTCTGACCACTAGGCTATCCCATCCCCATCATTTAAGTGGCCCTCTTCTGTGCACACTATCCACCATTCACGACCATGCCACCAGTCCCTTCTTACCGCCATGTATGCAGCACATCCAGCGCTGCGTGTTTTCGCTTTGGAGTCGACCAGACGGCCACTGATGCCAAAGTCACAGAGCTTGACTGTGCCATTGACGTCAAGCAGCATGTTGGAAGGTTTCACATCTGGAAAAAATAAAATAAAAAAAAAGATTGATTATGTTGTGGTATGTCATAGCAACTGCCACGTCAACATTATGTTTGTATTGTAGAACAGATGGAAACAATGGTGGGACCAGAAAAGAAAGAGTCCATCACGGAAGAATGAACTCCCTTGCATTCACAACCAGTTTCTTGGTGAAATAATCTAAAGACATGACATTTTAATCTCAATAGTTCTATTGTTTTGTTGGTGGGGGTGTGTGGGGTGTGTGAAGGACATGAGATATTATACATTTTAAACAAAATCTTAGATTCGTTCATTTACTCTTACTTCCCTATGTTCCAGTTTCCTGACATCAAACTGTTTTCTTTCTTTTTTTTCATAACAAGCCAGTGCTGATTTCAATTTTTTTCTTTCAAAACTGAACACAACAGAACTGTCAACATTTCTTTACAATAAATGTCCGTGGAAATTGCCTACTGGCAGATAATAAAATCTGTTCTTTCAGTTCTGAATCCTTATGACTTCAACACAAATCTAAAATGCATGCAAATTTTTTTTCAACTGTACTATCAGAAGTGCTACTAAACTATTTTTGTAAGCAGATACCAAGTCCACTTTCAATAGAAAACGTTTTGGGGATAAGAAGACACCCCCCCCCCCAACACACACACAAACCAAGCAGATGCTATTTTTCAAAAGAAAATGCGAAAAACAGGGTGCCTGAAAAAAAACAAAAAAACTGGCTTGGCGTCAACCGTAAAGGTTAGCTTTTCATGTTATTTAACTTCCTTATAACATGTAACAATTTTTCCATACATTCAAGTGGACAGTAACGGTTACATCTTGCATCCTTTCCACTGCCCTAACTTTGAATCAACAATGGCGATCCATTCAGTTTCATATTCACTATATGTGCTACAAGCATACTATCATACCCATTCCCTCTCTCGCTTTATACACAAACAAGCAATGACAAAAACAAAAAAACAACCCATCAAGAATACGCATCATTCAATATCTCTAAAGAGCAATACACTGAACACGAACAGAACAAATCCTAAGAAAGAATAATAGAACAAAACTAAGAAACTAACCCCCCCCCCCCCCCCCCCCCCCCTACAAACAGATGCTCACTACACATACATGCGTGCATGCACACACTCATGCGTGCATGCACACACACATGAGTACACAAACCACACATACAAACAACAAAACCTATTTATAAGGGAAAAACCGCAGTATCAGTTGTAACAGAGTGGAGATATTTGATCTGCCACGACTCTGTACAACTTCTCGGCTATGACTGCACAGTATGAACAGGGAAGATGTGGCCTGTAAGAAAGAGGCTGCATAAATATTACATTTTACCACGAAGGCAAAGTGTATCCAACAGGTAGTTTTCAACCACCACCCAAGGAAACAGAGCGCTGCATAATTTGCAGGTGTGTCCCAAAATAGTAACATGTCACCGTCAGCACCTGGGCTTTATCACAGTTCTTGATTAAACCATTGACGCTGGGGGCAACAGCAAGGTGAGAGGTTGTATGACCAGTGGCTTTCCCACTCATGGAATTCCACTTTACAGCTTAGTCTCTAGTGATCGACTATGACTCTCTGACTAGGAGGCTTGACTTGCACAGGCCTTATGTGCTGCAGCCCTGAGGGCCCAATTTCCAAAACAGCAGCTGCCTCCTCTGCTGTTTTGGGGGTCATCGTCGAAAACGACGGACTAACAAAAAACATGTCGATCTGATCGCATGGGAGGTAATCTACTTACCACACCATCACACAGTCAACACTTGGTAAAGCAAACCTTTCTCTCATACTCCCAGGCAAGTCTTAGCCACAGCCGATCGGTGGTCTAGTGGTAACACGCCTGTCTAGAATGCGAAAAGTCCGGGTCGGGTGTGTGCGTGGTTCGTATCCCGTTTGGGCCCGAAATTTTTCCCCCATCCATTAGACCATGAGTGGTGGTCTGGGCGCTAGTCTTTTGGATGAGACGATAAACAGAGGTCCTGTGTGTTACACAAAATTTTCAGCGCACGTAAAAGAACCCACGGCAACAAGAGAGTTGTCCCTGGCAAAATTCTTAGAAAAAGCCACTCTGATAGGGAAACAAATACAGTTGCAGACCAAAAGAAAAAAACAAACAGGGTGGCGCTGCTCTTGTGGCGACGTGCTCTCCCCGGGAAGAGCAGCCCGAATTTCACGCAGAGAAATCTCGTGACTTAAAGTGGTATAAAATAAATAAATAAAAAATAAAATAAACAGCCTGCACAGAACTCACCTCTGTGGATCACTCCGTGTCGCTCCTTGAGGTAGTGTAGCGCTTTCACAATCTGCCCAACACCACACACACAGCAATGACATTTACTTCAGGCCCTATCTCTGAATATTCTCTGTGTAAGCTTTGAAGATATCTTGCATAATTAAAATGAAGCAAACACACTCACAACTGGCCACAAACAGTCTCAGCCTTACAGGGACACACACACAAATACTCCCAGGCCATTGTGTGCCGGTGGGAACAGATGACAGAAATTACAAAACCGCATACACATGGGGACTGGATGTAAAAAAGCACATAAGTGCTTATTCCATTATCCTTGATATAAAAGAATAAATAAATAAATAAATAAAGCCACACAGAGATACCCCATCCAACATGGACACTAACAGCCAGAAAGGAGTAGGATAGCTTGGAGGGTAGAAGAGTGTTATGCTTTGCACTCACGATCTTCTTTTGTCAAACGCTGAGACAGCAACTATTGTTGTCTTTCATATGAGCGAAAATGTGTTGTGCTGCCGTTAGGCCCCTGACAAGTCAGGCTCAGAGCATCCTACTTCAGTGTGGGAGAAAATTGTTTTCTTTTAAAGTCTTTCTAAGAAAAAGAAAAAAAATAGGCAGGAGATTGGACCAAGAAGGCAGAAAATAGAAAAGGAGGTGTTGACAGGAAGAAAAGGAACAAGACAGAAACAAAGAGCGGGATTGAAAAGAGGGAATTCCTAGTACAGAATTTCCAGAAGGTGGGGATGCTATTCATACTGACAGCCCCCCCCCCCCCCCCCATCCCTACAGGGGAGCTTGTTATCCGATGGCCCGGGTTTGAACCACTCTGGAGATGCCTATTCAAAGGGATTTTTTCCCCCATGGAGTTCACATCAGTGCCAACTCCTCACTGAGCAGTCCTTCCCATGAGACTAGAAACTGAGGTCCTGTGTGCAAACACACGCAGAACATCTGCATTGTGTGTTGTGTTGGGCAGATGTTGGGTTTCAACAGATTTTATTAAACAGAGCGTATCACATTATATGAGCAACAATCATCAGCAACATAGCAACAAGACGCCTAAATCTTGTTTGTGCTCACAAGACATCATTACACTGGAGGAGAGAAAACGTTAAAACCTGTTCTGCCTTTCATAAGAGGCCATTGTGTACCAGAAGAAACAGATGACATAATGTACAAAACCACATGCACAAAGGGACTGGATATAAAAAATGCACACAAGGGATTATATATACCATTATCCTTGAAATGAAACAATGAATAAAGAACAAACAACAGGGACAGACACTGAAAGTCAGACACTCATCACTCACAGGGGATGGGATGGCCTAGTGGTCAGAACATTGCGCTTGTAATCCAACGACCCGGGTTCGATTCCCGTTCAAGGGGGATATTTCCCCCTGGAGTTAATATCAGTGCAGACTCCACTCTCCCCAAAAGTCCTTCGGATGAGACTATAAACCGAGGCCCCCGTGAACGAACGCACGTGCAGAACATCTTGCGCAACGCGTTAAATCCTGTTCCACTTTTCGTAAGAGTAGGCCATTGCGTGCCGGTGGGGAACGGATGACAGAAATTGACAAAACCTGCATACACACGGGGACTGAATGTAAAAAATGCACACAAGTGATTATATATATATACCATTATACTTGAAATAAAGCAATGAATAAAGAAAAGGTAACAAGAACACTGACAGTCAAACAAGGACATTCACTCACTCACTCACTTACTCACTCTTAATCCTGTTCCACTTTTCGTAAGAGTAGGCCATTGCGTGCCGGTGGGGAACAACAGATGACATAATTTACAAAACCCGCATACACAAGGGGACTAGATGTAAAAAAGGCACACAAGTGATTATATATACCATTATCCTTGAAATAAAGCAATGAATAAAGAAAAGGTAACAAGGACAATGTAGAAAGTGAGATGAAGGCCATGCAGCACTCTTGGGGATCAGTGACTAGGTTGGCCCAGGATAGGCAGGAGTGGAAGCGCTTTGTTGCTGCCCTACACACTGCTGGGTGTAATGGCTAATGATGATGATGAACAAGGACACTGACAGTCAAACAGGGACACTCACTCCCTCACTCACTCACGCACTCCCTCACTCACTGACAGTGGGACAAAGGTACTCACGGCCACAGCCATCTTGCCCAGCACTTTCTCGGGGATGGGCATTCCCGTTCTCTTGAGCAGCTTGTCCAGGCAGGTGGACATTAGCTCCATGCAGATCCAGACTTCACTCTGGTGCACAACAACACACACACACACAAGCACACACCGACATGACAAGACTTGACTTAACTGCCAGGGAGGAGAGAGTTGGGGGGGGGAAGGCGGGGGGGAAACTGTACTAGGCTGGCCGGTAGAGAGATAAGCTGAGGTTTCTTTGATACCTTGCTTCCCAATGACCACAATAGGTTATGGGAACGCCTTTACCATGAAATTTTTCAGGTAGATTGTCTGGGCTAAGTTGAACCTGACAGAGTCTCTTTCCTTCTTTCTCTCTCTCTCTCCTGGAGTTAACATCAGTGCAGGCTCCACTCTCCCCAAAAGTCCTTCGGATGAGACTATAAACCGAGGTCCTGAGTGCGAACGCACACAGAACATCTTACGCATGCGTTAAATCCTGTTCAGCTTTTTGGAAGAGTAGGCCAATGTGTGCCGGTGGGAACAGATGACAGAATTTACAAAACCGCGTACACAAAGAGACTGGAAGTAAAAAAGCACATAATTGCTTATTCCATCATCCTCAATATAAAAAAAAAAAAAAAATTTTTTTAAATCTGTCTCGGTCTTGGTCTGTCTGTCTGTCTGTCTGCTCTCTCTCTCTTTCTGCATGGAGATTCCTATTAATCATATATAATGCTGGTGCACTTGCTTAGAATTCATATAGATACTTAGAAGACAGCAAGGGCTGTAAGCTTTAAATGTTGTTTTTTTAACTCAGTTGCTTTTCTAGTCAAGTGTACTCATATATATAAACAACTCTTCTTAATTTTATTATGTGTGTGTGTAAGCGTGTGTATGTGCGTGTGTGACCTTGTAAGAGCGTGTACTGCTTGTATGTGCGCACATGCAAGCACACCTGCATGTGAATGCAAGTCTTGTATATCGGGGGGATCGCATGGAGTGCCTGCATAACTATGCTGCAGAAGTATGTGTGGGATATATGTGTTGTTTGCACAGAGAGGGCATAATGTGTTGATTCTGTATGGTGCTATAACCTGTAAGCTCTCTGATGACATGTAGTACCTGATTCATTCTTTTATCCTTTAAATGTACAGTCCTTTGTTCATACCCTAACTGAAATTTTCTGTTTTGAGATAATTAAGTATTTGGAATTGAAATTGGTAAGGGCTCATGATCGAACACATACTTTTTGTTCAAGTCAGTAGTGTCTATACATGAAAAGGAAATTATAACTTCACTATTTCATCAACCACCATGGTGCAGTAGTTAGAGCACTGGGTTCCTTGCTTCAAGATCATGGTTCAAATCTCAAAAGAGTCAGGTTTAGGGACCTCAGCTGGCTCTTATCCAAACTGAGTTTGCTATGGGCTCAGTGGGAAGACTGATACCACATAGTCCACTTTACGGATGTGGTTCTGAGAGTACTACAATCAAATTACTTGACCAACACTGCAAGTGTCCGTATTTCTTGGGCCTGGCCAACAAAGAACAAGAAGGGAAAAAAGGCCACAAACAACAACACCAAAGTCACAGACAAGGGAAAAAAAACATGAAAAAATAACAACAAACCCATGATGACTAGAAGAAGAATAACAACAAGAAGAGGGGGAAAAAAGATATTAACTCTCCTACTACCGTCGGCGGGTTGACCCGCCCTCTTACTACTTGATCCGCGAAGCCGCGGGCGGGTGTGCCCGCCGAAACCTGGGGACACCCGGTGTCTCCCTTTGCGCTATTTATATACCATGGTCTCACACCCCTTATCGCTTTAGACATGAGCAGTGAGCTCCCAGATAGTGTAGCTGCCGCCATTTGCAATTTTCGCTTCAGTTGATCGATTTTGGTGCCGATTTTTTCGATTTTACGGCGATGTCATCGAGTAACAATTTTTGGAGGGAGCTGCATCAATATGGCAACTGCTTCAACGAACTTTTTGGAGGATTTTCTGTGAAAATAATGGCAGAATCTGAACTTATGTGGACTGAAATGGACTTAGAAGCTGAACAGAGGATTCAAGAGTTGCAGAGTGGAATGGATGTGCTGTGTTTATTGGTGATTCGAGTGATGAAGATGACTATGACAGTGGTGTAAACAACGATCCTGCCGAGGGGGGCATATGACTGTGACTGGCTTAAAATGAAAGAATTTCGTGAAAATTGTGGCTCCAGAAACTTGCAAAATGATGCTAGTGACTCGTGGGTAGTATGATGGGTTTTTTTCTTCTGTTTTTCACTGACGAAGTGCAAAATAAAATTGGAACAAACCGTGACCTGATTTCAATGGCTGTTTGTTCGTCAGCCTGTATGCTTGTTTGTGAGTGTGATTGCATGTTATTCTAATATTATCTGAACATTATTACTTATTTTGCATGTTTGATTTTATTTCACTTCATCTTTACAGTTCTTTACCTCTTGAAATAGTCATATTTTAAAAATTATTGCATAACCACCGTAGCCAACAACAACCGCAACATCATCGCCATCAGCATTCCACAACAACAAGTCACACAAGAGTCAAACGAAGAAATATTGAATTTTTATTCACAACTTAACAAGTACAGAAAGTTTCATGTAGATCTGTCTTTATTTCGATTTTTTATTATTTTTTAAAGTCAGTAGGTGTGAAACTGAAAGACACTGCAGAAAATACTTGGTATACAGTGGTAAGTAAGAGAAACGGAACGCGGTAGTAGAAGAGTTAACAAGCCCCCCTTTTCTCTAAAAAAAAAAATATATATATATTTTTTTTTAAAAACAACCCTCCCTCTCTCTCTCCTTTTCAATGCTATGAAAGTATGACAGAATTTTGTTGAAAATTTGGAAAATGGACAATAACAAACCGTATGATTAACACGGACGTTTCGGAAGAGTAGGCCATTGTGTGCCGGTGGGAACAGATGACAACATTTACAAAACCGCATACACGGGGACTGAATGTAAAAAAAAAGCACATGAGTGCTTATTCCATTATCCTCGATATAAAAAAAAAAAAAAAAAAGTCATCTGAGCGCTTTGATTTGTTGCTTTACAAGATTCAGCGCTATATAAATTCCATACATTATTATCATTATTATTGTGTCTCAATTTGGATGGTTCCATGTTCACAGCAGACAAGTTTTGGCAGTTGCCATATATATATATACTGTCATGTTTTTGTTTGGCTTTGTTTCACTATGCTTTTTTTGGCCCCATTCTAGGGGCTGGATGAAGGCCTGAATAATAAATTTTGTTAATTGTTCTCTCTCTCTTCCCGTCTATGTCTCAATCCCTCTCTCTCTCTCTCTCTATCTCTCTCTCTCTCACTCACTCTCTCTCTCAATCTCTCTCTCTGTCTCTCAATCTCTGTCTCTCTCTTACCTTTGTGATGAAAGTGCCGATGCACTGCACAATGTAGGGGCAGTCGTGACTCTTGATCACTACATCCAGATCCATGATGATGCGCTTGTTCTCCTCTCTGTTGCCTGACCGCCGCATTTGCTGATCAATGGAACAAAACAACAAAACAAAAAAGTTATTTTTTTTTTAAAATAGAAAAGTTAAGTTCTTGTAGAAATGGATGTGATAAGAGAAATCCTTAACAATGAGAATTGGAAGGGAAGGGGGGGGGGGGAGTGAGATGTGTGTACACATAGAGATTGGTATTTGTTTACATCCTATCTCTGATACTCATTTGCATGAGTTCATACAAACACGTACATATCTGTGTGTGAATCTACCAGCTGTTCCTTGTCAATCACACACACACACACACACATCACTTACATGGTCCACAAACACGGTCATTTACAGGAAAGCACACCCAAACACATGCGTGGGAGCATGCATGCAAGCACATATGCACGCACGCACACATACACACACAACACCCCTAATGTACATGTGTATTTCCACCAGAAACAAATCAAACGCACATATACATCTTCTGGATAGGGGGGACTGGATAGCCTGGTGGTTAGAACATTGCGCTCGCAATCTGACGACCCGGGTTCGATTCCCGTTCAAGGGGATATTTTCCCCTGGAGTTAACATCAGTGCAGACTCCACTCTCCCCAAAAGTCTTTCCGATAAGACTATAAACCGAGGCCCCATGTGCGAACGCACGCAGAACATCTTACGCGCATGTTAAACCCTGTTCTGCTTTTCGTAAGAGTAGGCCATTATATGCTGGTGAGAACAGATGACAAAATTTACAAAACCGCATTCACACGGCGACTGGATGTAAAAAAGCACATAAGTGCTTATTCCATTATCCTCGATATAAAAGAATAAAATGTAAAAGAATAAAAAAATAAATAAATAAATAAATAAATGGATATGTATAGGCACACACACACCTACATATAACCATACAGTCTCACACACAGGTTCACACACACTACCACCTTCCAACGCACACACGACAGTCTTTCAGATGAGACTATAAACCCAGGTTCCATGTGCGAACACATGTAGAACATCTAGCATCCATGTTGAAACCATGATTCGCCTTTCGGAAAAGTAGGCTATTTTTTTTGGTGCTGGTGGGAACAGATCATAAAAATTGACAAAACCCCATGCACTTGAGGATTACATGTAAAAAAAAGCACACGAGTAATATTCCAGTATCCTTGAAATAAAAGAATAAATAAATAAAATAAACACACACACACACTCACACCTAGAGCTCTCCACACAGATAGATAGATAGATGGATGGATGGATGGATGGACAGATAGATAGACAGACAGACAGACAGACAGACAGACAGAACTTGAACTCGAATATTTTAATGAGGGTAATTGCTTCTTTACACCAGGCCCTCATGGGAAAAAAAGTGAAACAAACATAAATAAACCAATTGATCAACAAACAAGATAATGTCAAAAAGCAAAGAAATGAATCATTCAAATTGCCATTCAATATTTGACTGAAGTCATAAAATCAATGAAAGACCACAGAAGTAAACCAATTGAATAAATAAACAAAAACAATTAAACACTGACAAACTCCCATCCTTGACACCCCCCTCCCCTAAACAGATAACCCTCCCCCAAAAACACACACGCACGCACGCAGACAGATAGATAGATAGATAGATGGATGGATGGATGGACGGACAGATAGATAGATAGACAGATAGATAGATACATAGATAGATACATAGAGAGAGAGATAGATAGATAGACAGACAGACAGACAGACAGACAGACAGACAGACAGACAGACAGACAGACAGACAGACAGACAGACAGACAGACAGATAGACATATACACCTACCTTGACCGCCATCATCATGTTGGTGGGTTTGTGAAGCATTCTAACCACCTGGCCACACGTCCCGTGACCCAGTTCCCCTTTGGACTCCAGTTCTGCCACGTCTGTTTTGATTTTCTGAAATCACCCCATCAACTGCAAGCAACCTGATCACCCTTGTGAAAATATCTCCTATTTCATTTCCAGCTAACTACCTGTCGCTCTGTCATAATAAGAATGGCTGTCAGGTTTTTTTCCCCCAAATGCAAGGAAGTTCCCCCCCAAAAAAAATTGGAGGGGTAGGGGTGGTCTCTGTCGTTTTGCAAAACATGGTCTGGGTTAACATTTTCTTTCTACTGAATTTTTTTTAAAGTAAACAACAAAAATTTTTTTTTTTAAAGTACCTTCTCCCCCCCCCCCCCCCCCCCCCCCCCCAAAAACCCCAAGTGACATAAGATTCAAACACAGTCACCATAACCACCCCCCCCCCCCCCCCCCCAAAAGCCAATACAAAATGAAAGTACAAGTAACAAATATTAGAACACATTCCTACATAACTGAACTTTCCTAGTATTTTTTTTTTGTTTTTACAAATTCTTTCTTTTCTTTTTTCTTTTTTTGTTGTTGCTTTTTTCTCCTTTAAACAGAAAACACATATTTTGGCTATTCTAGGTGACAGACAAAACTACTTTCTACTCGGGCTGCCATCTTGATGCCAGACCATTTCATACAGCTGTCAAATTTATTATTATTTATCAAAACAAAACTTTCCAATACTATTGCAAGCCGGTTATTACTTTAAAAATAATAATAAAGAAGAGAAGTAGACACTTACCTGTCCATTTAGAGTAAGAATCCCTGACTGTTTCATAATCTCTTCGATCTTTTGGTCAATTTCAACACTGCAACACACACACACACACACACACACACACACACACACACACACACACACCACACACACACACACAGATCAAAATTCAGCAATGGCCTTTAGAACACACTATTTTTTCAGAAAAAAGTAACCTTTTTCTTTTTTTAGAAAACAATATCAGATAATTTATTTCCTTGATTGAAATGAGTCCCAGCAGAATTATCCAAGTAGTGTATCAACCATCCACTGCTACTACTACTACTACTACTACTACTACTATGCAGCACAATTACATGAATCGATTTATTTCTAACAAACAAGTGTGCACACACTGCACAATTTTGACTAGATTTGATTCCACTCTTACCAGTACCACAACTTCATAACATGTAGACTATTTGTGAACCTGGCAAATATTTAATCTGAACTTATGTACATCATAATAATAATATATGGAATTTATATAGCGCTGAATCTTGTAAAACAAACAAATCGAAGCGCTTGCACTGAAATCATTTACGCGCATGCAACTTTCCTCAAATATAATAAATAACATATTTCAAATTTATGCACGCGTACGTGCACACACACACACAACGCACACACATCATGAACAAGACACAGCTAAAAGAAGAGTGAGACTGAAAAATACTGGGGGCAAACGCAGTTAAAACAAAATGAACGTGGATAGGCTCAGTGGGAAGACTTGGGACCATACAGTCAAGCTTCATCCACATTATGGATGCGAGTTTGAGAGTGTTTCTCAAATTACCTGACCAACACTGCAGGTGTCTGTATCTCTTGGGCCTGCTTGATGCCGGGATATATTATGAAAGTAAGTCAGGGTTCATACAGACTTGGTGGGAAAAAATTTAGGGCCTTTTTAGGGGCCATTATTTCCAAATTTAGGGCCTAGCCTCAGGGTATCAAAGTGAATGTTATCAACCTTTGTACACATTTACTTTGATAAACCAATCTCAAATTCATGTAAGCAAAGTCTTCTCGTCTACAACTGCATGATGGATATTGATTATTGACACAAATTCAAGTGAAGTTCTAGAATAAAATGTCTTTCACTCATAGATACTACAATGAATTAAAATCCTCACACACTAAAACATCCATGGTGTGATGGAAGTGTCCATGTCTTGAAATACGAAGTAAAGTGAAAACTGAAATAAGTGTCTCTGATTCCAAGATATTTTTCACAAACAGCTAGCAAAGTGAATTTAAAAGACACTATCCCTCAAACTTCATCTGATGTGAACTAGTCTCCTTGCCTTACCAAAGATGCAGATGGTTGCCCGGTACTAGAACTGGTAATAACAATACCCTCACACAGTCACAGTGTCTCTTCCAAATTCTGCTCCTTTAT
The DNA here is from genome assembly GCA_028751875.1 of Rapana venosa. Lineage (NCBI taxonomy): Eukaryota > Metazoa > Mollusca > Gastropoda > Neogastropoda > Muricidae > Rapana > Rapana venosa. The sequence goes on along the minus strand of CM054161.1, from coordinate 23,025,998 downwards.
TTCAATCTCACACATGCGTACATGCAGGAATTCAAACACACACACGCACGTGCGTGCATGCACATGCATGCATGCATAAAAGAGAGAGACAGAGACAGAAACTGAGAAAGACACAGAGAGAGGCTGCTGGACACAAGTTCTCTTCACTATGAATACATGTACAAGTCCCATATGGTCAATGCAGACAGAGAGGTAGGCCTAACACTAGCTTGAAAAGGATGCCAACACCCTCTGCCCAAAGTTGTTGTTTTTTTAAAAACAAGAATCTTCAGATCAAGTCGGCCAATAACTGAATAAGCTGCAAATTTTAAAGTAAAGTCAACTAAATCGGCCACATAGAGCGGTGGAAAATATTCAAACATTTGTATTTTCCCTGTACATTTGTAATATTCAGGCATTTGTGACTTGCCTTATGAATTGGATTTGTTTCTGTATGCATTCTGCAGGAAATCTGTGGGATAATCTCCTCAAATAAAGAATAGATCTGGCTACAGGTTTTATTGTATTCCCATTCAAACACACGACTCTATCACTGACTGCCATTTTGTAAAATGCGCACAGGAGAAACAATAGGCCTTGCTATTCACAGCTCGGCTGTGCTAAAATTGAAAAATCTCGTAGAGAAGGACTGTAGCGCAGTAAACAGAAAACTGGTATTATTTTAACTCATGATTGCAGTTTCATAGTTAAACATCATTTTCCAAACAAATTACGGACATACCATAGGGGTAGGTAGTTTTCGGCATGTAAAAAATAACTGATGAAAGCAAAGCGAATATGCCCTTCCAATGGAGGCAAATTACCTCCCTTGGCAAAATAGGTGGTGCGACATGAATAGCAGATGACAGGCTCTATCGGTCATAATACGATCTTTGGACATCCTTCTTGCTTTCATTTCTCATAAGTTTTATTTTGTGTATTTGTTTAATCTACATTTCAACAGAAACTCTCACTCATGGCTCCCATTTTTAGGGCTTTTTAGGGCCTCCAGGGCCATAGGTCTCATTTTTAGGGCTTTTTAGGGGCCTTATTTTGGATCTTCAAAAATCAGGGCCTTTTAGGGCTTTTTAAGATTTGTACGAACCCTGTAAGTGTAGAGTACAACCCTGTCAAGTAGTCTCAAAGCATATGCACCTCCACAGCAGCATCATTACATCATCCTCATTGTCAATGATCATCATGCAAAAAAAAAAAAAAAAAAAAATTACCTCTGAAAAAAAAAATGAACGTGGATAAGTAAGTGTGAAAGAATACAAATACTGTGAAATGTGTGCATATATGGGATCAAACAGAAAAGCCACAGATAAATATCAACTCTCAGAAGATTGCAAAGAAACAGAGACTGACAAAGAAAGAGAAATAAAGTAAAAGAAAACAGATTGAGAGAGAAAAAAAAAACATGAGAAAGGAAAAGAGTGATTCAAAGATTCTGAAGTAAGCATCAAAATAAAGACTTATTCTAAAACCAGTAACAGATGGGGAAAAAAAAAAGGAAAAAAAAAATCACAAAAAAGGATTTAAGCAAATTTACTTCATAGTTCTGACATAGAGGTTACCTCAGATTTCTTTTCAACATAATTTTTTTTTGTTCTCTGTGTTCAGATGCCTCAGTCCAAGGACTTAATTTTCCTGTATACACTGAGAGAGGCACAGCTTTTCCTTCAGTTTAAAGCCATCTTTAAGTGCATACATGTATATACTAACTTCAACCAGATACTATAATTATTGATGCAAGGATCTATACTCATAATATACTCCTATCTATCTATCTATCTATCTGTCCCGTAGTCTGACGACCGTGGGGGCACCTTCAAAGACTCAGCAACCAGTTCCCTCCATTCCTCTCTCTGTTCTGCCTTTCTCAGGGTTTTGTTGAGTTCTAGGCCTGTCCATTCACTGATGTTATCCTCCCAGCTCTTCCTTGGTCTGCCTCTTCTTCTTCCTCCTTGGACAGTGCCTTGCAAAAATGTCTTTGTAATTCCTTGGGATCTTGTGACATGCCATACCACTTAAGTTTACGCTTTTCACGATCGTTAGAAGGTTCTCATAGGGTCCAATGGTTTGCTGGATTCTGTTATGCACGCTTTCGTTGCTTATGTGGTCTTTGTAGGAGATGCCAAGGAGTCTCCGAAAGCATCTCATCTCCACTGCCTGTACTCTTCTCTCCAAATCTGCAGTCAGGGTCCATGATTCACAGGCATACAGAAATATGGATATGACAAGGAGCGCATTAGTCTGATCTTGGAGATAAGTGAGATATTCTTATCTCTCCAGATGGTGTTTAGTTTTGACAAAGCTGTTATTGTCTGTGCAGTCCTGCATACTACTTCTGGCTTGGATCCCTGGTCGGATACAATGGCTCCCAGGTACTTGAAGCTTTGAACTGTTTCCAGCTTCTGGTCATTAACCCTGATATCAGTGCTAATGCCGTTGGTGTTATTAGTCATCAGTTTGGTCTTCTCTGCACTGATTTCCATGCCATATGTTTTGGAGGCCTTATCCAAGTGTTCTGTTAGGCTGGCAAGCTCTTTTTCTGATCCTGCTATTCCATCAATGTCATCTGCGAAGCGGAGGTTTGTGATCGTTCTGCCACCCAATGCTGACTGATCCTTCATGATGTTCCAGTGCATCAGCCATGATTCTCTCAAGGAAGATGTTGAAAAGAGTGGGTGAGAGTAGACAAGACACATGAAAAAAGGCACAGGTAACTGTTCAAACGTTTTCAACTCGTACAAAATGTCAGTAACAAGTTTGGAACTTGGAAGAGAAGCAAAGATGTTTAGTAGGCAGAGCAGAAACAACAACAAAAAATCCCAGCTGATTGAAATCAAAGGCCTTTTCCTACTAAGAGATCGGTATATATTTTACTGTATATGTGTTGTGCATTACTGACGCATCAAACAACGCATCATTACTCATTACAACAACTGATCTCTACACAGTCTAAACTGTCCATATTCGTAAGGACTTGCCACTATTTCTCCCAAACACATCCGACGATGTAAAAAGGCAAAAAAGAGAAGAAGACTGCCCATAGGTATTCATCACAGCATCAAGCTAAACTACTGGTCAAAAAGAGTAAAACGTAAGGATAGTGAAGGTAGTACTAAAATGAAACAGATGACTGAACAAGACAATCAACGGTCAACACACCTATCGGGCTGAGGTCGGCTCTGGTTGCGGTGTGGACCATCAAAGTGGAAATGCATGTTCCGACGACGGCCAGAGGAGGGGGCTGAACTGGAGCGTGAAGAGGAGATGGGTAAGCTGCTTTCACTGCCACCATTGCCCACTGCAACATTCATCATCACTTTCATTGTCATCTTTGTCTCAAGACTAGTCAATACACACAAAAAAAGAGAGAGCTATTTTAGTATTTTACAACAAAAATCATCACTGCATCAGTCTGCTAATTTCTCTCATCCTACTATTTCAGTATTTGCCAGAAGATTTGTGTCCATTCCTTCTATTTCCTATAATTTGCCATAAAACTCTGAGCATGAGTCCTACTCCCTGAGTACAAGTAGTCTTTGCACCAGCACAATCGCTTTTTCAACCAAATTTGAAGAATGAACAAGAGCAGAAAATTACCACAGCAAAACTAAAAAGCCATTACCATAATTCTCACCAGTTACCAACTCACCGTAGAATATTTTTTAGAAAAAGCAAACTAAAAACAAAACCATAAAATACAAAAAACAAAAAATCCTGACTGTAAAAGACAAAAATAATTCAGGATCCGTTTTGCAGTCAAACATGGAACGGCATGCAGTTCGGAGTCATGCTGCAAGTTTTGCTTCACCTGCACGTGAGAACGAGCCAGGTGCTACCTGATACACTACACTTACACTCAGTGATCTACTGCAGATAAGTGGTCAAGCAGTAATATTACACTTGTCGAAAATTTACGGTCAAACTAGGACTGATCTTGTCTGAAGCTGTACTTAATCCCCTGAGAACGAGAAGAAAGGCTACAGCCCAGTCAGACAGACCAGCATAGGATTTCACCTGTGCCCTCTCTCTGCCATAGGGACTGTGTCATTCCTGTGTTGGACTGGCCAGCCACAACCGATGCTGTACCAGAATTAACATCTAGAGCGCAACTCCATAGTCTTCCGAGACTGAAGCCGTGAAGGATGCCATGACTTTATCCCCACCACAACCTACTGAGTGGTAGTCTGGATGCTGTTCTTGTGGATATGTTTTTAAAATGAGGCACAATGTGCTATAGTATTAATCATTATGCTAAGTTCAGCAGCCAAAATCACAATTTTAAAAAAAGGTGTGGGGGTGGGGGATTTCTCTATTTCTGTCACAATGGTGGCTACTTATCTTATGAAACAACTTTGTCACTTGACAGACTGTCTTCTATATAACTAACTGATGAGTAAAGTTTCCATACAAACTAATTGTGCTTTGTTATGATTATTGTTGTTGCTATTTCTCATATGTACAGTATAATTACCACTGAAATCACAAACTTAACTAAGCTCTAGAGTACATAAACTGAAAATAGTGAGCTCTTTTTCTTGTTGTTGTTAAAGGCAGCTTTATAAATATAATATATTATTTTTCTGGTTTTGTTTTAAAGCTGTTCACTTGTTAGATTAGAAAACAATGAAAAAAGGGCAAATATTTTTTCTAACAACTAAAAATCTCAAGAGTTGAAAAACAGTACTAGATCTCCTAATTTAACCCCCCCCAAAAAACAACAACAACACAACAACAACAAACAAACAACAACCCAAAACCCAGCAATATTTTCAAAATGTAAAAAACAAAATGTAAAATGTCTATATTACATGACACCTGAGAGCATGCTTAAAAAAAAAATGTCATCACTTCCTACCAGCACAAAATGGCCTACTCTTCTGACAGGCAGAACAGGTTTCTAATAGTAATACATGTGCGCAAGATATCCGGCATGCATTCGGACACATGACCACGGTTTATAATTTCATCTTAAGGAATTTAGGGGGAGTTGAGTCAGTACTGATGTAGTTAACTCCAGGTGAAAATTCCCCTCAAACTAACAGGTGCCTGAGTGGTGGCTTGATCTTCAGATTGTCAGATCATGAGCGCAATGCTCTAACCAGTTGGCCATCTCCCCTCCCCCTACCAATGTAAAATTCAACAGTAAAGCTGGCCTGACTATGTACTATAGCGCAATTCCTTTGCACTTTGCACAGACATCCCCCCCCCCCCCCCCCTTTTCTTTTTTTGGTTAAATATCACTGCAATCTTCTTCTTCTCTTTTTTTATCATATTTCTCCCAGGGGAGGTTTGACATTGATGAGCCTTCTCCATCTCTCTCTGTTTTGAGCTTCCTCCTTATTTATGCCCCTTTCTCTAAGATCATCTGCAATACAGACAGCCCAGGTTTTGCTAGGTCTTCCCTTTGGTCTCTTTCCATCCAGTACGAAGTTCATTGCTCTTTTTATGATGTGGTGGTCTGCTTTCTGTTGAACATGCCCAAACCAGCGCAGTCTATAGGTACTAGCTACAGACTTCAGATCATCAACTTTGTACATTCTCCATAGTTCTTCATTTGTGATCCTCTGCAATATATTACAATAATATTGATGTCATTTTCATTGTATGTGAAGTTACTGACCCAACCAAAGTTTTACTTATTAGTATCTCAGTATCTGTTGCAACCAATAATTTGGTAACCAGTGTAAAACACTGATCAATGTCCATATGCCCCCATAAAAACAGAGAGAAGTCTTTAGATTTGGCCAACAAAATTGTGGCCACATAACTACAACTTAATTATATTATATAAGTAAAGCTTTCAATTTCATGTTGAGCTATGGCTATCAGTATCACTGTTGAAGTGTTATCTAAATGCTACAATGTAAAACTGATGGGTGCTTGTTGGTTGGAGAACTTTCTTTTTACAGCCCCCCCCCCCCCCCCCCCCTTGGTTTTCTGAGTAAGTCATTTGTTTTCTTGTTACTAGTTGTTAGTGTAACTTAGTACTAGTCACATAGTAATCACTGATCAGACTCTCCCCCCCCCCCCCCCCCCCCCATCTGTTTTTCAAGTAGGTCATTGGGTTCCTTGCTTGTGTAACATTAGCACTAATCACATAGTAATCAATATCATAATGCAGGCTTGGTATTGTTTTAATATGCAGATTATGCCTTCACTAATCAGTAACCTGATATTAGTAAAAAATTACATTATATAACTGTTTGTTCATGGTAACTTGTGGGTTACTGAATGACAACAACAGTACAGCTATCATGATTGTGTTTTAAACCACTTTTCTTCAAAACAGTTGTTTAGATCATTATAAAAGTAAAACTAAATTAGTAAATAACTGTAGCATCCAGCAAGATCACGTATCTTAAAAACTAAATCATGCACCAGCACAAACCAGCACAGTCTTCTCTCGACAGTCCAATAAATCTGTCATGGAATAAAAGCACCAAAGACTTAGCCTAGGAGCTACTTTAGCAGCAGCTGAACTTCCATCCCAAACAAAACATTCAGAGCTGGCATTACTATCAAAGTATTTCTGAGGCGTTTCTGAAGATTTGATTGTGAAACTGCCATTGTAATAAATGTAATGATACTGATAGTTTCACGATCTGGACATAATTTATAACTAAAACCTCTTATGCTTCTTGACAGATATCCACATTTACGAAGGCGCCAACAGCAACATAAAATCTGAAAATGACAAAAGTAACTGACCAATAATACGAGGTTGATTACAATGCTGTTTTGGTAGTATATAACATTTAAACACTTATATACATATAAGCAAGCACGTGATAAATACACATAAACATAAAAACCGAAACGCTGGAAGTGGAAATTCCAAAATGAGAACAGGATGTGCAGAATCCCAGAAACCAAAATAAAAACAAATTGACAGGTGATAATAGCGTTCTTCAAAACAAAGTAAAAGGATGATCGACAATTCAAATACACACATAATCTTGGTCGTCGAGGACTAGGAGACCCTGTCTCCGCATTCCGTGTTCGCCTGTCATCTTCAAGCGACCTATTTTCGGCCATAAGCCGTTGCTGGAGATCGTCCAGCCTACTTAGAAATGAAGAAGTCGACATTTTGGATTGTGATCACATGATACAGTGTCGGCTCTCAATTTAATGTTTAGATAGTTTCGTACTAATATTGTGCAACGCTGTGAAAAGCATTATGTTTTATTCACAATACGATTTAAATTATTTAAAAATTAAGAAATATACAATAAAAATATTCATTGAAGAGAGTCGTGTGGCCAAATAACACAAGTACTGAAAAGAATAGCTCCATTTAAATTTATTATTGTTGTCTGCTAACACGATTTATCTCCCATTCAATTTTCTCGAGCTCTAGCTGGCAAATGAAAAAAAAAAATCTTAGTAAAGGCATGTAGATGGGGGGAAAATTTGATAAAAGAGAATTGGATTTACAATTACTGATTTGTTTTGTTTCTGACCAGTAGGCGAGGCGACCTTTGGACAGGAGTTAGTGCCGGGAAAGTGATAGGCGACATCCAGTGAATGGAAAGCACTATGGTCAAATATCACTGATAGTGAAAAGGCGTAAAATCTGAAGAAGGAACAAACGAACGAAGCGCTATCGTCCCTCAGTGATTGTCCGATTACTGTATTGTGTCAAGACTGGGAAATTCGGGTTGCAACAAGATACATGACAACAGTACATACAAAAATCAATCATAAACACATAATTATGCACATGAGATTTTTTTCCCCGAAAGCATGGTCAAACAAGAGAAGTAAACTGACGAAATCGCTCATCAGTGTAAGAAAACGCGCCCGCGCGTGCACACACACACACAAACTTACTTTCAAGAGCTTGATTGTCCTTATTTTTAATGTTTTTATTTGTTTGGGTGTTTTGGAAAGGGTTATTTCCCTTTGTTTATATTGCGTGAGATTATGAGTACTTACTTAATCGATTGTGAGTATTGGGTTATTATTAAGATAGATGTATCCCTACGGGCGGGAACTGGATGTAGAAAGCACATGAGTGCTTATTCATTATCCTCGAAATTAAAGACTTTTGTCATTGTCATAAAAGAATGTGCCATTGTTTGACAACAACAACAACAACAAACAACACACACACACACACACACACACACACACACACACACACACACACACACACACACACACACACACACACTGGATGACTGGATGGGGAAAATGCACATAAGTGCTTATTCCATTATCCTCGATATAAAAGAATAAAATAAAAATAATCACACACACACACACACACACACACACACACACACACACACACACACACACACACACACACACACACACACACACATCCTTATTGCAGCATCTCATCCGAAGGACTTTTGGGGAGAGTGGAGTCTGCACTGATGTGAACTCCAGGGGAAAATATTCCCCTTGAACGGGAATCGAACCCGGGTCGTCAGATTGCCAGCGCAAATGTTCTAACCACTAGGCTATCCCGTCCCCCAGAGAGAGAGAGAGAGAGAGAGAGAGAGAGAGAGAGAGAGAGAGAGAGAGAGAGAGATGACCATTTTTTTTCCCCTCGAAGATAATGAAATAAGCACTCGTGTGCTTTTTTTACATCCAGTCCCCATGTGTATGCGGTTTTGTAAATTTTGTCATCTGTTCCCACCGGCACACAATGGCCTACTCTTTCGAAAAGCGGAACAGGATTTAACGTGTGCACAAGATGTTCTGCGCATGCGTTCGCACACGGGGCCTCGGTTTATAGTCTCATCCGAAAGACTTTTGGGGAGAGTGGAGTCGGCACTGATGTTAACTCCAGGGGAAAGTATCCCCCTTGAACGGGAATCGAACCCGGGTCGTCAGATTGCCAGCGAAATGTTCTGACCACTAGGCTATCCCGTCCCCCAGAGAGAGAGAGAGAGAGAGAGAGAGAGAGAGAGAGAGAGAGAGAGAGAGAGAGAGAGAGAGAGAGAGAGAGATGTTTTTGTGTTAGGCGTTCCCCATCTCACACCTACGCTCGGGGACTGTGCAGAAGGTGACAGACCCTCTCTCTGCTGGGACGTAAGTATAACCTCAACAACAACTATAACAACAACAATAATAACAGAGCCTCTCTACTTGGCAGTTCAGCTCGAACAGGGGGGCCAGGTCTGACTGACACCCACCTGCTGAAGTTAGTAGCTTGTGGACCCTTTACTTTCCTCGTCTCGGGATAGCCTAGTGGTTAGAACATTGCGCTCGGAATCTGACGACCCGGGTTCGAGAGAGAGCGAGCGAGCGGAGTAAGTTTCATCGATCACATCTCCTTCGTTTTCAGACTGAAAAAGTGCAACGCCCTTGAAATGTCCTCTACTACAGACACACGGACCGCAACCATCCAAGTGCCTGTGGTATCGGTGTCTTAATGAACAGCTTATTTCCCCATAATAGTTAGTGTGGTCCCCCACTCTCGATCTCATACTTGCCTAGGCCTAGCACTGTTGTTTCAAGAATTGTATAGGGTTTGGTTTGGTTTTTTTAGGGTGGCCCCTGGCGCCAAAGTGAGATGATGACTTGCGACCACAGTCCCTAATTCGGATAACTCAGCTGGGACTCTAATATGATCTCACCACCACCACCACCCCCTCCCCGCCTGCCTCATTTCAGCCAACTACAACAGTCAGACAGGCACTCACCGCCTGGTCCATAAAGTCATAAACACAACACCAAAAAAAACAAAGGACGGTCTCACCCTCGCAAAAAGCCAAGTGTTACCATCAACACCCGGATCCCATCGGCCTGCAACCCGCGACAGGTCTGATACTGGCTATATAGATAATAATAATAATAATAATAATAATAATAATAATAATAATAATAATAATGTATGGAATTTATATAGCGCTGAATCTTGTAAAGCAACAAATCAAAGCGCTCAAGATACTACAGAACTACTCTCTACAGGACTTTCAAGGCCAAGTACCAAAAAAATACAGTTTGCAGACAGTTGCAGTTGCAGACAGTTGCAGTTGCAGACAGTTACAGTTGCAGACAGTTACAGTTGCTGACAGACAGTTACAGTTGCAGACAGTTACAGTTGCAGACAGTTACAGTTGCAGACAGTTGCAGTTGCTGACAGTTGCAGACAGTTACAGTTGCAGACAGTTACAGTTGCTGACAGTTACAGTTGCAGACAGTTACAGTTGCTGACAGTTACAGCTTCCCATCATTTCCCCACAGCCAGATTCATCAATGCCCGTCTGGGAACAACTCCTATACCACGCGTTCAAAAGACGACGTAACGCTGACAATTAGAGACTTGTTGGTGGAGACCCTTGCCGATTTTGCCAAGTCAACAGGCCTTTCTCTGAACTCTCTCCCCCCCCCCCCCCCCCCCCTCTCCCTCTCTCTCCTCCATCAAGAGATAGAAGATGAAAGGTTGGGGGGGGGGGGGGGGGCAAGGGAGGGAGAGAGGGGGAAGGGAAAGAGGATGAGGGTGAGAGGGGAAAAGGGAGAGAGAGAGAGAGAGAGAGAGAGAGAGAGAGAGAGAGAATGCGAATGGGAATGCGAAACGTTTATTCAGATTTAGGCCTAGGCCCCATTCTGAAGGGGATACACATGGTATTAACACAAGTATGAAGTTGGATATGAATTCCTATAAGCATCATACAACATTTTAACAGGCGTTCTTCCATTAAAAATAAAAATAAATGTATTACAGCTCTATAGATTATGTTGCCACAGTATATAATATTCTCAAAGCTTTGTAAGTATGCAGTGCCAAATTATATAGTATATTCTCATTTTGAGATGCCATAAGTAAATTGAATCTAAAGCGACATGGATTATTATAGAATTTAGGCTGAATTAATTCAGTTCTCAAATCATGAAGAACAGGGCAGCATAACATGAAATGAACTTCATATTCCTCAGAACTATGACATAACCGGCACATTGTCACGTTATCAGTCTCCCTCTTTTTATATCTGAACCGGTGACATGCTATGTCTGATACACCTAACCTAGGATTTGTCAACGCACTCTTTACATATCTATTCATTGGAGAGAGAGAGGAGAGAGAGGAGAGAGAGGGGAGAGAGAGAGAGAGAGAGAGAGAGAGAGAGAGAGAGAGAGAGAGATTGTTTCCCAATCTCATACTCAGGAAGCACACAGAATAATTATGCGGATTGACAACGGAAGGTTTTGTTTGTGTGATTGTTTGTTTGCGTGATTGCTTGTTTGATTGATTGATTGATTGTTTAAGTAGAAGTTGCCGAGAAAGAA
>CM054161.1:23002260-23004760 GCA_028751875.1 Rapana venosa | reverse complement strand
ACTACACTACACTACAATACAATCTACTACAGCACAATACAAACGCACTACAATACAATATGCTATACTATACCACAATACAACACACTTCAATACAATATACTACAAACACAATACAACACACTACAATACAGTATACTGCAACACAACACACTACAATACAATACACTATACCACAATACAACCACACAACAATACAATATATTACAACACAACACAACACACTACAATACAATATACTACAACACGATACAACACTATACAATACACTATACTACAACACAATACAATACAATATACTACAACACAATACAACACACTACAATACAATACAATACAACAAAATACAACACACTACAATACATTATACTACAACGCACTACAATACAATATACTACTACACGATACAACACAATACAATCAATATACTACACACAACACAATATACTACTACAGCACAATCCAATAAACTACAACAAAACACAACACAATAAAACACACTACAACACAATATACTACTACAACAAATACAATAAACTACAACACAACACAAAACAATACAACACACGACAATACAATATACTACTACAACACAATACAATATACTACTACAACACAATACAATATACTACTACAACACAATACAATATACTACAACACAACACAAAAACAATACAACACACGACAATACAATATACTACTACAACACACTACAATACAATATACTACTACAACACAATACAATATACTACTACAACACAAAACAATACTACTACAACACAATACAATATACTACTACAACACAATACAATATACTACTACAACACAAAACAATACAACACACGACAATACAATATACTACTACAACACAATACAATATACTACTACAACACAATACAATATACTACTACAACACAAAACAATACTACTACAAACACAATACAATATACTACTACAACACAATACAATATACTACTACAGCACAATCCAATAAACTACAACACAAACACAAAACAATACAACACACGACAATACAATATGCTACTACAACACACTACAATACAATATACTACAACACACTACAATACAATATACTACTACACGATACAACACAATACAATCAATAATATACTACACCACAACACAATATACTACTACAGCACAATCCAATAAACTGCAACACAACACAAAGCAATACAACACACGACAATACAATATACTACTACAACACAATACAATATACTACTACAACACAATACAATATACTACTACAGCACAATCCAATAAACTACAACACAACACAAAACAATACAACACACGACAATACAATATGCTACTACAACACAATACAATATACTACAACACAATACAATATATTACTACACCACAATACAATATACTACTACAACACAATACAAATATACTACTACAACACAATACAATATACTACAACACAACACAATACAATATACTACTACAACACAATACAATATACTACAACACAATACAACACAATATAATACAATACAACACAAAACAATACAACATACTACAACACAACACAACACAACATACTACAACACAACACAGCACAACACAACAAAACAATACAACACACTTCAACACAACTACAACACACGACAAACAACACAACACAATACATAACAACACTGTTTTTATTACAAGATTCAGCGCTATATAAATTCCATATATTATTATTATTATTAACACTACACAACACGTTGGTTACCCAGAACCGAGGCCAGTGTCCCCCGTTTCCCAGCCGCTGTGTGCCTCCAAACCAGTGTCGCTGGACTGGGGCACCCCCCCGCCTCCGCTCTCCCCGCTCCCTTCTACACTGCCATTCATCCTGTCACATACAGACAGACCAAGGATTGCACAGAGAAAATGAAATGTGTGTGTGTGTGTGTGTGTGTGTGTGTGTGTGTGTGTGTGTGTGTGTGTGTGTGTGTGTGTGTGTGTTGTGTGTGTGTGTGTGTGTTGTGTGTGTGCATGTGTGTGTGTGTGTGTGTGTGTTGTGTGTGTGTGTGTGTGTGTGTGTGTGTGTGTGTGTGTTGTGTGTGTGTGTGTATGTGTGTGTGTGTGTGTGTGTGGTTGTGTTGTGTTGGGTGTGTGTTTTCGCGATGTGTGTTTTGTTGTGCTGTGTTGTGTGTGTGTGTGTGTGTGTGTGTGTGTGTGTGTATTTGACAATGACAATGACAATGACAAATTCTTTTATTTCGAGGATAATGAATAAGCACATATGTGCTTTTTTACATCCAGTCCCCGCCCGTTAGGGATACATCTTAATAATAATAACCCAATACTTATACAGTCTCACGATAAAAACAAGGGGAAATAACCCTTTTCAAAACAGCTCCCCCCAACAACCACCCCCCCCTCCCCAAAGCAAGCAAATAAAAGAAAACCCTAAAATACCACCCCCACCCCCACCCCCCAAAAAACCCTAACCAAAACAAACAAACAAACAAAAAGAAAG
>CM054161.1:22957260-22997260 GCA_028751875.1 Rapana venosa | reverse complement strand
ATCTGGAAAGCTCCCACCATAGTTTGTGATGTCCAGATCCTTCATCTGAAAGCAAGCATCAAAACACCACAAGCAGAGGGGGTTAAAGGGGACAGATACCAACAACCGCCCGAAGGTCAGACGTTATTGGAAAAAACATCAAAACAACACAAGGAGGGGGTTAAAGGGGATAGATACCAGTGACTGGTGGAACGTCAGTTGTTATTGGAAAAAAATCAAAACACAAGGGGTTAAAGGGGACAGATACCAACAACCAGCCGAATGTCAGTGTTATTGGAAAACATCAAAACAACACAAGGAGGTGTTTAAAGGGGACAGATACCAACGACTGGTGGAACGTCAGTCGTTATTGAGAAACACATCAAAACAACACAAGGAGGGGTTAAAGGGAACAGATACCAAAGACCGGAGGAACGTCAGTCGTCATTGGAAAAACATCACAACAACACAAGGAGGGGTTAAAGGGGACAGATACCAACGACTGGTGGAACGTCAGTCATCATTGGAAATATATATCAAAACAACACAAGGGGTTAAAGGGGACAGATACCAACAACCGCCCGAAGGTCAGTCGTTATTGGAAAAAACATCAAAACAACACAAGGAGTGGTTTAAAGGGGACAGATACCAATGACTGGTAGAGCGTCAGTCATCATTGGAAAAAATCAAAACACTAGGGGTTAAAGGGGACAGATACCAACGACCAGCAGCGGAACATCAGTCGTCATTGGAAAAACATCAAAACAACACAAGGAAGGGTTTAAAGGGGACAGATACCAACGACCAGCCGCGGAATGTCAGTCATCATTGGAAAACATCAAAACAATGCAAGGGGTTAAAGGGGACATATACCAACAACCGAGGGAACGTCAGTCGTCAATGGAAAAAAATCAAAACACAAGGGGTTAAAGGGGACAGATACCAACAACGGCCCGAAACGTCAGTCGTCATTGGAAAAAACATCAAACCAACACAAGGAGGGGTTTAAAGGGGACAGATACCAACAACCGCCCGAGGGTCAAAACGTCATTGGAAAAACATCAAAACGCAAGGGGGTTTAAAGGGTGCATGACAGCAGGGAAAAAACCTATTTATACCTAGCTTCCTTAGTTTCCTCTCTTTCTTTCTGCCTCTAGGCCAACACCTTTCTCTCTCTGCCTCTAAACTATCACCTTTCTGTCTCTTCCTGTAAACCATCACCTTTCTCTCTCTGCCTCTAAACCGTCACCTTCCTGCTTCTGAACCATCACCTTTCTCTCTCTACCTCTAAACCTCACCTCTCTCTACCTCTAAACCATCACCTTTCTCTCTCTTCCTCTAAACCATCATCTTTCTCTTTCACCTTTCTCTCTCTGCCTCTAAACCATCACCTTTCTCTCTCTTCCTCTAAACCATCACCTGTCTCTCTCTTCCTGTAAACCATCACCTTTCTCTCTCAGTCTCTAAACCATCACCTTTCTCTCTCTGCCTCTAAAACATCACCTTTCTCTCTCTGCCTCTAAACCATCACCTGTCTCTCTCTTCCTGTAAACCATCACCTTTCTCTCTCTGCCTCTAAACCATCACCTTTCTCTCTCTGCCTCTGAGCCATCACTTTTCTCTCTACCTCTAAACCATCACCTTTCTCTCTCTGTCTCTAAACCATCACCTTTCTCTCTCTGTCTCTAAACCATCACCTTTTTCTCTCTGCCTCTAAACCATCACCTTTCTCTCTCTTCCTCTTAATCATCACCTGTCTTTCTGCCTATAAACCAACACCTTTCTCTCTCTGCCTATAAACCATTACCTTTCTTCATGCCTCTAAACCATCACCTTTCTCTCTCTGCCTCTAAACCAACACCTTTCTCTCTCTGCCTCTAAACCATCACCTTTCTCTCTCTGCCTCTAAACCATCAACTTTCACAGCATGCATATAACATTGAAACGTTTGATTCCAATCTTGCATTGTCCTCGCATGAATTTAATGCTAAATTGATAAATTGTATGCATTCCAAAATGAAGAAAACACACTTTGAAAACATTTCTTGCTCACGGAAAGTAGAAATTTTAATGTATAAAATAAGGCTAAATGCATGGAACACCAAATATACTAAAATTATGACATGTTGCTGTTCTCAATCTCTTTTAATCCACCATTTATTGTTTGATTGCCCAATCCTTACTGACCTGTTTAACAGAAGAGGAATAGACATTCATAAAAAATATGCCACTGTGCAAGAAGTTTTATATGACTCTCGGCAGTTCATAACATCAGTTGCTGAGGTTATATATTCTTCCCCTTTAAGACCTCTACTGTAGATAGTTGTAAGAATATAAATATACATAAATATAATTTATATATATATATATATATATATATATATATATATATATCTTGGCTTGAATGCGGGCGTGTCCTTATCACCAAGTAGTGAATGGACATAAAACAAAAACAAACAAAACAAAACATATAATTATCAGTTCTACCTGATCTTTACCACCCGTGCACCTTCTTCCCACTGATTCTGTACAAGACTAACCCACAGGCAGGACATCTTTAAAACTGATGGCAGAAGTAACCTAATCATTTCTCTGAGATGTTCGGAAATCGGATGGCAGAAGTAATCTCTCTAAATACATATTCAGAAATCGGATGACAGAAGTAGCCTAATCATCTCTCCAAATAGATGTTCAGAAATCGGATGACAGAAGTAATCTCTCTAAATACATATTCAGAAAACTGATGGCAGAAGTAACCTAATCATTTCTCTAAATACATATTCAGAAAACTGATGGCAGAAGTAGCCTAATCATCTCTCTAAATACATATTCAGAAAACTGATGGCAGAAGTAGCCTAATCATCTCTCCAAATAGATGTTCGGAAATCGGATGGCAGAAGTAATTTCTCTAAATACATATTCAGAAATCGGATTACAGAAGTAGCCTAATCATCTCTCTAAATACATATTCAGAAAACTGATGGCAGAAGTAACCTAATCATTTCTCTAAATACATATTCAGAAAACTGACAGCAGAAGTAGCCTAATCAACTCTCTAAAATACATATTGAGAAAACTGACGGCAGAAGTAGTTTAATCATCTCTGTAAACATCATATTCAGAAAACTGACAGCAGAAGTAGCCTAATCATCTCTCTGAGATGTTCGGAAATCGGATGGCAGGAGTAATCTCTCTAAATACATATTCAGAAATCGGATGGCAGAAGTAGCTTAATCATCTCTCTAAATACATATTCAGAAAACTGATGGCAGAAGTAGCCTAATCATTTCTCTAAATACATATTCAGAAAACTGACAGCAGAAGTAGCCTAATCATCTCTACAAATAGATGTTCGGAAATCGGATGGCAGAAGTAATCTCTCTAAATACATATTCAGAAATCGGATGACAGAAGTAGTTTAATCATCTATCTAAATAGATATTCAGAAAACTGATGGCAGAAGTAGCTTAATCATCTCTCTAAATACATATTCAGAAAACTGATGGCAGAAGTAGTTTAATCATCTCTCTAAATACATATTCAGAAAACTGATGGCAGAAGTAGTTTAATCATCTCTCTAAATACATATTCAGAAAACTGATGGCAGAAGTAGCCCTAATCATCTCTCTAAATACATATTCAGAAAACTTATGGTAAAAGTAGCTTAATCATCTCTCTAAATACATATTCAGAAAACTGATGGCAGAAGTAGTTTAATCATCTCTCTAAATACATATTCAGAAAACTGACGGCAGAAGTAGCTTAATCATCTCTGTAAATACATATTCAGAAAACTGATGGCAGAAGTAGCTTAATCATCTCTGTAAATAGATATTCAGAAAACTGATGGCAGAAGTAGCTTAATCATCTCTCTAAATACATATTCAGAAAACTGATGGCAGAAGTAACCTAATCATTTCTCTAAATACATATTCAGAAAACTGATGGCAGAAGTAACCTAATCATCTCTCTAAATACATATTCAGAAAACGGATAGCAGAAGTAGCCTAATCATCCCTGTAAATACATATTCAGAAAACTGATGGCAAAAGTAATCTCTCGAAATACATATTCAGAAAATTGATGGCAGAAGTAGTTTAATCATCTCTGTAAATACATATTCAGAAAACTGATGGCAGAAGTAGCCGTAATCGTCTCTCTAAATACATATTCAGAAAACTGATGGCAGAAGTAGCCCTAATCATCTCTCTAAATACATATTCAGAAAACTGATGGCAGAAGTAGCCTAATCATTTTTCTAAATACATTATTAAGAAAACTGATGGCAGAAGTATCCATAATCGTCTCTCTAAATACATATTCAGAAAACTGACGGCAGAAGTAGCTTAATCAACTCTCTAAATACATATTCAGAAAACTGATGGCAGAAGTAGCCGTAATCGTCTCTCTAAATACATATTCAGAAAACTGATGGCAGAAGTAGCCGTAATCATCTCTCTAAATACATATTCAGAAAACTGATGGCAGAAGTAGCCATAATCGTCTCTCTAAATATATATTCAGAAAACTGACGTCAGAAGATCAACTTTCTCCCTTAAGACTTACCTTGACAAGAAAAATACTTTCTGAAGACCTCCAACAAGGCTCTGGCTCTATCTATCTGAAACAAATTCAGTAGTTTGAAAAACCAACCATCCAACACTCTTTATATACTTTTCAAACACTAACCATTATGACGGCGCTAAAATACACGTCAGCAAAATCAACTCAATCAGAGTGATGGATCATCAACCAGTAATTGGATTAATCATCACCTCGAAGTAAAACCAATCACTCAGAGAAGTGACACAAATCCTCAATGATGTCTTCATTATTTGCTTTTCATAGACTATGGGAATGGGAGAGAGTTTTCAGTCAAATTGGAAACCCTACTGGCTTGCATCTAGCACTCTGCCTACTGCCATAAAGGAGCTCTCTTACACACACGTGACAAATCGCTTGACACCTTACCAACGCTCTCACACACCAGTGAGGCGTCTTTGGTCCAGTCTCCTTGCTGACTCGTCCACTCTGTTTTTAGCACCTAGGTGTTGTTCAACCCACTGCTAGAAGTAGGCCTAGTCTTTTTCTGTACCAGCTCGCCATTGGTTCCTATCTAGCACCTCTGTGTACTGGCCTGTTCTATTCAGTAACTTGTTTAACTGCCTGTCCTTTTCTTTGTCAACCCTCGATCTGTTAAAGGGAACTCGCTACCTGCTTGAGGGGTGGTTGGACCACAAAGTCTATCCATGTTGCAGCAGTCTTTGCCAAGTGATTTGTCTTTTAGGTGTTGCAGAAACAGCGCCAGGAGTGTGACCTTCTTTATTGTGTTGTACCAAAGCCTTGTTAGGTCTTTATTAGCAACAGAGTGGTGACGTGTTTAAAATAGTTTGTTATGTGTACCCATCTACATATCATTCTGTTTCTTCTTCATCCAAATGTTGTCGTTTGTCACATGAGCGAAAATGCGTTGCGCTGCCGTTAAGCGCCTGACCAGTCAGACCCAGCGCATCCCATCCGACATCAGCGTGGGTCAGAAATGCTATATTTTAAGTCTTTATGAGGGGAAAAATCGCAGGAGAATGGACCAAGAAGGCAGAAAACAGACAGGAAGGAGGTGACAGAAAAGAAAAAGAACACGGCAGATAGAAAAGAGAGAATTCCTAGCACAGAATGTCCAGAAGGCGTGGATGCTATTTAATACTGAAAGAGCCCCCTGCTTCCACATATGGGAATTCTGTTTCTATGATTATATAAGTTTTCTTTTTTGGGGGTCTCTCTCTCTCTCTCTCTCTCTCTTCTCTCTCTCTCTCTCTCTCTCTCCTCTCTCTCTCTCTCTCTCTCGGGATAGCCTAGTGGTTAGAACATTGCACTCGCAATATGACAACCCGGGTTTGATTCCCGTTCAAGGGGATATTTTTTCCCTAGAGTTAACATCAGTGCAGACTCCACTCTCCCCCAAAGTCCTTCGGATGAGACTATTAACCGAGGCCCCGTGTGCGAACGCATGCAGAACATCTTGCGCACACGTTAAATCCTGTTCCGCTTTTCGTAAGAGTAGGCCATTGTGTGTCGGTGGAAACAGATGAGAGAATTGACAAAACCGCATACACACGGGGACTTGATGTAAAAAAAAAAAGCACATAAGTGCTTATTCCATTATCCTCGATATAAAAGAATAAAATAAAGTTTAAATTAAAAATAAAAACTAAATCAAATTAAATTTAAATTAAAACTAAAAATTAAATTAAAATCTCTCTCTCTTTCTCTCTCTCTCTCTCTCTCTCTCTCTCTCTCTCTCTCTCTCTCTCTCTCTCTCTCTCTCTCTCTCTCTCTCTCTCTCTCTCTCTCTCTCTCTCTCTCTCTCTCTCATAGAACTGCAAGGATGAATCTCTTACTGATCTGTATCTAATTTTTTGGTTGTTTGACTTTTGTATTATTTAGTTTACTTGACCGAGGGATCCATGCAACAACAACAAAAAGAGCCATGATTTGTGCTTATTCCTTTCCCCGCAATAAAAAGATTCATTCATTCATTCATCTTTCTTTCTTTTATTCTGGGTTGCTTAGTTGGTTGGCTGGCTTTTGCCTTTTTGTTCATTGGCTTGCTTTATTGTTTTGTGGTTTTTTCTTGCTCCCTTTTACCCGATAATCGCTAATAAAGTGGATCGGTGATCTAGAGGTAATGCACCTGACTAGAAAGCAAAAAGTCCAGGTCGGAAGTGTGCGGTGGTTCGATCCCCGTTTGGGCCCGAAACTTTTCTCCCATCCATTAGCCTAGACCATGAGTGGTGGTCTGGGCGCTAGTCTTTCGGATGATACGATAAACCGGGGCCCCGTGTCTTACAAATAATTATTTAGCGCACATAAAAGAACCCACAGCAGCAAGAGAGTTGTACCTGGCAAAATTCTGTAGAAAAAAATCCACTCTGATAGGGAAACAAATACAGTTGCAGACAGGAAACAAATGGATGGCGCTGCTCTTGTGGCGACGCGCTCTCCCCGGGGAGAGCAGCCCGAATTTAACGTAGACAAATCTGCCGTGACCTAAGTATATTTTTCGTTTAAAGCGTACAACGTCAACTTTACTAGTATATGGAGAAACGGGCAGATATCCTTTGTCTATTTTGGTCTCTGTTCAAATGGTTCGTTTCTGGATGCGGCTGCTTGACTTTCAGTCTGAACAGCTATCGTCAAATGTTTATCAGATAATGAAAGATTTACATGACAAATCTTTGATTCAATCATCATGGCTAAATAAGATACAAAATGCTTTAGTACAAAGCGGATTTGACTGTTTGTGGGAGAGACAGTGTTTTCAAGTATTCATTCTACATGTTCACAATGTTCTTAATAGAAATGTTGTTAATGAATGGAGAACTAAGCTGTGGAATAATAGTAGATGTCTTTATTATAAAAACTATAAGATCGATTTTGGAATGGAAAAATATATAGCTTGTCTACCAGATGTATATGTTTACGCTCTTATGAAGTTTCGTTGTAGCTGTCACAAGCTTCCTATTGAGGTTGGACGTTTCCATAATATACCAAGGGAAGAAAGAATATGTTCAAAATGCAATAATTGTTTGTTTTAGGGGATGAATTTCATTTTATCATGGAATGTCCCCACTTCAAACATTTACGACAAGATTTTATTCCCCGACATTTTCTTCAACCCATGTCCAGTTATCATTTTTGTAGGCTAATGAAACACAAATCTCGAAAAGTTCTCCTGTCGCTCTCCAAATTCATAAGATTTGCAGGTATTTCTTGAAATTTCAATTATCTTTCACAAGTGTAGATTATGTCCTCCAAAGAAATGTGTATACTTAAAAAATATGTATTGAGTCTTTAATACTGTTTGCTTATCATTTTGCGATGAACTCTTGCTTTTTAGTATATACAGAGAGACAGAGAGAGACAGAGAGAGAGAGAGAGAGAGAGAGAGAGAGCTATGGGGTGTGTATATAGGTGGTTTGGTATGACTGCGGGTGTCTAAATCACCATGTAGTAAACGTACATTAAACAAAACAAAACAAAAGAAGGCCTGGATTAAACAGCATCCCATTTGACATTTAGTTTGAAACGAGCGTCATAAATATTCACAACAACTATTAACGATGCCCGCCATTTTGGATCAAAAGCCTTCGAAAAGTTAATGTTGTTGAGGTAAAAACCGATAGTGATTTGGCTTATGAAATATTATGACAACAATGTTATGTTTCTATTCAAATTTCAAGAGATACAGTGACTGGACACGTTTGCTTATGGAACAATTATTACACGTGTAGGGTAACACTGTTTGAAGTCCTTAGAATGAGACTATAAACCGAGGCCCCGTGTGCGAACGCTCTTAGAACATCTTGCGCACACGTTAAATCCTGTTCCGCTTTTCGAAAGAGTAGGCCATGGTGTACCGGTGGGAACAGATGACAAAATTTACAAAACCGCATACACACGGGACTGGATGTAAGAAAAGCACCTGAGTGCTTATTCCATTATCCTCGATTAAACAACAACAACAAAAACCACCAAAAAACCCACGATAATCATAATTATGAAGCTTTCGATTTGGTTTTGTCATTATCCAATAATAGTTATCCAATGAAAATACTATTGAAAAATGTGCTTAGAAAATGTGTTGTCTAATGATGTGTTTTGCTATACAGCTATGCGCCTTTTAACCTAGAAATTTATTTTATTTTATGTTTTTTAATTTATTTTTTTATACTACTTTAAATCACGGCAGATTTCTCTGCGTGAAATTCGGGCTGCTCTCCCTGCCTGGGGAGAGCGCGTCGCCACAAGAGCAGCGCCACCCTTTTTTTTCCTTTTTCCTGTCTGCAACACTATTTGTATTCTCTATCAGAGTGACTTTTTTTCTACAGAATTTTGCCAGGGACAACTCTTTTGTTGCCGTGGGTTCTTATACGTGCGCTAAATAATTATGTGTAACACACGGAACCTCGGTTTATAGTCTCATTCGAAAGATTAACTACACTTTTTTCTGTTATTTCGATGATGATGGAAAAAGCAGTCATGGGCTTTTTTCATCTAGTCCCCGTGTGTATGCAGTTTTTTTTTCATTTTTATCATCCGTTCCTGCCGGCACACAATGACCTACTCTTCCAAAAAGCGGAACAGGTTTTAATGTGTGCGCAAGATGTTCTGCGTGCGTTCGCACACGGGACCTCGGTCCATAGTTTCATCCGAAGGACTTTTAGGGGGAGTGGAGTCAGCACTGATGTTAACTCCAGAGAAAAAATCCTCTTGAACGAGATTGGAACCCGGGTCAGCAGATCACGAACGCAATGCGTATCACTCTAACCACCGGGCTATCCCGTCCCCCACTTTATGATATGAGGCAATATAGTAACTCATATCTTTGTACAATGAACCTTTTTTTTTTCTTTGTTGTTGTTTTTTTGGTCAGGACCCTGAGGTTAGTAATAATAATAATAATATAATAATAATAATAATAATGATGTATGGAATTTATATAGCGCTGAATCTTGTAAAGCAACAAATCAAAGCGCTCAGATTTTATTTCATACCGCTTTAAGTCACGGCAGATTTCTCTCCGTGAAAATCGGGCTGCTCTCCCAGGGGAGAGCGGGAGAACGCGTCGCCACTTAGCGCTGCGCCACCCTTTCACCCTTCTTTTTTTTTCTTCTTTTTTTTTTTCCTGCAGCTGTATTTGTTTCCCTATCAGAGTGGCTTTTTTTCTAAGAATTTTGCCAGGGACAACTCTCTTGTTGCCGTGGGTTTTTTTACGTGCGCTAAATAATTACGTGTAACACACGGGACCTCGGTTTATCGTCTCATCTGAAAGACTAGCGCCCAGACCACCACTCATGGTCTAATGGATGGGGGAAAAATTTCCGGTCCAAACGGGCTACGAACCGCCGCACACTTCAGACCCGGACTTTTCGCTTTCTAGACAGGCGCGTTACCTCTAGACCACCGATCCACCTTAATATAATAATAATAATAATAATAATAATAATAATAATAATAATAATAATGTATGGAATTTATATAGCGCTAAATCTTGTAAAGCAACAAATCAAAGCACTCAGATGACATGATTTTTTTTATATCGATGATAATGGAATTAGCATTTATGTGCTTTTTTTACATCCAGTCCCCGTGTGTATGCGGTTTTGTAAATTTTGTCATCCGTTCCCACCGGCATACAATGGCCTACTCTTTCGAAAAGCGGAACAGGATTTAACGTGTGCGCAAGATGTTCTGCATGCGTTCGCACACGGGGCCTCGGTTTATAGTCTCATCCGATAGTGAGATTTTGATAGCCGCATTCCGACTTCGGGGACAATATTAAACTATAATATAGGGACATGTCACTTACAGTTTAACAAACAACCCAAATAAACTTGACAAGTCTTCTCATCCGGCGTACTGGGGACGGGATAGAATAGTGGTCAGAACATTGTGCTCGCAATCTGACGACCCGGGTTCGATTCCTGTTCAAGGGGGAATATTTTCTCCCTGGAGTTAACATCAGTGCAGATTCCCCTCTCCCCAAAAGTCCTTCGGATGAGACTAGAAACCGAGGCCCCGTGTGCGAACGCACGCAGAACATCTTGCCCACACGTTAAATCCTGTTCCGCTTTTCGTAAGAGTAGGCCATTGTGTGCCGGTGGGAACAGGTGACAGAATTTATAAAACCGCATAGACACGGGAACTTGATGTAAAAAAAAGAAAAGCACATAAGTGCTTATTGCATTATCCTCGATATAAAAGAATAAAATCAAATAAAAAATAAAAACCTTTCTATCTCACAGTGATTATTCCCAGGTGGGATGAGTGAGTCAGAGTGCATGTTGTGGGCGACCCCCAGGGTGTAAAGCTGGGGAACGCACAACAACAACAACTACTACAACAACACAACAACTACAACAACAACAACGACGACGACGACATATCCAGACATGACATCCCTTGGAACATGATTATATGGAAAATAAAGCAAGAAAAACATATAATTATACGGTTTCGTAGCTACTATCTAGATGGTGGCTATAATTTGGATATGAAATAATATAATGAGAATTGCTTTACAACATAGCTTCAAAAACAGTGAAAGTCATTGCATTGAAATATCTATGGCCACTGATTATAAATATTTTTTAAATAATTTTTTTATATTTTATTCTTTTACATCGAGGATAATGGAATAAGCACTTAAGTGCTTTTTTACATCATAGTCCCCGCGTGTATGCGCTTTTGTAAATTCTGTCATCTGTTCCCTCCGGCACACAATGGCCTACTCTTACGAAAAGTGGAACAGGATTTAACGTGATTTTGAACATGTATGAAGTATATAGATAGATTATGGGGTGGTGACTTTGATTTTTCCAATTTTATTACTGTTTCTGAAGTGGTTATGAAAACTGGTTTTGAAGACCTCTCTCCTTCGGGAGGATCTTAATATGAATTAAATGATAGCATGCTCCAGAATAGGAGAGGCTCTCTCTCTCTCTCTCTCTCTCTTCTCTCTCTCTCTCTCTCTCTCTCTCTCTCTCTCTCTCTCTCTCTCTCTCTCTCTGTCGTTGTCTGTGTCTGTCTCTCTCTCTCTCTCTGTCTCTCTCTCTCTCTGTTTCTTTCTGTGTGTCTGTCTGTCTGCCTGCCTGTCTGTCTGTCTGTCTGTCTGTCTGTCTCTCTCTCTCTCTCTCTCTCTCTCTCTCTCTCTCTCTCTCTCTCTCTCTCTCTCTCTCTCTCTCTCTTCTTTGTTTCTTTCTGTTTGTCTCCCTCCCATTCTTTCTGTCTGCCTGTCTGTCTGCCTGCCTGTCTGTCGGTCGGTCGGTCTGTCTGTCTGTCTGTTTGTCTCTCTGTCACTGTCATTGTCTTTGCCTCTGTCTGTCTCTCTGTCTCTCATTGTTTCTGTCTATCTGTCTGTCTGTCTCTGTCTGTGTCATTGTCCCTGTCTCTCTCTCTCTCACACTGTGGCTGTCTGTGCCTGTCTATCTGTCTCTCATTGTCTCAGTCTGTATGTCTCTCTCACACATTGTCTCTGTCTGTCAGTCTGTCAGTCTGTCTGCCTGCCTGTCAGTCTGTCTGTCTGTCTCTCTTTCTCTCCAGCTCTGTCTCTCTCTCACGATCTCTCTTTTTCATTTTCTTTCTCTTTCTCTTTTTCAATCTTTCTTTTCTTTCTTTTTCATTCTCTTTCTCTTTTTCAATTTTTCATTGTCTTTCTGTGTCTGTCTGTCTGTCTGTCTGTCTGTCTGTGTATGTCTGTCTATCTGTTTTAAATTTAAATTTTGATTTTTTTTTAAAGTTATTTTTTAAAATTAAATTTAAAGTCTGTCTGTCTGCCTTACTGTCTGTCTGCCTGTCTGTCTGTCTGTCTGTCTCTCTGCCTCTCTGTCTCTCTCTCTCTCTCTCTCTCTCTCTCTCACTGCATTACAAAGTGACAAGGCTTTCCCCCCACACAACAGAGAGTCACACTCATGAGACAGTTCAGCAACATTCTTAAACAACCATCACCTCCCCTACAGACTCCACCCAGACTATAGCCTTCAGGTATTCCTCACGGCCCATCAACAAACAAAAGTGATGACAAGCATCCTTTTAACAATTCCAGCACAGCAGGCAGAGAAAACAGCAGGGCAGTGGTAGATGATTAGACAAGTTGACAAGTTACTGAGTAGAATGGGGCGTGACATAGCGCAGAGAGGCGCTAGGCTAGGCACGAGGTAGGTAGGAACCTGTGGAGAGCTGGGAAAAAGGAAGGCTAGGCCTAGGTCTACCTCTAGCAGTGAACCAACAACGCCTAGGTGATAAGGAAAGTGAGGAGGAGAGTGGACAAGGTAGTATCCAGTACTGGACCAAAGACAGACACTGACTCACTTTTGGATGAGAGAATGCTAGGTAGGTGTCAAGTGATTTGTAGCGTGCGTAAGACAGTTCTTTGAAAACTGTCCCAGCCAATGAGCCCTAGATGTCAACTGTGTGCTGCCTGAGAACTGGCTCATTGCCGGTATTCTATGAAAAGTGAAGACATCATTGAAGATCTGTCACTCTGATTGGTCGGTTTTGCTGACGTGTATTTGGTGACGTCACATTTGTGGGGGGGGGGGGGGGGTTGAACAGTATATAAAGAATGTTGGGTGGTTGGGTTTATTCAAACAAGGAAATTTGTTTCAGGTAGGGCAACAGCCAGTGTTGGAGTCACCAGCAACCAGTTTTGTCAAGGTACGTTTCTTAATGGAGGGAGGGAGGGAGGGAGTTGATCATTCTGCCATCAAATTTCTCAATATGTCTTTAGAGAGATGGCTACTTCTGAGCCGCCAGCATTTTTCTGAATGTGTATATATGTCTTAGAGAGTTGATAGTTCTGCCATTACTTTTCTGAAGTTGAGCTGGGAAATGTTTATGTTAGTACAGACCAGTCGGAAATTAACAGAAACCAAAATAAGATGTTTTGCAAACTAGACTTACATTTTTTTTTAAAACCTTTCTTCAGTCGATTTTTGGGGAGGGAGGCTCAAGCTGTGCCCTCAGTTTTCTATCTTCTCGTCTATTACACCATTTTTGAACTGAGATCCTTTTTTGGACTTAAGGTTTTTTTTCAGATGAGGACTCTGGCGTTTTGCCAATGAGGTATACCTAACTTGTTCCCTTTGATATTGGGGGGACGGGATAGCCTAGTGGTTAGAACATTGCGATCGCAATCTGACGACCCGGGGTTCGATTCCTGTTCAAGGGGGGATATTTTCCTCTGGAGTTAACATCAGTGCAGACTCCACTCTCCCCAAAAGTCTTTTGGATGAGACTATAAACCGAGGCCCGTGTGCGGCACGCAGAAAATCTTGGGCACACGTTAAATCCTGTTCCGCTTTTCGTAAGAGTAAGGCCATTGTGTGCCTGGTGGGAACAGATGACAGAACTGACAAAACCGCATACACACAGGGACTGGCTGTTAAAAAACAACAACGCATAAGTGCTTATTCTATTATCCTCGATATAAAAGAATAAAATAAATAAATAAATAAAATAAAATAAATAAATGATATTAATCTGAGCGCTTTGATTTGTTGCTTTACAAGATTCAGCGCTATATAAATTCCACACATTATTATTATTATTATTATTATTATCATCTCTTCTATTCTGTTGTGATGCTTTCAGATGAGGACGGTAAATGCCGCGAATGATGGCGAGGATTTCACAGACCCCAACATACGGGAGCTGCAGCTGAGGCAGCAGTACGAAGAACAGCTAAGGCAGTACGAAGAAGAGCTGAGCCAGCTGCATGGAGAAAATGCCTGCAATTGCCCCGAGTGCCAAGCAGAACGGAATGAGTGAGTCCTGCCTGGTCTGTCTTGTCTGTCTTGTCTTGTCTAGTCTGTCTTGTCTTGTCTGTCTAGTCTGTCTTGTATGTCTGTCCGTCTGTCTGTCTGTCTGTCTGTCTGTCTTGTCTTGTCTGTCTAGTCTGTCTTGTCTGTCTGTCCGTCTGTCTTGTCTGTCTTGTCTGTCTTGTCTGTCTATGTCCATGTCTTATGTCTGCCTGTCTATAGAGGTATGTATTTGTCTGCTTGCCTGCCTGCCTGCTTGTCTGCTTGTCTGCCTGTCAGTCTGTTTCTCTGACTGTCTCTCTGTTTCTCTGTCTCTGTCTCTGCCTCTCTCTCTCTCTCTCTCTCGCTCGCTCGCTCGCTCGCTCGCTCATTTTTCTTCTTTGCAATTCTTCTTCTCTTCTTCTACTTCTTCTTCTTTTTCTTCTTCTTTGCAATTCTCTTCTTCTTCTTCTTCTTCTTCGCAATTCTTCTTCTTGGCAATTTTTCTTCTTGACAATTCTTCTTCGCAATTCATCTTCTTCGCAAATCTTCTTCTTCGCAATTCTTTCTCGCAATTCTTTGCAATTCTTTTTCGTTTTTCTTTTCTTTTTCGCAATTCTTTTTCTTTTTCGCAATTCTTTTTCTTCTTCTTTGCAACTCTTTTTGTGTGTGGATAATCCCGATTCAGGGAAACGGGCTAGAAAAAGCATGCCATACCTTAACTCTCAATCAAGCAAATCAATCAATCAATCAATCAATCAATCAGTCCTCTCTCTGTGTGTTAGTCTCTGTGTGTGTGTGTGTGTGTGTGTGTGTGTGTGTGTGTGTGTGTGTGTGTGTGTGTGTGTGTGTGTGATATCATCATTATGATTATCACGACTGTTCAATCATGTCATCATTACAACAATAATTATTTCTGTTTTCTCCGTACAAGGACAAATAGATCGGTTAATATAATGTAGTGTTCATCTTTCCACTTTTCCAAGTAATCGCTTATTCTGGTATTCTCACCTTTACAAGGAAGTTGATAAGCAGAAGCCTCTAGATTAATCTCTGGTGAGAATTAACCATATCGAAAAGAAGTAGCTTTGTTTGGTGTGGGTTTTTTTCTTTATTAAAGATCTTTTCTCCATTTTTTTTATTGCAAAGTTTGTGTGTTGCTTTTGTGTCTTTCTAAAGATATGTCATCACTAACAACTAGTAAACTGTACCTCATGAATCCTTCAGATGAGACTATAAACCGAGGTCTCGTGTGCGAACGCACGCAGAACATCTTGTGCACACGTTAAACCCCTGTTCCGCTTTTCGTAAGAGTAGGCCATTGTGTGCCGGTGGGAACAGATGACAGAATTGACAAAACCGCATACACACGGGGACTTGGTGTAAAAAACAACAACGCATAAGTGCTTATTCCATTATCCTCGATATAAAAATAAAAGTGGTGTCACTGGATTGTATATCGAGTTTCTTTTAGTAAATGTGTGTCAATCAGTTGTTGGTGTATTTTTGGGGTAGTTCTTGCTTTTGTCTTTAGTTTTTTCAGGGCTATGAAAAAGGATGACCCCCCCCCCCCCCAGACACACACACACACAAATATAACCATTTTACTATTAAGATATGCTGGGAAAAAAACCAATACTACCATTTTATGAGAAAGGATTGTTTTGGTGGTATTTGGCTTGTTTGTGTGGGTGGGTTTTTTAAAATAGTTTTTCAAATCGAACACCAATGGTTTTTTTCAGGGAATCGAACCCGGAACCTCTGCATTAGTTGGCGATTCTAAATTGAAAAAAACCCTCGATT
The DNA here is from genome assembly GCA_028751875.1 of Rapana venosa. Lineage (NCBI taxonomy): Eukaryota > Metazoa > Mollusca > Gastropoda > Neogastropoda > Muricidae > Rapana > Rapana venosa. The sequence goes on along the minus strand of CM054161.1, from coordinate 22,981,181 downwards.
TGTCTGTTTACAAGACTACGGCAAGGAGCCATACGTTCAGGTGGTAACCCACAATTTGTCTGTTAACAGAATTTGGGCGGAGTCATACGGCGAACTGGTAACCCACAATTTTACAGGATTATGACGGCAGAGTCATACGGCGAATTGCTAACCCACAATTTGTCTGTTAACAGGATTACGATGGCAGAGTCATAAGGCGAATTGCTAACCCACAATTTGTCTGTTAACAGGGTTATTATGGCAAAAGTCATACCGCGAATCGGTAACCCACAATTTTACAGGATTATGACGGCGGAGTCATACGCGAATTGGTAACCCACAATTTGTCTGTTAACAGGATTACGATGGCAGAGTCATACGCGGATTGGTAACCCACAATTTGTCTGTTAATAGGATTGTGATGGCGGAGTCATACAGCCAATTGGTAACCCACAATTTTACAGGATTATGACGGCGGAGTCAAACGGCGAACTGGTAACCCATAATTTGTCTGTTAACAGGATTTTGGCGGAGTCATACGGCGAATCGGTAACCCACAATTTGTCTGTTAAACAAGATTATGATGACAGTCATAGTCAGAGTGGTAACCCACAATTTGTCTGTTGACAGGATTATGGCGGAGGCATACGGGGGACTGGTTTACCCCGAGTACGACCAGTACACGGAGGCCGAAGACCAGGAAGGCAGCTACGATCCGTATTCGGGTCCAGTTACCTTTGTGGGAGTGGACCCTGATGGTACCGAGTGGCTCGTAAGGTTTGTGTTGGCCTAGGAAAAAGGATTTGGTACACAGTGGCTCGTAAGGTTCGTGTTGGCCTAGGAAAAGGGATTTGGTACACAGTGGCTCGTAAGGTTCGTGTTGGCCTAGGAAAAAGGCTTTGGTACACAGTGGCTCGTAAGGTTCGTGTTGGCCTAGGAAAAAGGATTTGGTACACAGTGGCTCGTAAGGGTTGTGTTGGCCGAGGAAAAAGGATTTGTTGCTTGTTTGTTTGTTTGTTTGTTTTTTCTCGTTCCTCGGCTAGAGCTCCGAGGTTCACCAAAATGGTGAGATTTCGGCGTATGCGACCGTTTCTGCCTACCATGAAGGTAGCCCTATTCCGACTTAGGGGATGTATACTGGATATGTTCGTGTGTCCGTAACCCATCGAACGCTGACATGAATTACGGGATCTTTAACGTGTATATCTCATCTTCTGCGCGCACATAATACGAAGGAATTAAAGGCACTGGCACCACTGAACACCACCAAAGTGACCCCAGCAGCAGTGCAGGGCCCCTCTGGCTGGTGGCCCCACGGCGGCCTGATATTGACGGGCTCCCTGTGGACTTCCGATCCTGGGGATGAGACATAACAAATCTGGGTATCGCTGTGGCGGGGAGATTGGAATGAGTCGGCGTGGGAACAGCAGGACTGGGGACGTCACAGAAGATGAGGCAGCAAAAACAAAAAAAAAAAGGCACTGGCAGATCTGCACTTGAAGTAGACCTGGGAGGTCGTCGAAATCCCCACCCTTAGTTCACCAGACCCTGCTGAAATTGGAACCCACGACTTCATGGACTTAATGGGATTAAAGTTGAACTGTTTTAACCACTTGGCAATAGCGTCCGTTGGAAAAAGCATTCGATTTTGTCAATAGGGGCCTATTTATGGCCAGTTCTCCTGACAATCAATGGTGTGAAGGGTCTTCTTTCTTCTTCTTCTTCTTCTTCTTCTATTTCAAACGCTCAGACAGCAACTACTGCTGTCTGTCATATGAGCGAAAATGCGTCACGCTGCCGTTAAGCGCCTGACAAGTCAGGCCCAGCGCATCTGACTTCGGCGTGGGAGTGAATAGTTATATTTAAAGTCTTTCTGGGGGAGGAAAAAGGCAGGGGAATGGAGCAAGAAGGCAGAAAGTAAGACAAGAAGGAGGTGACAGGAATAAAAGAAACAAGGCAGAAACAGAGGGATAGAAAAGAGGGAATTCCTAGCACAGAGTTTCCGGAAGGTGAGGTTGCTATTTATACGGACAGAGCCCCCGGCATTTCTACTGGGGGCGGGGGGGAAGGGGGGGGGGAGAGAGAGAGTGAGGGTATAAAGTACTCCAAAGCTTGCTGTTTACTGCTGTTGATGCTTTTTCCTCGTTTTTGTCCTTTTTTAATTCACAAAAGCACTAGATAGTGTAGGGACGGGATAGCTCAGTGGTCAGAGCACTCGCTTTCCCCCAGCTAAGGTTAAGCAGCGTCGAGCGTAGTTACCAGTTTGGATGGGTGACCGTTTGCGCACCTTGGATTCAGTACAGTCGCCCAGTTCATCCAGCTGTAAATGGGTACCTGCCCTCTTTAGGGTCAGGGAAGGTAAAGCAGCGAGGGAGAGGAGATGGGCGCCGCCCTCAATATGCTGGCCCCTGGAGAAGTTGAGGTTTCTGATGCCTCACTGTCTTACGACCACATAGGTTATGGGACACCTTTACCTTTAAGTGTGGCAACTTCCTTCATGTTATGGATCAGTGGCCTTTTTCTGCATAAAACCTTCGATTTCGAGTCTGTCTCTCTGTCTGTGTGTCTGTCTGTCTGTCTGTCTGTCTCATTCTCTCCAGCAGGTGGACAAAAAACTCGAACAGTCTTAGGTTCAATTTCACCCCAACACTATCTCTCTCTCTCTCTCTCTCTCTCTCTCTCTCTCTCTCTCTCTCTCTCTCTCTCTCTTTCTCTTTCTATTTCTCTTATATATCCCTAAGGGCAGGGACTGATTGTAAAAAAAAAAAAAAGCACATGGGCGCTTATTCATTATCCTCGAAATAAAAGAATTTGTCATTGTCATTCTCTCTCTCTCTCTCTCTCTCTCTCTCTCTCTCTCTCTCTCTCTCTCTCTCTCTCTCTCTCTCTCTCTCTCTCTCTCTCACACACACACACACACACACACGCACACACACACACACACACACACACACACACACACAACACACACACGCACACACACACACACACACACAACAACACACACACACACACACAACAACAACACACACACACACACAACACACACACACACACACACACACACACACACACACACACACACACACACACACACACACACACACACACACACACACACACACACACAACAACACTACACACACAACAACAACACACACACACACAACAACACACACACACACAACACAACAACACACAAACACACACAACACACACACACACACACACACACACACACAAAACACACACACACACACACACACACACACACGTACATTAGTTTTCGTTTTCTCTGGCTGTGCAATCCTCGGGTCTGTATGTGACAGGGTGGATGACGATGCAGAGCAGAACCAATACAGAGGAGGCAGAGTGCTTCTGTCCACCGACACTGGTTTAGAGGGACACAGCGGCTGGGTTACCGGGGACCCTAACATTGATTCTAGGTAGCTGACGTGTTGTGTAGTGTTGTTTGTTATTTGTAGTGTTGTTTGTGTTGTTGTTTGTGTTGTGGTGTGTTGTGTTTTGTGTTGGATTGTGTTGTGTTGTAGTGTGTTGGATTGTGTTGTGATGTGTTGTGTTGTGTTGTGTTGGATTGTGTTGTGTTGTAGTGTAGTGTGTTGTGTTGTAGTGTGATGTGTTTATTTATTTTTTTATTTATTTTATTCTTTTATATCGAGGATAATGGAATAAGCGCTTATGTGCTTTTTGTACATCCTATCCCCGTGTTGTTGTTTGTGTTGTATTGTAGTGTGTTTTATTGTGTTGTAGTGTGATGTATTGTGTTGTAGTGTGTTGTATTGTGTTGGATTGTAGTGTGTTTTATTGTGTTGTAGTGTGATGTATTGTGCTGTAGTGTGTTGTATTGTTGTTTGTTGTATTGTGTTGTATTGTGTTGTAGTGTGTTGTGTTGTGTTGTAGTGTGTTGTGTTGTAGTGTGTTGTGTTGTTATTTGGATTGTGTTGTTTGTGTTGTGTTGTATTGTAGCGTGTTGGATCGTGTTGTAGTGTGTTGGATTTTGTTGTGTTGGAGTGTGTTGTGTTGTGTTGTATTGTGTTGTGTGGTGTGTGAGTGTGTTGTGTTGTAGTGTGTTGTAGTGTGTTGTGTTGTATTGTGTTGTGTTGTAGTGTGTTGTAGTGTGTTGTGTTGTGTTGTAGTGTGTTGTGTTGTGTTGTAGTGTGTTGTAGTGTGTTGTTTGTGTTGTGTTGTAGTGTGTTGTGTTGTGTTGTAGTGTGTTGTGTTGTGCTGTATTGTGTTGTAGCGTGTTGTGTTGTGTTGTAGTGTGTTGTGTTGTGTTGTAGTGTGTTGTAGTGTGTTGTTTGTGTTGTGTTATATTGTAGCGTGTTGGATTGTGTTGTAGTGTGTTGGATTGTGTTGTAGTGTGTTGGAGTGTGTTGTGTTGTTTGGAGTGTGTTGTGTTGTGTGTGAGTGTGTTGTGTTGTAGTGGGTTGTATTGTGTTGTAGTGTGTTGTGTTGTATTGTGTTGTATTGTGTTGTAGTGTGTTGTAGTGTGTTATGTTGTAGTGTGTTGGATTGTGTTGTAGTGTGTTGGATTGGGTTGGATTGTGTTGGATTGTGTTATTTGTATTGTGTGGTAGCGCATTGTATTGTGTCGTATTACATTGTATTGCTTTGTTTTGTGTTGTATTGTTTCATTGAATTGCATTATTTGTATTGTGTTGTATTGCATCGTATTGTGTTTTGTGTTGTATGTGTTTTGTATTGCGTTGTATTGTATTGTGATGTGTTGTGTTGTATTGTATTGTATTGTATTGCATTATATGGTGTTGCATTGTACTGTATTGTATTGCATTATTTGTATTGTGTTGTATTGCATCGTGTTGTATTTTGTCGTATTGTATTGTGTTGTATTGAATTGCATTAATCATATTGTACTGTATTGCATCGGATTGTACTGTGTTGTATTGTATTGCATTATTTGTATTGTATTGAAAACAGTTGAATGATATGGAGGGGTGGGGTGGATAGGCGTTATCTTTTATTGTTACTTATTATGATAGTCCGGAATGGCCCAGAGGTAATATTAAGGGATTGTCAAATTTCCTGATTATCATTTCATGGGCGTGCACGCGCGCGCGCGTGTGTGTGTGTGTGTGTGTGCGTGTGCGTGCGTGCGTGCGTGTGTGTGTGTGTTTGTGTGAGAGAGAGTGTACGTATGTGTGAGCGTGTGTCAGCGTGTGTGTTTGTGCGTGCGGAGAGGAGGAGGGGGGGGGGGAGGGAAAATTGAGGGACATAAGATTTTTAAAAAATGCTTAAGTACTGTGTATGCACTCATCTCTGTGTTCACTGTTCATTGCTCTCGCTCTCTCACTCTCGCTCTCTCTCTCTCTCTCTCTCTCTCTCTCTCTCTTCTCTCTCTCTCTCTCTCTCTCTCTCTTCTGACTGTATAGGTTTGGATATCTCCTTTTCTTTTGTTTTTTGTTTTTATTGTGTGAGTGTATGGGTATTGAGTTTATTTCATTATCATGACATATAATTTGAACGAGTATAATAAAAAAAAAGAGTGTTGATGGTGATCGTGTACTGTATTGAAAATTATATATTTGATATTCTCTCTGAAACACACACACACACACACACACACACACACACACACACACACACACACACACACACTTGTCTCTCTCACCTTTTTATCCTTTTGCTTATAGTTATAGTGTATCCTGATAAAGGATTCATACTTTATATTTTCAATACTTTATTGGGCTTGTCGGCTGTACTTAAGTTTTAATGAATGCCCAATTTCAATATCTTTTTGTTATATGTAACAAGTATGTGTACCATTTGACAATGTGTAGATGTTTATTTTTATGACTTAGTTTGGTTGTTGTTATTTTTCTTGGTTTTGTTATTCTTGTTGTTGTTTGTTTTTCTCCTTTTTCTTCTTCTTTTGTTGGTTTGGTTTTTTCCTTTTCTTTTGTTTGTTTGTTTGTTTTGGTTGGGGTGGGGGTGTCTTGGGTTTTCTTTTATTTGTTTGTTTTTTGTTGGTTGTTTTTTTTTTGGGGGGGAGGGGTTTGAAAAGGGTTATTTCCCTTTGTTTCTACTGTATGAGAGTATAAGTATTAGGTTACTATTAAGATGCATCCCTACGGGCGGGGACTAGACGTAAATAATAATAATAATAATAATAATAATAATAATAATATATGGAATTTATATAGCGCTGAATCTTGTAAATAAACAAACAAATCGTAAAAAAGCACAATATTCATTATCCTCGAAATAAAAGAATTTGTCATTCTCTCTCTCTCTCTCTCTCTCTCTCTCTCTCTCTTCTCTCTCTCTCTCTCTCTCTCTCTCTCTCTCTCTCTCTCTCTCTTCACTGGTCAGTTTCAGATGGACGGAGGACCAGACCAGACGAGAAGAGGACAGAAGGACAGAGGAGCGAGAAGAGCAGCAGCGGTGGGACTCCTCACCCTACCCCAACCCTGACGAAAGCTATGGTGGCGGCGGATCCTTCACAGATCACGCACCGGATTGGTTTTGAACTCAAAGGGGGAAAAAGAGAGAAAGACCAAGGACTTCTTCGGAGCGGCCCGGGCCCAAGACTCGGAACAGAAAATAGTCCAGAGACAAGGCCGTGGAGATAGATAGATAAATAGATAGATAGATAGATAGATAGATAGATATATAGAGAGATAGATAGAGACAGACAGACAGACAGACAGACAGACAGATAGATATACAGAGAGACAGAGAGAGAGAGACAGAAGACAGGAGAGAGAGGGGGGGGGAGTGAAGGAAGGAGATAGAGGGTAGGAATGAGAAAGGGAGGGAGGGAGAGAGAGGGGAGGGAGGGAGGGGAGAGAGAGGGGGGAGGAAGAGAGGGGGAGGGAGGGGTAGGGGAGGGAGGGGGGGAGGGATGGAAGGAGAGGGGATAGAGAGTGGAGATAGAGAAGGAGTAGAGAGGGAGGGAGGGAGGGAGGGAAGGGGGAGATGGAGTAGAGAAAGAGAGAGGAGAGAGAGGGAGGGGGGGAAGGAGGGCGAGAGAAGTAAGTAGAGAGGAGAGAGGGAGAGAAGAGAGAGGAGAGAGAGAGAGAAGGGGAGAGAGAGAGGAGGAAGGGAGGAGGGAGAGGGGATAGAGAGAGAGGAGAAATAATGGGGGGAGGAGAGAGAGAGGAGAGAGAGAGAGAGAGAGAGAGGGAAGGAGGGCGAGAGAAGGAGGTAGAGAGAGAGGAGGAGGGGGAGGGAGAGAGAAGGGAGAGAGAGAGAGAGAGAGAGGAGGGAGGGAAGCGAGAGGGAGGGAGGGAGGAAGGAGGGAGGGACAGAGACAGAGGGGGTAGAGAAAGAGAGGGGGAGGGATAGAGAAGGGGTAGAAAGAGGGAGAGAAGAGAGAGAGAGAGAGAGGAGAGAGAGAGAGAGAGAGAGAGAGATATGAATGAATGAATAATTATGTTAATCCATCAAAACACTTATCATCCCCCAAAAAAGATAAATCAATTAGTCCGTGTTATGTATTTGGACTTTATGAAAAAAATATCAATTAATCCATCAGCCAATCTGTCTGTCAATGGTGTGATTGATATAGGGGCGTATAATTATACCCTGGTTTATTTGAGTTGGATTGTTTGCGTGTAACTTCTGGAAAATAAAACAAGAAAAAAAACTCGAACTGTCATTCTTATTGTGTTTGCTTGGATTTTTTTTTTTGGGTACTTGACACACATTTATATTTCGCCATTTATAATCTAATTGAGATCCCTTGTTTGGGCTAACATTTTGATTTCAGTAGTTATTGGCTGGATCGTGGATATACGGGCAGCCTCCGTGTGTGTGTGTGTGTGTGTGTGTGTGTGTGTGTGTGTGTGTGTGTGTGTGTGTGTGTGTGTGTGTCTTTCTGTCTGTCTGTCTTTCTATCTGTCTGTCGCTGTCTGTCTGTCTGTCTGTCTGTCTGTCTTCTTCTCTCTCTCTCTCTCTCTCTCTCTCTCTCTCTCTCTCTCTCTCTATCTATCTCCCTCTCTCTCCTTCCCTCTCTATTCCTCTCTCTCTACCTTCCTCTCTCTCCCTCTCCTCTCTCTCCTTCCCCACTCCCCCCCCCCCCTCTCTCTCTCTCTCTCTCACTCTCTCTGAGCATGTGACTATATTCAGTAAGTTAACTTTAGATATTGTTGGAAATGGAAAACATATGCACAATTCACTGACGACAATATGTTAAGAAATCAAGAGAGAAACAGACAGACAGATTAGAAAAATACAGAAATTGACGGGGTGAGAGAGAGAGAGAGACAGAAAGAGACAGACAGACAGACAGGCAGACAGGCAGAGAGAGATAAAGAAAAGAGAGACAGACACAGACATGGAAGACAAAACAGAGTACTCGTTTTATTTATATATCGAAAAACACTGCATAAACCAGATAAGCGAATGACATACAGACAGGGTTACAGACAGGGGCCTGATGGTTAGTGATGCCTTTTGCGCTCGTGATCTGCTGACCCAGGTTCCAATCTCATTCAAGAGGAACTTTTTGCTCTGGAGTTAATATCAGTGCTGACTCCACTCCCCCAAAAGTCCTCAAGATGAGACTATAAACCGAGACCCCGTGTGCGAACGCACACAGAACATCTTGCGCACACGTTAAAACCCGTTGGGCATTTCGGAAAAGTAGACCACTGTGTGCCGGTGGGAAGGGATGAAAAAATTTACAAAACTGCATACACACGGACACTGGATGTAAAAAAGTACATGAGTGCTTATTTCATTATTATCGAAAAAAAAGAAAATCAAATGAAAATACTAAATAAACAAACACACAGACAGACCAATCTGCATATAGATCTTTTTTTCCGCTCTTTGTTTTCTTTAGATAGATGGCTTGATGAAAAAAAGCAAATGCACTGCTTATTCAATGTACCATCTGGAAATAAAAGTTTGACTTGACTTTGACTTTGACCAAGACAGAAAACAGAAACAAGAGAGAAGAGAGAGAGAGAGAGAGAGAGAGAGAGAGAGAGAGAGAGAGAGAGAACTCTGAACTCTGAAATTTAATAAATACAGGCCAACAGCTCCTTTCATGGGGGGAAACCTAAACATTATTCTGACATAATATATAACATGATCAAGAAACACAATACTGGTACTACATGAACATGTTCACTGAAAGAAAAAATCAAACAAAACAAACAACTGCTGAGTGCAGATGGAAACAATCTTAATCCTGGAGGTGATTCACTTTCAATTACTGATATTTTCAATAAAGTTTTGTCTGAGTTTAAATGCAGCTAAAAGGAATTTGGCGAGATTTACTAGAGATGCTTGTGAATTGCAAGCTTGTACACTGACAAGCATGAGGCACCGTGGTCGAGTGGTTTAGGCGGTCAACTCGTGATCCAGAGGTCGCGGGTTCGATCCCCAGTGTTGCTCGGTGTTGTGTCCTTGAGAAAGACACTTTACTCCTATTTTCCTCACTCCACCCAGGTGTACAAGTGGGTACCAGCTCTGCTGGGGAAGTATCTGGCGACAGACTAGCGTCCTGTCACAGGGGTGGTGAAAAACCATCAGTTCGCTTAACGCTACAGAAACCGGGATAAGCTCCGGCTCTATGGGCTTTCTGGCTCGAAAGAACATACTTTACACTGACAAGCGCTTTGTCTAGGTTAACACCAACATCAACGTTAAGTTTGTACTGCTGTCTAATGTCCTGGTATAGTGGACATCTAAATACAAAGTGTCCTTCATCTTCTTTCCTGTCTAGACATGCAGGGCATGCGGTATTCTCATTTGTAGGTGAAAAGCGATATTTGTGTACATTCAACTGTGATACACCCATACTGAATTGGCCAAGATATTTCTGTAACCTTCAACATACACAATATCAACATAACGTTCTATCACAAATACGTGTTTAATTCTACCATATATGGAAAATCGTGGGTTTGAATCCATGTGATTTCGCCAATGGTAGCAGAAACTGCTATGTAACCTTTCTTTAAGCTCTTTCATAAAAGTCTTTTCATAGCCACATCCAAAGAGCCAGACTTGTTCAAACCCATTATCATAAAGAATATTCTTTAAGTGGGTTAGCCATGTCACATGGCCTTTCTCATGCAAAGCTAATAACATTCTATATGCCTTTTTTGAATACCTCTCTTCAGGTTGTTTTAAGAGTCTTAGGCAGTATTTCACACATCTGGTAATAGCTGTAATCCACAGTGGAAAACGGCCTAGTTCACCATATACGACATCATTAGCTGTTTTGTTTCTCACATGCAGGAATCTTTTACATGCATAGAGATGTACTTGTTCAACTTGGCGATAAGCCTTATGTCCCCACACCTCAGATGTATACAGAACCAACGGAACAACTCGAGTATCAAAAAGCTTGAAGAACACATCAGGAGAACTACTACCAATTTTTCTCAAAGTACACATGATATCATTCACACATTTTTTACCTTTAAGCTTTACTTCTTCCATGGCAGCTGTGAAACTATTTCTAGTAGAGAAGGTAAGACCTAAATACTTATATGAATTCACAACTTCCAATGAACTTCCTTCCAAGAACCATTTTTCTCTAGCACCAAGAAAACCACCTTTCCTGAAAACAATTATTTTAGATTTGTCTGTGTTCACCGTTAACTTAAATCTCTCAGTTTCCTTTTGCAGGTTATTCAGCTGATGCTGTAGGCCTACTACAGTCGAGGCTAACAAGGTCAAATCGTCAGAAATAACATCAGATACAGCTGATCTCACTTGATTCAAGCGTCACACCATGTCTACCTTTTGAGCGCGTTGATTTGTTGCTTTACAAGATTCAGCGCTATATAAATTCCATACATTATTACTATTATTATTATTATTATTATTATTATTATTATTATTATTATTATTACCTTTTAAGATTAATTCATTTGCCAGTTCATTGATTAGTAGCGAAAATAATACTGGGCTTACAATACAACCCTGCTTCAACCCCTGTAAACATTCAAAGAAACTAGAATATCCAGTCTTACTCTGGCACATTACACACGCCCTAACATTTGAATACATTGCACGAAGCATCCTAAACATTCTACCCTTGATACCTGCACGAAGCAGTACAGACCACAAAACATAACTGTTTACAGTATCATACGCTTTCTTAAAATCAATGAATGCTACATACAGTTTCCTTGTATTTCAGTAAATAGTTTTCTATCAATGCATTCAGAGTAAATATATGATCTATTGTTGAACAGCCTTTTCTAAAACCAGCCTGTGCTTCACAAATAGAACCATTCTGTTCTACCCACAAGGTCAATCTACTATTAATGATAGATGTAAATACTTTACTCAGAATACTTAAAAGAGACATACCCCTATAATTGTCTGGGTTTCTAGTATCACCTTTCTTATGTAAGGCATATATTGCTGCTTCTGTCCAGTTTGAAGGGAAAAAGCCCTCAGCAAATATGGCATTGAAATATTTTGACAGAAATGGCATAGTTGTTTGTTCAGCATTTTTCAACATTTCAGCTAGAATACCATCTAGACCTGCTGCCTTTCTGCACTTCATATGGTCTATAGCTTTCCTAATGTCTCCTTCTGATATTTCAATGTCTAATATATTATCAAATGCCATTTCATCTACTTCACCATGAAAGACATTTTCATCATCGTTAACAAATCCATCATTGAAGACAGATTCGAAATGACGTAGCCACTCATCCTCTGAAATTTTATTAGTGATCACACTACGTCCTCTGTGCTTACGAATTTCACCCCAGAACTGATTAGGATCATTCATAGACGCAAGTATGTTATTGAGATTAGAGTTTCTATGTTCCCACTTTCTTTCCAAGCAAGGTCTTATATTCTTTTCTTACTTCTTGTAGTCTTCATTTGCTTTTGTTTTCCTACACTTTCTAAGATGACTTCTTACTTCCCTTTTCTTCATGAGGCACTGTCTATCAAACCACCTGGCCTGTTATTGTTTAGGTCTTCCGATCACAAACTTTCTTTCCATTGACTCTGCTGCTTCATTTAAGGTTTTAGTGAAAACACACACTGATTCCTCTAAACTACTATCAATTAAGGTGATGGCTCTTTCTACCTGAACCATGAAGTTTTCAGACTGCACATTATTGCTAAAAGTTGCAGCCTGGTTTTGTGACCAAATTACCTTTTCCACGGTAATGGGGAGTCCACAGAAACTTGAGTGCATGAATCACTTATTGCACAGTACAATTCCACTGGCATGTGATCTGATTCAATTCTATCAGTATGATCATTCTGTCAAAGATTCCACAGATATCAAAACTAACCTCCCAAAAATCTACAACACTGTGCCCTTGTTCAGACAAATAGGTAAAATTTCCTGAATTATCGAGGCCTGGACACCCATTAAGTAGTTTAAGATTGAAGCAAGCACACATATCAAGCAGTTTTTTTTTAACCGAAATCATTGATAACCAAATCCTGAGATAATCGACTACTCTCAAAAGTTACTGATTTATCAAAAATGTCTAAATAATCATCTGAAGCAGACCTGGGATTCTGGACTTGCAGGTTACCAATACGAGCATTAAAGTCACCATTACAAAGAAGGTGAACATTGTCCTCAGTAGATAGCAGATCACCAATTTGTCTTTCAATGTCCAATATATGACAATCAGACTCAGCCTGATCATAAAACGGGCTGCCATATGGAGGTATGTATGCGCATAAGTATATAATGTCTTTTGGTCTACCAAGCAGGTGTCTAGACAATTTAAGAATAACACTGTTTTCAACATCACTATGTAATTCAGTCACATATTTTGTCAAATGGTTTTTTACAATGACCAAGATACCACCTGATTTCCTACCATGATGAGATACCTTTACTGCTGGACAAACATATTCATCAAAACTTTGAAAAATATGTGAAACATCAAATTTTTTTTATCAATAAACGTTTCTATCAGACAAACAATATCAAAGTTAGAAACATAAGTTGTCCAATCAAAATCTTTGAACTTGCTGACAAGACCTGCCACATTGAACAGAAGGAAAGACAGTGATTGGGGCCGGCCTGTATCCTAGCTGGTAGCATCACCAGGAGGAACATCAGAGTGACTGTCTTCAGAGTCCCCATCCTGCCCAATATCAGCGGACTCTGGGGCCGTGGATTCTGGAGCATTCGGGACCTCAAGGATATCATCCTCAGCCAGGTGGACCTGTCCCTCAGCACGTGACTGTTGTAGCATGAGGTCAATTCGGGGCTGGGAAGAGGATGATGCTCGTCCTTGACCTTTTCCTTGCTGTCTGGCACGTTCATTTGGAGTCGACACAGCACCTCCACAAGACAGCCCAGCAGTGTCACGTGTACCTCCCTCAACCATCGACTGTCTACCTCAAGTCCAAAGATTATAGACATTACTGTTGCCTTGACTGTAGCTGGTGCTTGTATTTTTCTCTTGGTCTTGTAAGTCATCAGCTATATTGCACTTTTCTGGACTCTGCCGTGGATTTTCGGAAGTACGTGACCCGTTCCTGAAAGTCCTGGTCAGTGGACAAGCTCCCCTTCTTGTTAAAGTGGGTGCAGGCTTTTTGGCTCTCTGTGAGGGAACAGTACTGTTTGCTGTCTGGGCTGGGAAGTCACTTGGTGATAGGCAGTATGAAGAATTGCCCTGGTTATCCTGTGTCTGACGTAGAGCCATGTCACTGTCACGATTTTGCTTTCTACCCCTAGCATGGTCTCTTCTGTCATGCTCAAAGTGTTGGGTTCTGCTGTGACTCTTATACCATGGTTGTACCACTTTCTGGATAGTCTCACTTTGGAGATCATAGGTATAAACAGCTTCATCTGTAATCAGCTTGTCATACCGTAGAGATGACTTCAGTCCTTTCTCTCTGAACTGACGATATAGAGGGATGAGTTCCTTCCTCTTCTGTGAACGTTTTTAGAGAAATCTTCCTTCACAAAGATTGTGGAAACCCTCACATTTCTTCAGCTTATGAGCATTCCGGAGCACTTTGCAACTTTTGAAGGTGAGACTGGAACTTTACAGCGATGGCTCTGCCAGCCCTGTAGATGCGGTCACAGTGCAAGTCCTCTTCTATGCCCATCCCAACCTGCACTGTTTCCCGGATCTTTTCCTCACTGGCGGTCAGGAAGTTGGCACCCTCCTGCAGTGGAAGCCCAAAGAAGAGGAGGTTGTTTCTTCTACTTTGATTGTCCAAGTGGTCACATTTATCTGAAAAGGCACTGACTGTCTCCCTCAGGCTGTGTGTGTACTTCTGACTGCAAGAAGTGGCATTGCTCTTCAAGCATTTTGTGACTGTTGATGAGCTGAGCTTGCTGTTCTTCTAACTGACACAGACGGAGGTCAGTTTTCTTCTCCACACTGGACAGGTTTTTTTCCATAGTTAGGAAATGTTTTTCAACATTTTGCTCATGACGAATACTGTTTGACTCCATCCTTGATACAGCATCCTGCAAAGTCTGGGCCATATCTGCATGTAGTCGGGCAAGTGGATGCTCTCCTACATGAAAACTGTCATGATGAATGGATGATGTGTTGTTCTCATAGTATGCATGTGGAGAAGAGAAGGATTGCTGTCTGTACCCCCCACGCTGACCAGGGCCTCTGGAAGGTGGAGATGGTTTCCGTTCGTACCCCCTCCCAAATGTAGGACCAGGGTTAGGCTCTGCATCACCATACATCATCAGGAAACACGAAAGGAAAACAATAGTCATTGTGATAGCAGTTCCGTATATTGCCCCTGCACTGGCAGAAACTATGTACCTAAATTTTTGTCGTGGGTCAGTTTTCATCGTCTGCAGAAACCTAACTGTAGCAAGAGAAAGAAATTCATAGTGCAGACTCTGTACTGTTTGCTGAGCATCAACATATGTTGGACACTTGCTCCACAAACCATTCATCAGCTGATCATGACTGACAGCAGGAGGGCAGCAATACAGCACTGCTAACACCACTGCCACACACAGTGTCCTCACACCACTCACTGGCCAGCACAACACAAGCTGGTGTCTACCTGCAGCCGCACAGTCTAGTCTACGTTTGGACATGAAGTTTTGATATGTCCAATAAAACTGGCCACAGGCGGCTCTTGCTGATAAATTTTGTACTTGCATGATCACAAAGACATGAGGAAACTTAGGCTAGCTGTGTTGTAGTCTAGGCCTAGGCCAATAGGCTAATGATGTAACACACTTGTGACTGGCCAACAAGGAAAGCAGGCCATGGGCCTAGCTTAACAGGCCAACAGCAATGATGCTGGACACAAGGAAGGAGGGTCCTGGCACACACAGCACACACACACACACACACACACACACACACACACACACCCAGAGGTGTTACAGCACCACTTCACCACATCACAGCTCTTTGTTGGAGAACAATTATTTGTAATGAATTTCGTCAATATCTCACATTTGCACTGAATTTTATAGCCAGATATTTAACATATTGTTCACTGATGAAGACTGAATCCTTCTGTATAATTTTCAAATGAATTACATGTGATCAACTATTAAACAACACACCTTCTCTGGAGAGCCTCTCCTGGCACATCTTACTCCTAGGCACGTCTTACTCCGCCCCCAGAGAGAACTCTGAACTCTGAACTCTGAAATAGTTTAATAGTACATCGGCCTTAGGCCACAATACAACAAAAGGGAGTGATGGGGGGGGGGGATTATACAATGGAATAGAACAATGATTTCACAATACACATACAATTGTGAATCAGCTGAAAAGCTTCACTTCTATGTATGTACACATATTCATTCCCCTGTCCACAACTTAGGGTTTTATCTTGGTAACTGTACGCTCACTCATTCCAGTTTGATCACAAAGCACCAGCATTACTTACGAAAGAAGAAATGCGGAAAAAACGTCCTGAGAATCATGGCTATGTGTCATGAATCTAACTTACTGTGAGCAGTCTAAGACAGCAATGCAATCTTTAATAAGAAAACAAACAATCAAACCAACCGAATGACAAATAGCCCTACCGTGCTGTTCAGTATATGAAACGAAGGTGATGAATCATTTTAGGATTACAGCATCCTAAATGGGTTGAAACTAGTCAGTAATATAATCTCCTTCCCAATTTAAAGTCATTTAAAATGTTGATAAGCTTTGAAAGCAGACAACTTACTGAATATCATACCTCATACAGTGATGTGACATCACCATACAGCAAAGTAGCATCACTAGAACTTTCAAGAAAAAGAGAGAGGAAACATTCACATTAATAAAAACACAACAACAACCCATAGAAAAAGGCACAAAACTAATGTAGTATAGTAAAACATGGCAAAAATTAATGTTCCAAATGACATATCTGGCTACAGTATCATCTGTGTCCTTCGGTTTGTAGCATGAAATACATATCTAGATAAACTATATCTGAGAGTGGTATTTTTGGCTCTGAGAAGCACGTTTAGAGGAAGGGTAACAAAATCGCTAAGGAATTTGTTCCTTATATCGTCATATGCATTACACATAAACACAAAATGCTGTTCATTTTCAATCTGATTTTTGCAAAATGGACAGTATTTGTCACGAAACGATTTGCTATATCGATGTATATTATTATTTAAAGGAAGAGAGAGAGAGAGAGAGAGAGAGAGAGAGAGAGAGAGAGAGAGAGAGAGAGAGAGAGAGAGAGAGAGAGAGAGAGAGAGAGAGAGAGAGAGAGAGAGAGAGAGAGGAGTTTTTTTAGATGGTTATTTTAGAGTCCCTGCAGATTTATTCCATTTAGGAACTGCACCAACCAGCCACCACCATCATAAAGCAGCTCTCTTTCTACAACTGATTTGCTTGTTCTTGTTGTTGTTGTTGTTGAGGTTATGTCATAATCCCAGAAGAGATATTCGATTTAGAGACTGTGATCGGAAATCATCCCACTTCAGCGTGGGGGAGTGAGTGGGAGATCCTAAAAATAGTACAATTCACTAGCAACAGCGTTATGCAAGCACAAGAATGCTGTGCAAACCTATCACTAACTGACTACTTTCGGTTTTGGTTTGATTGTATTCTTGTCTCAGAACAGCCATTGGATCCCGCTGTAACATCAAACAACCACGACCATCAAAATACCGTAATTATCTACGACAACTGAGGCATGTTTGATGACTGTGATTACTAGTGTCCAAGTTAGAAACTGTGCCAACCTACCACCAATACAACACTCAACTGTGAGCACGCTTAAATTAATAAAGCAATAAGTAGGAGGTGGCTTGGTTCAGTTATATAGCCTGAAGAATTTTGTTTGAGATTATATAGTATAGTCCCAGCGGAAATTCTCCCACGTAGGGACTGTGGTTGCCAGTCATCCCACTTGAGTGCCCAAGGCCACCCTAAAAATAGTATGTTAGTCCGTCGTGTTCGACGATGACCTCCAAAACAGCAGAGGAGGCAGCTGCTGTTTTGGAAACTGGGCAGACATTTGATTCTAGTGGAGATGCCTTGCCCACAGTACATCCCCACTCTCTCGGCCAAGTGGGCATAAGGACAGTCAGCGTTGGAGATGTTCTCCAAAGGCCAACTAGCCCCCCAGGGCTGCAGCACATAAGGACTGTGCAAGTCAAGCCTCCTAGTCAGAGAGTCATAGTCGATCACTAAAGACTAAGCTGTAAAGTGGAATTCCATGAGTGGAAAAGCCACTGGCCATACAGCCTCTCACTTTGCTGTTGCCCCCAGCGTCAATGGTTTAATCAAGAACTGTGATAAACCCCAGGCGCTGACACATAAAAAAACAGTACGATTCTTGAAGCAGCTTGTGCCAGGCCTGTGCAATCAGGAGAGTGCTGCACTGGCCTATAGACTGAGGCTTCTTCGTTATAGAGAAGTGTTTGATGGAGCCACTTGAAAGATGACCTGAGAGAGGTCACACTAAAACTAGATGGTTGTGGGAGCCACATCAGGACCGGTTAGACGAAGCACTGAGGTGTGCCTGAAAAAGCCACCGAGACTAGTCTGTATTAACTTAAATCCACTAGGGCCTAAGAAACGTGCTGACAAAGTCACAAGCCAGTTGGGTGTCCTGCCCAGATGAAGCACTAGGGTGTCTGAAAAGTCCACACAGCCCATTAAAACAGGTGTGAGACTCGTCCCCATTACCTTAAATCCACTTAGAGACTTGCTGACACCAGTCACAAGGGAGTAGGGTGTGGAACCTGCACCACAACTTGTTAGCAAAGCAGCAACACAGGGCTGACGTGCATACAGCCAGCCACACAGTGACGACTTGTCCTTTTCAGGCAGGCTACTTTGAGGCTAGGCTCAAAGGAAGGTGGCAGGATAGTTAAGACGTTCGCCTGCCAACAAGTAAACCGTGAGGTTCTGGGTTCGATTCCCAGCCTCTCCCTTTCTTCCCAGTTTGACCAAACAAATCGAACTGAATGTCAAAGTCCTTCGGATGAGTCTATAAACCGAGGCCCCGTGTGCTAACGCATGCAGAACATCTTGCGCACACGTAAGTCCTGTTCCGCTTTTCCAAAGAGTAGGCCATTGTGTGCCGGTGGGAACAGATGACAAAATTGACAAAACCGCATACACACTGGGACTGGATGTAAAAAAAGCACACGAGTGCTTATTCCATTATCCTCGATTAAAAAAAAACCGCTTTGATTTGTTGCTTTACAAGATTCAGCGCTATATAAATTCCATACATAATAAACTAAATAATAATAGGCTGCGTTACCTTCAATCCACTTCCAGACAGGCTGACAAAAGCTGTCATTATTAGACAAGCCAGTTGTTGGTTGAGGCCACCACCACCCACACATCCTTTTGTTTGGGGCGTCCCACGTCATATCATGTCCTGTGCATAAAAGCCAACACAGTGACTTGGGGTTTTTTTCAGGCTACTTTGTGACTAGTCTGCTATAACTTATTTATTTATTCTTTTATATCGAGGATAATAGAATAAGCACTTATGTGCTTTTCTTTACATCCAGTCCCCGTGTGTATACGGTTTTGTAAATTTTGTCATCCGTTCCCACCGGCACACAATGGCCTTACTCTTACGAAAAGCGAACAGGATTTTACGTGTGCGCAAGATGTTCTGCGTGCGTTCGCACACGGGGCCTCGGTTTATTGTCTCATCCGAAGGACTTTTAATTAAAGGTGGCAGCTACCTATTTACAGCCAGGTGAACTGGGGGACTGTACTGAAGCCAAGGCGTGCGAGCAGTCCACTTAGAGACTTGTTGGCAAAAGTCACAAGACAGTTGGGAGTCCAACCTTCATCACGGCATGTTGTGGGAATCACTGAGGCCTGTCCTATATAATCATCCAGTGACTTGACAAGACCTAGGCCCCAGTATAATTTATTTATTTATTTATGTATTCTTTTATATCGAGGATAATAGAATAAGCACTTATGTGCTTTTCTTTACCCCGTCCCCGTGTGTATGCATTTTTGTACATTCTGTCATCTGTTCCCACCGGCACACAATGGCCTACTCTTACAAAAAGCGGAACAGGATTTAACATGTGCGCAAGATGTTCTGCGTGCGTTCGCACACGGGGCCTCGGTTTGTTGTCTCATCCGAAGGACTTTTAATTAAAGATGGCAGCTACCTATTTACAGCCGGGTGAACTGGGGGACTGTACTGAAGCCAAGGCGTGCGAGCGGTCCACTTAGAGACTTGTTGGCAAAAGTCACAAGACAGTTGGGAGTCCAACCTTCATCACGGCATGTTGTGGGAATCACTGAGGCCTGTCCTATATAATCATCCAGTGACTTGACAAGACCTAGGCCCCAGTATAATTTATTTATGTATTCTTTTATATCGAGGATAATGGAATAAGCACTCATGTGCTTTTTTTACATGCAGTCCCCGTGTGTATGCGGTTTTGTAAATGTTGTCATCTTTTTCCACCGGCACACAATGGCCTACTCTTCCGAAAAGCGGAACAGGATTTAACGTGTGCGCAAGATGTTCTGCGTGCGTTTGAACACGGGGCCTCGGTTTATAGTCTCATCCGAAGGGCCTAGACTACCAAACAGAGCTGATGTCAGACGTACGCTATCAGCTGAATGGTTAAGACTGTTCGCATTCAATCCCAAGGGTCCTTGGAGTCGTGGGTTCGAATCTCGGCACCGTCTGGTTAATAATTGAAGGGGGTGGGGGCGATTTTTAAGATCTCCCAAGTCAACTTCAAGTTGCAGATCTGCCAGTGCCTTATTTCCCTTCGAGTATATAGACAGGAAGAAGACCAAAATAATGCCGGTTAGAGATCCCGTATTTCATGTCAGCGTTCGGTGGGTTACGAAAATATAACATAACAGGATACATCCCCACTTTTCGGAAGAGTAGGACATTGTATGCCGCTGGGAACGGATGACAAAATTTACAAAACTATTTACACACGGGGACTGGATATATAAAAAAGCACATGAATGCTTATTCCAGTATCCTCGAAATAAAATAA
This sequence comes from Rapana venosa, assembly GCA_028751875.1. Taxonomy (NCBI): domain Eukaryota; kingdom Metazoa; phylum Mollusca; class Gastropoda; order Neogastropoda; family Muricidae; genus Rapana; species Rapana venosa. The sequence continues at coordinate 22,960,807 of CM054161.1, read as the reverse complement.
TAAAATAACTAAAATAAAATATCTCCCCTCTCTCTCTCTTCCGCTCTCTCTCCCTCCTCCCCCCCCCTCCCATCCCTACCCCCCACCTTCCCGCCCCCACCCTTCTTCTTCTTCTTCTTCTTCTTCTTCTTCTTCTTCTTCTTCTTCTTCTTCTTCTTCTTCTTCTTCTTCTTCTTCTTCTTCGAACGCCCAGACAGCAACTATTGTTGTCTGTTATATGAGCGAAAAATTCTTTACGCTGCCGTTAAGCGCCTGACAAGCCAGGCCCAGTGAATCCAACTTAAGCATAAGAGAGAAGTGTTATCTTTTAAGTCTTTCTTTAAAAAAATAAAAAAGGCAGGAGAGTGGACACAAGAAGGCAGAAAACAGACAAGAAGGATGTGACAGGAAGAAAACGGAACAAGGCAAAAACAAAGAGAGTGATAGAAAAGAGGAAATTTCTAGCACAGATTTTCCAGAAAGTGGGGATGCTGTTTATACTGACAGGCCCCCTGACATCCCAAACGGAGGGAAGTTCTTAATTAAAAACATACCAAGCTATTGGGGGGTACATGGAAAAGCATAGGTAAAGGTAAAGGAGTCCCATAACCTATAAGGTCGTAGGGGAGCGAGGCGTCAGAGACCTCACTTCTCTAGGGCCAGCATATTGAGGGCGGTGCCCATCTCCTCTCCCTCGCTGCTTTACCTTCCCTGACCCTAAAGAGGGCAGGTACCCATTAACAGCTGGGTGAACTGGGGGAACTGTACTGAAACCAAGGCGCGCAAACAGTCACCCATCCAACTGGTAACCACGCTCGACGCTGCTTAACTTGGCTGGGGGAAAGCGAGTGTTCTGACCACTGAGCTATCCCGTCCCCACGCATGCATACACAAAAATTAATAATAGTAATAATGTATGGGATTTATATAGCGCTGAATCTTGTAAAGTAAACAAATCAAAGCGCTTACATTCAAATCATTCACACGCATGCAACCGTCCACAAATATCAAGATAAACAACTATCAAATGTATACACACAACACACTTAGGTGGGGGAGGGGGGGGGGGAAGGTGAAGGTAGCTATTGAAAAGTAGGAACAGATAACAGGGGAAGATCTCAAGGAGAGTATAAGTCCGTTTTGAGGCTAGATTTGAAAGTATCAAATGAAGGCTTTTGGCGAAGTGGAAGAGGGAGGTCGTTCCATGTGGACGGACCAGAAACAGAGAAAGAGCGACGGCCAACAGTGGTTTGTTTGAATCTGGGTGTTCGAAAGCACAACGTATCTGCAGCTGAACCAAGGGAACGGGACGGAGTGTACAGGTGAAGACAGTTACAGAGATAAGAGGGTGCAGATTTGTGGAGACATTTGAAACGAAGGGTATTAATCTTATACTTTATTCTTTGTGAGACAGGCATCCAGTGAAGAGATCGCAAAAGAGGAGTGATGTGTTCAGATTTTTTCTTTCTAAGGACTAGTCGAGCTGCAGAGTTTTGTATGCGTTGAAGGGAGTGGATGGATGATGCCGGCAATCCAGCCAAGAGAGAATTTGCTACATTACAAAACCATCCAAGCACTCGCGATTGCCATCATTTCTTAATTCAAAACAACCAACCACAGAAAAAAGACAACCCCCAGAATGAGAAATCACAACAACAACAACAACAACACACACACGCGCGCGCGCGCGCGCGCGCGCACGCACACACACACTTACACGTACATGTACACATACACACACACACACACTCACGGGGGGAGGGGCGGGGGGACGGGATAGCCTAGTGGTCAGAACATTGCACTCGCAATCTGACGACCCGGGTTCGATTCCCGTTCAAAGGAATATTTTCCCCTGGAGTTAACATCAGTGCAGACTCCACTTTCCCCAAAAGTCCTTCGGATGAGACTATAAACCGAGGCCCCGTGTGCGAACGCACGCAGAACATCTTGCGCACTCGTTAAATCCTGTTCCGCTTTTTGTAAGAGTAGGCCATTGTGTGCACAGTGGGAACAGATGGCAATTTACAAAACTACGTACACACGGGATCTGGATGTAAAAAAGCACATGAATGCTTTTTCCAGTATCCTCGATATAAAAGAATATAAAAAAAATTAAAAATAACACACACACACACACACATACACACACACTCTCTCTCTCTCTCTCTCTCTCTCTCTCTCTCTCTCTCCTCTCTCTCTCTCTCTCTCTCTCTCGCTCTCGCTCTCGCTCTCGCTCTCTCCCCCCCACCACCACCACCACTACCACCAATGTTTTTCATACCACTTTAAAGTCACGGCAGATTAGTCTGCGTGAAATTCGATGCTGCTTTCCCCGAGGGGAGCGCGTCACCACAAGGACAGTGCCACCCATTATTAAAATTTTGTTTTTTTCTTTTCCTGTCTGCAGCTGTATTTATTTTGTTTCCCTATCAGAGTGGCTTTTTTTCTACAGAATTTTGCCAGGGACAACTCCTTTGTTGCCGTGGGTTCTTTATTCTAAGTGCGCTAAGTAATTATGTGTAACACACGGGACCTCGGTTTATATCGTCTCATCCGAAAGACTAGCACCAAGACCACTACTCATGGTCTTATGGATGTGGGAAGTGGGGAAGGGGGGGGGGGCTGAGGGTGGAGTTTCTGGCCCAAACGGGGATTGAACCACCGCACACTTCCGACCTGGACTTTTCGCTTTCTCAGCATATGCGTTACCACTAGACCACCGATTCCCCCCAACCCCCGCCCCCCACCCCCACCCCACCACCACCACCACAACAACAACAACAACAACAAAATACGAAATATCCATCTGCGAAACAAACAGTTTCAACATATCGTAATCAGTTTTGCTACATAATAGAGCTTAATATGGGGTGAGTTTTTTAATAAACTATGCTACGTTCAGGGGAACTTAAGAAAAAAAAAACCCAAAAGATATCTGTTCTAAACAATGCGTTAAATGTTATGGCATTATATTGGGTGTCTATATATCTTCTTCATCGTCGTCGAGCACTCAGACAGCAACTATTGCTGTCTGTTATGTTTGTCCGTCGTGTTCGACGATGACCTCCAAAACAGCAGAGGAGGCAACTGCTGTTTCGGAAATTGGGCAGGAGTTTGTTTATAGTGGAGATGCCTTGCCCACAGCACATCCCCACTCTCTCGGCCAAGTGGGCATAAGGACAGTCAGCGTTGGAGATGTTCTCCATAAGGCCAACCAGCTCCCAGGGCTGCAGCACATAAGGATTGTGCAAGTCAAATCTCCTAGTCAGAGAGTCATAGTCGATCACTAAAGACTAAACTGTAAAGTGGAATTCCATGAGTGGGAAAGCCACTGGTCATACAGCCTCTCACTTTGCTGTTGCCCCCCAGCGTTAATGGTTTAATCAAGAACTGTGATAAAGCCCAGGCGCCAGAGGTGGTCTGTTATAATTATGAGCGACGATGCGTTGAACTGCCGTTAAGCGCCACACACAAGTAGGCCTAGCACATCCATCGGTACGGGAGAGAATAGTTATCTTTTAAGTCTTTCTGGGGGAGAAAAAAGGCAGGAGAATGGACCAAGAAGGCA
>CM054161.1:22937260-22954760 GCA_028751875.1 Rapana venosa | reverse complement strand
GAGAGAGAGAGGCTGCAATAATAAAAACCGAATGATAATTGTTTACGTAAATCAGCACACGTCAGTTTCCGCTGCTTAATTGTTATATAAATAATGTGAGCGAGGCCTAACAAGGCTTTCCTAGAATAAGGAAAAACCGAAACAGAAAAGTGACTGTTTGAGATTCAAACTCACGAGGTGGGCCATTAAGTACGTCCCTGCAACACCCGAAAGACAGTCATTGTTAGGCAATGACTGTCACCGGGACTAGTTATTAGTTTCTGCCACCTTTCCAGCAGGTACTAAGCACACTTTATACCATTTCAAGCAGTGACCAAGAAATGATAACAGTAGGGCAGCAGAGAGAGTAGACGCTGTTTAAGCACTTAGAACTTTTAACTGAGCAGAATAGGTGTGTGTGGCAGCAAAGTCAAAGTCAAAGTCAAACTTTTATTTTAATCTGTTACAAATGTCTCCACAAAACAGCACCCTCCTACCTCTGTGAATGTCTCCACCTGTACACCCCTTCTCGTTCCCTTCGCTCTGCTGCAGATTCCTTGTGCTTACAAATACCTAGATTCAACCAGTCCACTGTTGGCCGTCGCTCTTTCTCTGTTTCTGGTCCATCGATTTGGAATGGCCTCCCTATCTCTCTTCGCCAAAGACCTTCTTGTGACACTTTTAAATCTGGCCTCAAGACATATTTGTTTCAAACCTAAGAATTTCCTCTCCTGTTTCATTTCATAGCTATCCCTGCTTTTCAACAGCCAAAGATTCCATCACCTTGCCAAAGTGTATAACCTGCGTGTGTGTGTGTGTGTGTGTGTGTGTGTGTGTGCATTTGGACTTGTTAGAACTATTACTTGCTATTGGTTGCATGACTGTGTAAGAATGAGTGGAGTGCAAGCGCTTTGATTTGTCTGTGCAAGATACAGCGCTATATAAGTTCCATTTATTATTATTATTATTATTATTATTATTTTCAGATGGTACATTGAATAAAAGCAGTGCATTTGCTTTTTTTTCAGCACACAGAGAGAGGGGGGGGGGGACAATGAACAATGAACAAATTTTATTCCTAGAGGTAGACCGGCAGTGGACAAACAACGCTTAGGTGGTTTTAAAAGGAAGGTGGTTAAATGAACGAGGTAGACTGGACCAAAGACTGCCTCACTAGCGGGATGAGAGAACCGTTGGTTAGGTGTCAAGTGATTTGTAACGTGTAAGACAAAACTCTTTTAAAACTGTCAGTAGAGGGGTGCTAAATGTGAGCCAGTTTCTATTTTTCCCTGAACACTCTCCCATTCTGTTCTTCTATGAAAAGAGAAGACGGAATATGTCATTAAAAGGGATCTGTCACTCTGGTTTCAATTGCAGTTAATCATGAAAACAAATTAACGTGGCAAATGGTCTATCAGTCTGATTGGTTTTGGGTTGGGTTGTTGTTTTTTTTGCTGACGTGTGTTTGGTGACGTCATATTTGTTGTAAAGAGAGTATATAAAGAATGTTGAAAGATCGAAATTTTTATTTCAGGTGCTGTCAGACAGAGTACCTTTGAACAAAACTAAGCCATGGTCAAGGTATGTTTTCTTGTGCTTGATATTTCGGCCATCCGTTTTCTGAATGTATTTTATAAAGTTGATGGTATCTGAATGTGCTGTAGAATGTGGACTGTAATATTACTGTGCCTTCAATTATCTCAATATTAGAAAGTTATTATTAAAGCATGCCATTAACATCATCGAGAAAAGAATACTGGAGAATATCAAGAGCAGATAACCACTTACAAACTTCTCAAGCATTTTTAGAATGATTTATCATAGAGTCCCTTTTTAAAAGTCTAGCAGGTTTAATAAGATCATTTGTTGACAACATTTTCAGCTTTTTTTGGAGTAAAGATTATGTTCTTGGCCAATTTGGGTCTTAGACAAACCTTTGTCAGAGGTCTTGCCAGTGGCTAAAGGTTCACCCTCAGTGGTTTCTTAAAGCGAGACACTTTTCAGAATTTCTTTTTTTATTTCGAGGATAATGGAATAAGCACTCATATGCTTTTTTTCATCCAGTTCCCGTGTTTATGCAGTTGTGTAAATTCTGTCATCCGTTCCCACGGGCACACAATGGCCAACTCTTCCGAAAAGCCGAACGGGTTTTAACGTGTGCGCAAGATGTTCTGCGTGCGTTCGCACACACGGGGCCTCGGTTTATAGTCTCATCCGAAGGACTTTTAGGGTGAGTTGAGTCTGCACTGATGTTAACTCCAAAGGAAAACATCCCCTTGAATGGGAGTCAGATTGCGAGCGCAATGTTCTAACCACTAGGCTATCCCGTACCCCCCCCCCCCCCCCCCCCCATCCCCCCGTTAGATGTGTCAAGCGCTTTCTCAAGAATATTCGATATTCCTGTGGCCTTTTGTAATTAAGGTGCCATCGAAAGGCGATGATAACGAGAGAAAGAAAGTATGCTTAAAATATATTTTATACACACACACACACGCACGCACGCACACAGACACACACACACACACCACACACAACACACACACACACACCACACACACACACACACACACACACACAGAACCCAAATGTAAAAAGGAGAAAACTAACACCTAGCGAATCTTTATGCCTTAGGTTTGGGGATCTTATTGAAAGGATGCAAGAGAGGTCATAAGGTTTGTTTCCAGCCAAGTGGGATCAGTCTTGGCTAGATAATAACCCACACATGACCATACACTCACACTGCACAGGGGGCTGATAAAAAGGTAAAGGTAAAGGAGCCCCATAACCTATAAGGTCGTAGGGGAGCGAGGCGTCAGAGACCTCACTTCTCTAGGGCCAGCATATTGAGGGCGGCGCCCATCTCCTCTCCCTCGCTGCTTTACCTTCCCTGACCCTAAAGAGGGCAGGTACCCATTTACAGCTGGGTGAACTGGGGGAACTGTACTGAAGCCAAGGCGCGCAAACGGTCACCCATCCAACTGGTAACCACGCTCGACGCTGCTTAACTTGGCTGGGGGAAAGCGAGTGCTCCGACCACTGAGCTATCCCGTCCCCTTATAGTGGATGACAAAAGTTATCCGTAATCATTTTAAGGCAATAAATACTCCATATGATTTCATAATTTTAGTTGTTGCCTTCACAGGACGCCGTTTTTCAGTGCGTCGACAGCAAAACAAAACAAACAGAGAAAAAAAGACATTCTTTTGTTGTCAGAGGGCATGCAGAAATTAGACAAGAAGGAGGTTGAAAGGAAGAAGATATATTTTGAAAAAAGAACCAAGGGAGAAACAAAAGAGAGGGATAGAAAAGAGGAAATTCCTAGCACAGAATGTTGGGCATGGTATTTCCCTACTCACAGCTCCCCTCCTCCTCTCCCCCCCCCCCCCCCAGCATTCCCACGGGGTGGAGAGGGGGGGGTGGAGTTCAAACTATTTTAATAAATTATAAGGAGTCTGACGCACTATATCAATAAGCTAGCTATTTAGTTTGGTGTTTTTGTTTTGTTTTATTTCATTCTCTTATTTCGAGGATTATGGAATAAACACTCATGTGCTTTTTTTTCACATCCTGTGCCCCTGTGTATGCAGTTTTGTCAATTTTGTCATCCTTTCCCACGCACACAATGGCCTACTCTTCCACACAAAAACTAACCCGAACGGGTTTTAACGTGCGCGTAAGATGTTCTGCGTAAGTTCGCACACGAGAACCTCGGTTTACAGCCTCTAGGACATTTTTGGTGGGAGTAGAGTGGAGTCGGCACTGATGTTAACTCCAGAGAAAAAAAATATCCTCTTGAACGAGATTCGAACCTGGGTCAAGCAGATCACGAACAAAGTATTACTCTTCTCGAGTTCTTGATGCCACGTCTATGAAATCTCTCTTTTCCCTCACGTCCACTCTTCTTGGATCTGCAAAGGCTAGCCCTCTGCCTTCTATCTACAACCACTCTGAACTTCCTTCAATATTTTCTGCATTCTTTTCTGACAAAGTCCGCAACATTCGCTCTAGTTTGGATCAGACTCCTTTTCAGCCAGCAATTTCTGAATCCCAATTTTCTGACACTCCTCTCCTTTTCTTTCATCCAGCAAGCAAGAAAGAAATCGCGACAATTCTGAAAGAAATGACAATAAAATCATGTGATCTCGATCCTATACCTGCTTCTCTTTTTACTCAGCTTATACCCACTATCACAAAAATAGTAAACTCATCACTTCTTTCAGGAATTTTTCCAACAGCTCTCAAAACTGCGATAGTTACACCTCTACTCAAGAAGCACGACCTCGATCCTAACACTCTGAAGAATTATAGACCTGTATCCAACCTACCGTTCATCTCTAAAGTCCTTGAAAAAGTTGTTCTGATACAACTCAACAGCCACCTTCATTCAAACAGTCTCCTTCCCCCTTTTCAGTCTGCCTATCGCGCCAACCACAGCACCGAAACCACCTTACCACACCTTAAACACACTTCTCCATGTGTCTGATTCAGGAAAAATCTTCCTTCTCACTCTTTTCGACTTATATGCAGCCTTCGACACTATAGACCACTCAATTCTTCTCTCCCGTCTCCAAACGACTTTTGGTATAAAAGGCACAGCCCTCACCTGGTTCACTTCATACCTTTCAGATCGATTCCACACAGTTGCAGTAAACAAGATTCCATCAATACATGCCAAACTGGAATGTGGAGTCCCACGGGGATCAGTTCTTGGCCCTGTTCTTTTCACTCTCTACACTGCTCCTCTTTCACACATAATAAATCGTCATCAGATCGACCATCATTTCTATGCAGACGACTCTCAAATTCTTAGCAGTAATACTCCTGAAAATTTGCCTTCCCTCTTGATTAATATGTCCTGTTGCCTTCAAGATATCCAAAACTGGATGATACAGAACAAGTTACAGCTAAATGCAGATAAAACCGAAGCCATGTTTGTAGGGACCAAACACAAACTTTCTTCCATCACAACAGCTTCAATAAAATTCGGCACTACGTCCGTCCCTCTATTTACTGCTGTGAAATATCTAGGGGTCATTATAGACAACACACTCCCCATGCAAAAATTCATCACCCAAACCTGCCAGTCGTGCTACTATCAATTGCGGCGCATCAGTGCAGTTCGAAATACCTGTCCACTGATGCAACATCCAGACTAGTCACGTCTCTCATTCTTTCATGTCTGGACTATTGCAGTTCTCTTCTGGTTGGTCTGCCAGCATCATCTATGCACTCCCTTCAACGTATTCAAAACTCTGCAGCTTGACTAGTCCTCAGAAAGAAAAAAATCTGAGCACATTCCCCTCTCTTGCGATCTCTCCACTGGCTGCCTGTGCCACAGAGAGTAAATTATAAGATCAGTACCCTCTGTTACAAATGTCTCCATAAAACAGCACCTTCCTACCTCTGTGAATGTCTTCACCTGTACACTCCTTCTCGTTCCCTCCGCTCTGCTGCAGATACCTTGTGCTTAAGAATACCTAGATTCAACTAGTCCACCGTTGGCCGTCGCTCTTTCTCTGTTTCTGGTACATCGATCTGGAATGACCTCCCTCTCTCTCTCCGTCAAAAGCCTTCTTATGACACTTTTAAATCCGATCTCAAGACACATTTATTTCAAACCTAAGATTCTCCCCTCTTGTTCCATTTCATTTTTGTCCTGCCCTCAACAGCCCAAACCCACCACCCTGCCGAGTGTACAACCTTTATGTGTGTGCGTGAGTGTGTGTGTGTGTGTGCGCGTGCGTGCGTGCGTGCGTGCATGCGTGCGAGCTTGTGTGTATGTATACATTTGAATTTTGTAAGGCTGCGTGTGAATGAGTAGGATGAATGTAAGCGCTTTGATTTGTTGTTGTTTTGCAAGATATAGCGCTATATAAATTCCATTTTTTATTATTATTATTATTTATTATTATTATTATTAATTATGTATGGAACTGTCTTGGCTCTTTTCAGATGAGGATACAAGTGGTGACGGACGTGAATGGAGTCCAACTCATCGAGTGCATTGAGCTGCCAGAGCCTGTTACCACCGACGGTGTACGCCATGAGCTCTTCTGCGAATGCGCCGAATGCCAAGCAAGCGAAGATGCCGCGTGAGACTCCTTGTCTCTCTCTCGCTCTCTCTGTCTGTCTGTCTCTGTCTCTCTCTCTCTCCCTGTGTCTCTGTCTGTCTCTCTGTCTCCCTGTGTCTCTGTCTGTCTCTGTCTCTCTCTGTCTCCCTGTGTCTCTGTCTGTCTCTCTGTCTCCCTGTGTCTCTGTCTGTCTCTGTCTGTCTCTGTCTCTCTGTCTGTCTCTGTCTCTCTGTCTGTCTGTCTCTGTCTGTCTGTCTCTCTCTCTCTCTGTCTCTCTCTGTCTGTCTCTGTCTGTCAGTCTCTCTCTCTGTCTGTCAGTCTCTCTGTCTGTCTGTCTGTCTGTCTTTGTCTCTCTCTCTCTCTGTCTCTGTCTGTCTGTCTCTCGCTCTCTCTAGCTCTTGCTTTGTCTGTCTGTCTCTCTCTCTGTCTCTCTCTTCTCTCTCTCTCTCTCTCTCTCTCTCTCTAGCTCTTGCTTTGTCTGTCTGTCTCTCTCTCTGTCTCTCTTCTCTCTCTTCTCTCTCTCTCCTCTCTCTAGCTCTGCTTGTCTGTCTGTCTCTCTCTCTAGTCTCTCTCTCTTTCTCTCTCTCTTCTCTCTCTCTCTCTCTCTCTCTCTTCTCTCTCTCTCTAGCTCTTGCTTTGTCTTTCGTCTCTCTCTAGCTCTTCTTGTCTGTCTTCTGTCTCTCTCTCTACTCTCGCTTTCTAGTCTGTCGTCTGTCTCTCTTCTCTGTCTGTCTCTTCTCCTCTCTCTAGCTCTTGCTTTGTCTGTCTGTCTTCTTCTCTGCTCTCTACTCTCGCTTTCTTCTTCTTCTGTCTCTCTCTCTCTCTCTCTCTCTCTCTCTCTCTCTCTCTAGCTCTTGCTTTGTCTTCTGTCTCTCTCTAGCTCTTTCTTTGTCTCTGTCTCTTCTCTCTCTCTCTACTCTCGCTTTTCTGTCTGTCGTCTCTCTCTCTCTCTCGTCTTCTCTCTCTCGCTCTCTTAGTCTGCTTTGTCTGTCTGCTCTCTGTCTGTCTTCTTCTTCTTCTTTTTCTCTCTCCTCTCTCTCTCTCTCTCTCTCTCTCTGCTCTCTCGTCTCTTGTCTCTCTCTCTTGCTCCTCTCTCCTCTTCTCTCCTTGCTCTCTCTGTCTTCTCTCTCTTCTCTCCTGCTCTCTCTCTAGCTCTTCTTGTCTGCTTCTGTGTCTGTCTGTCTTCTCTGTCTGTCTGTCTCTCTGTCTCTCTCTCTCTCTCTCTCTCTCTCTCTCTCTCTCTCTCTCTCTCTCTCTCTCTCTCTAGCTCTTGCTTGTCTGCTGTCGTCTGTCTTCTCTCTCTCTTCTCTTCTCTCTCTCTTCTCTCTCTCTTCTCTTCATCTCTCTCTCTCTCTCTCTCTCTTCTCTCTCTCTCTCTCTCTCTTCTTCTGTCTTTCTCTCTCTCTCTCTCTCTAGCTTTTCTCTTGCTTCTGTTTTGCTTCTGTCTGTCTGTCTGTCTCTCTCGCTCTCTCTCTCTCTCTCGTCTGTCTCTCCTCTCTCTACTCTCTTTGTCTGTCTGTCTCTGTCTGTCTCTTCTCTCTCTCCTCTCTCTCTTCTCCTCTCTCTCTTCTCTACTCTAGCTCTGTGTCTCTGTCTGCCCTTCTCTGTCTGATTCTCTCTCCTCCTCTCTCTCTCTCTCTCTCTCTCTCCTCTCTCTCTCTCTCTCTCTCTCTCTGTCTGCTGTCTCTGTCTGTCTCTCTCTCTCTCTCTCTCTCTCTGCTCTAGCTCTTCTTTCTCTGTCTCTCGCTCTCTCTCTCTCTCTCTCTCTTCTCTTGCTTTGCTGTTTTGTCTGTCTGCTTCGTGTCTGTCTCTCTCTCTCTCTCTCTCTCTCTGTCTTCTCTCGTCTCTCTACTCTCTCTTGTCTGTCTGTCTGTCTGTCTGTCTCTGTCTCTGTCTTCTCTCTCTCTCTGTCTCGTCTCTCTCTCTCTCTCTCGTCCTGTGTCTCTGTCTGCTTGTCTCTGTCTGATCTCTCTCTCTCTCTCTCTCTCTCTCTCTCTCTCTCTCTCTCTCTCTACAGAGCTGCTTAAATAAAAACTCTGTCTGCTTAGTCACTGTCCCTCTTCCTTCTGACTATCCTCTCCCGTGAAACTCGCAGATCTTCGCCTTAAAACTCCGTTCCGCTTTTGAAGAGTAGGCTCATTGTGTGCTCGTGTGACGGATCTGATTGTCAACTGTCTATCACAGCTTGTAAAATTTTAAAGCACCGAGTGTTATCAGTTTCTCTCGTAAAGTAATATTTGTGCAAATGTCGTTTTCGTGTGAGTACACAAGCTCTTTGCTTTGTTCTCTGAAATCGGTCTGTCTTGTACTATAAAGTCATTTTGTTGTTGTTGGTGTTTGTGTGTGTGTGTGTGTGAGTGTCTCGTTCGTCTATTCACTTTTAGTGATTTCTGTGTTGTGTGTGTGTGTGTGTGTGTGTGTGTGTGTGTGTGTGTGTGTGTGTGTGTGTGTGTGTGTGTGTAAAAGTGTGTTTGTGTGTGTGTGTGTGAAAGTGTGTGTGTTTGTGCGTATAAGTGTGTGTGTATGTGTTTGTGTGTGTGTGTGTTTGTGTGTAAAAGTGTGTGTGTGTGTGTGTGTGTGTGTGTGTGTGAAAGTGTGTTTGTGTGTGTGTGTGAAAGTGTGTGTGTGTGTGTGTAAAAGTGTTTCTGTATGTGTTTGAAGTGTGTGTGTGTGTGTAAAAGTGTGTGTTGTGTGTAAAAGTGTGTTTGTGTGTGTTTGTGTGTGAAGTGTCTGTGTGTATGTTTGTGTGTAAAAATGTGTGTGTGTTAAAGTGTGTTTGTATGTGTGTAAAAGTGTGTTTCTGTATGTGTGGGAAGTGTGTGTGTGTGTGTATGTGTAAAAGTGTGTTTGTATGTAAAAGTGTGTGTTTGTGTGTAAAAAAGGTGTTTGTGTGTGAAAGTGTGTGTGTGTGTGTGCGTGTTTGTGTGTGAAAGTGTGCGCGCACGCGTGTTTGTGTGTGTGTGCGCGCGCGTATGTGTGTGGTTGGGTTGTTGTTGTTGGTTTCTTGTTGTTTGCTTGTTTATTTGGGAAAGGGGGGAAGGGAGAGAGTGTTCATAGCTTGCCAATCATTTCTTTACCTAATAACATTTTCAAAGAAGAATCACCCCCACCCCTTCCACACACACCACACACACACACACACACACACACACACACACACACACACACAACACACACAAAATAACACACACACACACACACACACCACACACACACACACACACACACACACACACACACACACACACACACACACACTTCTCTGAATCACTGTTTGTCAAAACAAATAAAAAGCTAAGGGGGGGGGGGGGAACAACACACACACACACACACCCCTCAAAAAAAAACCTCACACTATTTTGCTATGTTGTGTTACTACAGGGCCTTGGCAGGACACATATACGACTTTCCCTACACGATTGACATCGAGCCTGAAGGGTCCATTGAGGACATGACTGGAGCTGTCTCTGGTCTCTGTCTGCAAGACAATGGAAACTCCAGTGCTAGCGGAGCCAGCTTTTCAGGAGAGAATGAGGCCATCACTGAGTGGGTAGTAGTGATGTGGTACTGTCTTCTTCTTCTTTCTTTCTTTCATCTGCCGCTGGTGCCTTTCGGCGTCGCGGGGAGACATAGACGTCTGTCTGCAGCAAGGCGTCTGTCTTTCTGTCTTTGTTGTTGTTGTTGTTGTTGTTGTTTGGTACTTGGTTTGGTTGGTTTGGTTGTTTGGGTGGTTGGTGTTTGGGTGGTTGATTGGTTGGTTTGTGGTGGTGGTGGTGGTGTTTGTTGGTGTTGTTGTTTGTTGGTGGTGGTGGGTGGTGGTGTGTTGATTGTTGTTTGTTTGGTGGTGGTGTTTGTTTGTTGGTGGTGGTGGTGGTGGTGTTTGTTGTTGTTTGGTGGTGGTGGTGTTGTTTGTTGTTCTTTGTTTGGTGGTGGTGGTGGTGTTTGTTGTTGTTTGTTTATTTGTTTGGTGGTGGTGGTGTTTGTTGTTGTTTGTTGTTGTTCGGTGGTGGTGGTGTTTGTTGGTGGTGGTGGTGGTGTTTGTTGTTGTTTGGTGGTGGTGGTGTTGTTTGTTGTTGTTTGTTTGGTGGTAGTGGTGTTTGTTGTTCTTTGTTTGGTGGTGGTGGTGTTTGTTGTTGTTTGTTTGGTGGTAGTGGTGTTTGTTGTTGTTGTTTTGTTTGTTTGTTGGTGGTGGTGGGTGGTGGTGGTGTTTGTTGTTGTTTGGTGGTGTTGGTGCTGTTTGTTGTTGTTGTTTGTTTGTTGATGATGGTGGTGGTGGTGTTTGTTGTTGTTTGGTGGTGTTGGTGCTGTTTGTTGTTGTTGTTTGTTTGTTGATGATGGTGGTGGTGGTGTTTGTTGTTGTTTGGTGGTGGTGGTGGTGTTTGTTGTTCTTTGTTTGGTGGTGGTTGTGGTGTTTGTTGTTGTTGTTTGTTTGGTGTTGGTGGTAGTGGAGGTGTTTGTTGTTGTTGTTTGTTTGGTGGTAGTGCTGTTTGTTTTGTTGTTGTTTTTGTTGTAGTTGTTGCTGAAGTGGGATTTTTCCTCTGGAGTCATCATCACTAGCCCTCTATACTTTCATTCTTTTGCTTATGTTCTGTTTAACCAGCCCATTCTCTTATATCTGAATAGCTATAAATTTTTAAAAAGGTAAAGGTGTCCCATAAGCTATGTGATCGAAGGAGAGTGAGGCATCAGAGACCTCAACATCTCCAGGGTCCAGCATTTTGAGGGCGGCGCCCAATCTCCTCTCCCTCGCTGCTTCACCTTCCCTGACCCTAAAGAGGCAGGTACCTATTTACAGCTGGGTGAACTAATGGACTGTACTGAAGCCAAGGCGCGCGAACGGTCACTCATCCAAGTTATAACCACGCTCGATGCTGCTTAACTTTAGCTGGGGGAAAGCGAGTGCTCTGACCACTGAGCTATCCCGTCCCATATATATATATATATATATATTATATATATATATATATATATATATATATATATATATATATATATAAGAAGAGGAAGAGGAGAGAGAGGAGAGAGGAAGAGAGAGAGAGAGAGAGATTGATAGATAGACAGATAGACAGACAGACAGACAGACAGATAGATAGCTAGATAGATATAGAGCGGGGAGAGCGCGTCGCCACAAGAGCAACGCCACCCATTTTGGTCTGCAGTACCATGTTTGTAATATCTGTTTGAACTATTGATTATTTGTCATTGGTTGTATGACTGTGTAAGATTAGGTCGGATGCATGCGCTTTGATTTGTCTTTGCAAGATATAGCGCTATATTAGTTCCATTTATTATTATTATTATTATTATTATAGATATATAGATATATACTTCTATTCTCTCTGTCCACTCTCTCTCTCTCTCTCTCTCTCTCTCTCTCTCTCTCTCTCTCTCTCTCTCTCTCTCTCTCTCTCTCTCTCTCTCTCTCTCTCTCTGTGTGGATCCCTCATAGGTGGATGCACACAGACAGTGCAGAACAGGGAGGATCCACGGGAGAGAATGCCGTGTCGCCACCGTCCGGCGCCTCTGGTTCCGAGGAACAATCCAGCGGGGCATCAGCAAGCGGTACTTGTCCTTACTCTAGGTAACTGCTTTATTTATTTGTTGATTCATTCATATGTTTGTTTGTTTGTTCTTTTATTTATACATTTATTTATTTTTTTAAATCTTTTTGATTGGCACACATATACAGTTCAAAACGAACAAATTAACTTTTCATCCAGACAACATTACATCATGTCCGTTTTACAGGTGTACAAGACTACTAGCTACACAAAGTACAAAAAGAATCAATCACCATTTTCGTTGTCAAGTCAAGATTTATAGATTATCTATATATTTATTTATTTTATATATTTAGTTAGTTAGTTAGTTAGGTAGTCAGTTAGTTAAGTTAGTTAGGTAGGTAGTCAGTCAGTTAGTCCAGTCAATTAGTTAGTTAGGTAGGTAGGTAGGTAGCTAATTATTCTTTTCGTTAGTTGTTTATTCTTTTAGTTAGTTATTGCTTTGTTCACTTAATTTATTTATTTTTATTCATTCATTTATTTATTTATTCATTAAGTTAGTTAGATATTCTTTTAGTTATTCTTTGAGTTCGAGGATTTCATTTCATTTTTCATTTCATTCTTTTATATCGAGGATTATGGAATAAGCACTTATGTGTTTTGTTACATCCAGTCCCCGTGGGAATGCGGTTTTGTCAATTCTGTCATCTGTTCCCACCGGCTCACAATGGCCTACTCTTACGAAAAGCGGAACAGGATTTAACGTGTGCGCAAGATGTTCTGCGTGCGTTCGCACACGGGGCCTCGGTTTATAGTCTCATCCGAAGGACTTTTGGGGAGAGAGGAATCTGCACTGATGTCAACTTCAGGGAAAATATCCCCCTTGAACGGGAATCGAACCCGGGTCGTCAGATTGCGAGCGCAATGCTCTGACCACTAGGCTATCCCGTTCACGTCCCCTGGTGTGGTATGATGTGGTGAAGTGTAGTGTAGTGTAGTGTAGTGTAGTGTAGTGTAGTGTAGTGTAGTGTAGTGTAGTGTAGTGTAGTGTAGTGTGGTGAAGTGTACTGTACTGTACTGTACTGTAGTGTAGTCGCATGTTTACTTGACATAAGTATGTCGATTGGTATGAATAGTGCACTTTTCTCATGTCCATGTTTAACCCCATGAACATGTTTATGAACATGACGTCTCTCTGTCTGTCTGTCTGTCTGTCTGTCTGTCTGTCCCTCTGTCTCTGTCTCTCTCTCTCTCTCTCTGTCTCTCTCTCTGTCTCTCTCTCATACACAGCCGAACGTCACTCTGTCTCTCTCACATAACGTCGGAGCGTCTCTCTGTCTGTCTGTCTGTCCCACTCTCTCTGTCTCTGTCTCTCTCTCTCCACACACACACACACACACACACACACACACACACACACACACACACACACACACACACACACACACACCACACACACACACGGCCAAACGTTTCTCTGTCTCTCTCACATAACGTCGGAACGTCTGTCTGTCTGTCTGTCTGTCTGTCTGTCTGTCTGTTCCACTCTCTCTGTCTCTCTCTGTCTCTCTGTCTCTCTCTCTCTCTCTCTCTCTCTCTCTATTTTCTTTTAAAATCATGTTGTCGTTGCTGTAGTAAGATTTTTACCTTGTTCTGTTGATAGTCCCTAATCAGGGCAAGGGCCGGATGGAAAAAAAGTATGCGCATGCTTATTCTGTTACCCTTGAAAAATAAAGATTCATTCATTCATTCTCTCTCCCTCCTTCTCTCCCTCGCTCACCTTTCCTTCTCCTACCTTCACTAGCGTTGTCACACCTGTCCTTCACCTTTCTAGTCACTGGTCAATCAATTAATTACATACAGCTGGAGGGACTTTTTCGAGGCCAACGCACAAGGGGACAGCAGCAGTGGCAGCAGCGGCGGTGACAGTTTCATGACTCAAGACATGGACTCCCTGAGCGATGTCTTCGGCTCCCAGTTGCAGACTTCAGACTAAGAACCTGGCACTGATGGCGATTCTTTCGTGGATGACAGAAAACCTGCCTGGCTGGATTTAGGGTCGAAGACTCGAGGTTGTTAACAGAAAATCTACGCTGACGAGAAGGAAAACAGCAATTTTAGATTACGATCTTTGTATCTGACACCAAAAAGCAACAGTGGAGGAGGAGGACTGTAGAAAGTGAGATGAAGGCCATGCAGCAGCACTCTTGGGGATCAGTGACTGACTAGGTTGGCCCAGGGTAGGCAAGGAGTGGAAGCGCTTCTGTTTGCTGCCCTACACACCACTGGGTGTAATGGTAAATGAGGATGATGAGGATTTGTATCTGACAGTGTCTTCTTCATTCGGGGTTGTGTTTTTTTCTACGTGGTATGTACGGCCCACGAGAGGAGCTGGAAAGAATTTGCCACTGTTTCTCCCTAAACACATCTGACGGTGTGAAAAGCGAACGAGATTAGAAGAAGAAGGAGAAGGTTACTATAGGTAGTATGCTGTGGTTTTGTTGACCAGATAATTATGTTTAGTTTATTTAACGTCTTAATGGCTACCAGTACATAGCCTTCACCTGTGTATGTGGGTGTGTGGAGAGGGGGGAGGTGTGCGTGCGTGCTCGTGCATGTGTGTTACTGCAGTGTTTAAAATTTTACCTATCTGGTCAATCTCAAAATAGGAACTCTGTGTGTGTGTGGGTGCGTGCGTGCATTGTGCGTGTGTTGTGTGTGTGTGTGTGTGTGTGTGTGTGTGTGTGTGTGTGTGTTTACTGCAGTGTTTCATATTGTACCTATCTTGTCGATCTAAAAATGGTGTCTTCATTTTTTACCTATCTTGTCAGTCTAAAAATGGGAACTCTTTCTTTCTCTCTTTTTTTCTTTCTTTCTTTCTGTGTGTGTGCTTGTGTGTGTGCATGCATGCATGTGTGTTGGCGCATGTCCAGATGCATAAGAAAATGTATTTATGGCTAGTATTATGTAAGTGCCTGTGTAGTCTCATTAATCGTAGTGGAGGCAGTGGAGTATGAGATAACACAGACGTTTGTACTTTGTCATATTTTGTTGCTCTGTTTTTAAAAAAAATTCTGCTATTCCCCCAACGCAATGGATGTACTCTGTCTATGCAATTAAATCATTTGAGTTTGAGAGTTTCTGTGTATCTGTGCATGAGTGTGTGCATGTGTGTGTGTGTTTGTGATTTTTTTTGGTTTGAAGTTTGGAATGTTTATACAATATTAAATGTTGTCTTCTTGTGTCTTTCAAGATTATGATTCGTATCAGTGTGCCTGTCAGTTTCGTAACTGTCCTCCATGGGCTGATTAAAGTGGTTTTGACTTGACTTGACTTGACCTGCACTTGGTCAGTTTAGATCAGGGGCCAAAACTGATCTGACAGCTTGTCTTCAGGCCCAGAAACAAGGCTTGGTAATAGTTGTTCAGCTTCACTTTCTGATGAGATCCCTGCTGCTGTTGCTGACAACTTTGTTGCAGTTGCTGTCAACTTTACATCCATTCCTGATAATGTACTGGATGATGTCACTGAAAGCAGAACTGTCTACTTAAAGACTCCTTCTGACTTTGCACAAAATATCCTTCATGAGATAGTACTTGTCCTTATTCCTGACAGTGCTCCACAAGTAGATGCCAGGCTTGGTGATGGTGCTGCTCTCATCTAAATGCCATCACCAAAGCTGACAACTACCTTTCAGGCATATGTGGATGCCATCTGTCTTTCCATACATTATGTGCCAGCTTGATTCAGTATCGCGGGTGTTCATTGCTTTTGATGTCTATAGCCATTAGGGCTGACAGCTTGAAGTCTGCTACATGGAAAAAAGCCAGGTTCTGGTGCTTGAAGAAGGGTTATGGCTTCAGCACAGGTTCCAGAAAACTGGCAACATTTTCTGCTGGTAAATGAGAACATAAATGAACTGTTCAGGTTCCTCACAGAGACTCATTTGGACAAAGCACAAGTCCATGACAAGATCCTTATATGTACAAGCACCAAGAAAACCCTGTGCTCATCCAGCAAAGACACCACCAGACTAGAACCTTGTAGCCATGAGGAAGCAGACACTCCTCTAACGCTACATGTGGATGCTTTTTTACATCCAGTCCCCGTGTGTATGCGGTTTTGTAAATTTTTCTCATCCATTCCACCGGCACACAATGGCCTACTCTTACGAAAAGCGGAACAGGATTTTTAACGTGTGCGCAAGATGTTCGTTCTGTGTGCGTTCGCACACGGGGGCCTCGGTTTATAGTCTCATCCGAAGGACTTTTGGGGGAGAGTGGAGCATGCACTGATGTTAACTCCAGGGAGGAAATATCCCCCTTGAACGGGAATCGAACCCGGGTCGTCAGATTGCGAGCGCAATGTTCTAACCACTAGGCTATCCCGTTCCCCCAGAGATGACGTATGGAGAAATGCGGGTGTGAAAAACATGAGGGGTGAATCCATGGTCTCGAGGTAACGCGCCTGCCTACAAAGCGAAAACTCCGGGTACGATCTAGGCCCAGGTTCGATCTCCGAAACTGTTCGCCCCATCCACTAGACCATGAGTGGTGTTCTGGGTGCTAGTCTTTCGGATGTAGACGATAAACCGATGTCCCGTGTGTAACACTCATTTAGCGCACGTAAAAAGAGTCCACGGCAAGAAGAAGAGAGTTGGTTCCTGGTAGAATTCTGTAGAAAGAAGCCACTGTGATAGGGAAACAAATACAGTTGCAGACAAGAAAAGAAAAAAAAAAGGGTGTCGCTGCTCTTGTGGCGACGCGCTCTTCCCGGGGAGAGCAGCCCGAATTTCACGTAGAGAAATCTGCCGTGACTTTTAAATGGCATACAAACACAAATACTGGGGGAAGAGGGTTCAAGGCTTATATTTTACGTAGATTGGTCACTGTATAAACTTTATTTAATAGTTTGTATTTTATGAGCAGAAGTGAAAAATAACAGAATTACATGCAAACACAGTACTGCAGATAATTCTAACGCTTGCATGGACCAAAGCATACATTTTTTTTTTACAGTTGGCATTCATGCCCTGCATGTGTGTTAAGTGTACTTCACCTTCACCTATCTCGAAGTCTGGTCAACACTGAAGAGTTTTTGCAGCCACTTCCTCCACTTGCACTCGACATGTACACAAAAAAATGGTTGCCCTTTTGCAAAACAGGCAGGTCTGCGTTATTGGTTATGGTAATGATAATAATAATAGCAATAATAATAATAATGATAATAATAATAATAATAATAATAATAATAATAATAATAAATGGAATTTATATAGCGCTGAATCTTGTCAAAACAAACAAATCGAAGCGCTTGCACTCAAATCATTTACACGCATGCAACTCTCCTTAAACATAATGAACAACAGATTTCAAATCCTTGCACGCGCACGCACGTAGGCACACACACACACACACACACACACACACACACACACACACACACACACACACACACACACACACACATACATACACACACACACACACACACACACACACACACACACACACCACACACACAACACACACAACACAGACTCGCGAACACACTTAGGAGGTGAAGGATGCTGCTGAAAACCAGGGACAGATATGAGGGGAAAGTGTCAGGTAGGAAATAAGTGTGTTTTGAGGCTGGATTTGAAGGTATCAAGTGAAGGCTTTTGGCAAAGTAGAAGAGGGAGGTCATTCCAGGTGGATGGACCAGAAACAGAGAAGGAGCGACGGCCAACAGTGGTTTGTTTGAGGCTGGATTTGAAGGCATCAAGTGAAGGCTTTTGGCAAAATGAAAGAGGGAGGTCATTCCAGGTGGATGGACCAGAAACAGAGAAAGAGCGACGGCCAACAGTGGTTTGTTTGAGGCTGGATTTGAAGGCATCAAGTGAAGGCTTTTGGCGAAGTGAAAGAGGGAGGTCATTCCAGGTGGATGGACCAGAAATAGAGAAAGAGC
>CM054161.1:22922260-22927260 GCA_028751875.1 Rapana venosa | reverse complement strand
ACACGGGCTGGCTGACGTGTCCGTGAGGCATTGGTCGTGACATGGAAACTACAGCAGCCAGCCACGTGACTTCAATCGAAATTGCTCTCCCTTCCTGCCACAGCCTGTTTGGTCATAAAAGACGTCAGAGGGGCATTTTGACGTATAAAAGAGTCTGCGTCTGTTGACGTGTTTATTTCTTGGCTGTCAGGCTTAAGCTTGTCAATGATGGTTTAAACTTTGTAGTGTGTGTTCACATGAAGTGGATTCACGCAGTAGCTTATGTATTCGTGTATGCGTGCAAGCACGTGAAGAGATACTGAATTATTGACCAAAATGGCTTTCTTTTTCTTTTATTTCTTCTTTTAAAAAAATCTTTTATATCGAGGACAATGGAATAAGCACTCATGTGGTTGTTGCTTTTTTTTGTTTTTACATCCAATCCCTGTGTGGATGCGGTTTTGTCAATTTTGTCATCTGTTCCCACCAGCACACAATGGCCTACTCTTTCGAAAAGCGGAACAGGATTTAACGTGTGCGCAAGATGTTCTGCATGCGTTCGCACACGGGGCCTCGGTTTATAGTCTCATCCAAAGGACTCTTGGGGAGAGTGGAGTCTGTACTGAAGTTAACTTTGATGACAACATAGGTTTATAAATAGGCAGGAAAAGTTTAGGAAATATTTCACTCTGATAATCAGACACGCATGTTTAGATAATTGTGTCCTTTCAAGATTATTTACGACAGATTTTGTCTGGTTTTTGTTGTTGTTGCTGTTTTGTTGTTTGTTGATTTTGGTTAATCTGACACACTTTTTCAGATAATGGTTTGTGTCCTTTTTCAAATTGTTTATGAAGGTTGGTTTCTTGGCAGTTTTTGGTTTTGGTTTTTGCTATTGCTTTTTTGTTGTACTTTTGTGTGGTTTTTATTCGTATGTTCTTTTTCTTTGTCGTCGTCGAACGCTCAGACAGCAACTACTGTTGTCTGTCATATGAGCGAAAATGCATTGCACTGCCGATAAGCGCCTGACAAGTCAGGCCCAGCACATCCGACTTCGGCATGGGAGACAATTATCTTTCAAGTCTTTTTGGAATGAAGGCAGGAAAATGGACCAAGAAGGCAGAGAAGAAGGAAAAAAAAAGAAGAAGGTGACGGGAAGAAAAGGAACAAGGCAGAAACAAAGAGAGGGATAGAAAAGAGGGAATTCCTAGCACAGAATTTCCAAAAGGTGAAGATACTATTTTTACTGACAGCCCTCCCTCCCCACGAGGGTTTTCATAACTTAAACGCTTGTTGGGAAAATAGTATGAGTCTATCTAAGATTCTTTTTTATAGGAATGTTTTCTTTACACTTGTTTAAATAATGGTTCGTGAATGTTTTAGATTATTTACGATATATTTTGGAGGGACAAAGCTTATCAGGGGGGGACGGGATAGCCTAGTGGTTAGAACATTGCGTTCGCAATCTGACCACCCGGGTTCGATTCCCGTTCAAGGGGGATATTTTCCCCTGGAGTTCACATCAGTGCAGACTCCACTCTCCCCAAAAGTCCTTCGGATGAGACTATAAACCGAGGCCTCGTGTGCGAACGCACGCAGAACAACTTGCGCACACGTCAAAAATCCTGTTCCAATTTTCGTAAGAGTAGGTCATTGTGTGTCGATGGGAACAGATGACAGAATTGACAAATCCGTATACACACGGGGACTGGATGTAAAAAGCGCATAAGTGCTTATTCCATTATCCTCGATATAAAAGAATGAAATGAAAAAAAAACCAAAAAACATTGAACCAGAAGATGACCCTGACTTAGGAGTGTGATTGCAACCCAAAATAGATACACTTTTAAACCTCAATAAAACTGTTGAAAAATACATCAAAACTCAATTATCTGTCAATATATCAATACATATTACCAAAAAACTATTTTAAACAAATATTAACTTTTAAAAACCTTGACCCTTTCATTATGCTGACCAAAGCGAGGCTTGGAAATGCCCTTGTTAAAAATAGAAGTCGCTGAAATCGGTTTCAGAAACGGGTTCCTTTTTGCCAGCGTTGTCAGTCCACCGAGTGAGTAGAGAAGAAGAGGTTGGTCATTCCATGTATGTCCAAGCATGTTCGTCTGTGTGTGTACGTGTGTATGTACGTGTGCGTGCGTGTGTGTGTGTGTGTGTGTGTGTGTGTGTGTGTGTGTGTGTGTGTTATTTTATTTTTATTTTATTTATTTTTTTATATCGAGGATAATGGAATACGCACTTATGTGCTTTTTTTTACATCCAGTTCCCGTGTGTATATGCGGTTTTTGTCAATTTTGTCATCCGTTCCCACCGGCACACAATGGCCTACTCTTACGAAAAGCGGAACAGAATTTAACGTGCGCGCAAGTTGTTCTGCATGCGTTTGAACACGGGGACCTCGGTTTATAGTCTCATCCGAAAGACTTTCGGGGAGAGTGGAGTCTGCAATGATGTATTGGTGCATATGTGTGTGTGTGTGTGTGTGTGTGTGTGTGTGTGTGTGTGTGTGTGTGTGTGTGTGTGTGTGTGTGTGTGTGTGTGTGTGTGTGTGTGTGATGTCTTCTTGTTTGTTTGTCTGTCTGTTGTGTTATCATCTGAATTTCTTTCTTTCTCTCTCTCTACCGTTTTTTTCCTCTCTGATATTTTCTCCTTTCCATCTCTCTCCCGTCACTTCTAATATTATGCTCTCATATTTCTATCGGTTTTGGGGGTTTGTTGGTTTTGTTAGGGTTTTTTCCCTTTAAACCAATATTTTGTTGTCATAGCATTATCATATTTGACCTAAAATAGTTTTACGTTTAACATTGATCATTATTAAGTTTCACGAAATATTCGATACTTTTAAAAGTGGAGCATATTTTAAAGCTCATACAAAACCAGCGAAAATCAACCAAAAGTCATGAAGCAGAAAAAACATTGACAAATAAATTCATTGACTGACTTCTTTCATATGCATTGCTTCACAAATGGTTCATAGGCATACTCAAAATACATAATTCGGGAGAAAAAATTTTAAGACTAAATGAAAACAAGAAAGACAAACAGTAAAACGTTAATAAAAAAAAAAACAATGAATGATTGCATGAATGAATATATGAAAATATGAATGAATGAATGAATGAATGAATGAATGAATAATTATTGGCATAGATAGATAGATAGATAGATAGATAGATAGATAGATAGATAGATAGATAGATAGATAGATAGATAGATGGATAGATAGACAGACAGACAGACAGACAGACAGACAGATAGATAGATAGATAGATAGATAGATAGATAGATGGATGGATGGATGGATGGATGGATGGATGGATGGATAGATGGATGGATGGATGGATGGATGGATGGATAAATGATGGATAAATGGATGGATAGATAGATAGATAGATAGATAGATAGATAGATAGATAGATAGATAGATAGATAGATAGATAGATAGATAGAAAAGGACTGACAGACAGACAGACAGAGACAGACAGATAATGCTTACTTGCATGTATATATACCTCTCTCTCCTCTTCATCCTGGGTATCACTGATCATCACCATCATCAGCATCTGTTCTTTTCCTCTTTTCACCTTCCTCCATCATTTATTCATCTTGTTTTTCTTCCTCATTCTCTTTTATCTCTTTTCTATTCAAATGTACACTTTCTTTCTGTTTGTCACTCCTCTTCTTTTCTGTATCTGTTCTCCTCTTGTAATGTTATGATTTCATGAATTTACCTTGAAAATTTTTTTATGTTAATGTCTTTTCTATTTCTTTCAGTTTGTCACTTCCATCATTTATTCATATTGTTTTTCTTCCTCCTCTTCTGTCTCTTTTCTTTTTAAATGTACACTTTCTTTCTCTTTGTCACTCCTCTTCTTTTCTATATCTGTTCTCCTCTTGTAATGTTATGATTTCATGAATTTAGCTTTTTTTTTAATGTATGTTAATGTCTGTCTTGTTTATTTATTTACATCTATTTCCTTTTTGGGGAATGGAAACCCTGATTTAAAAAAAATGATAAAAACCACATCAGTGCTTATCTATTATCCTCAACATAAAAACAATTTTGCCACGTTCCTGTCTTTTTCTTCTTCTTCCTTTTCCTTTTCTTTGTTCTGCTTTACAAAGTTGATGCACAAGTTTAAATAATGGTTTGTGTCTAACATCACTTTTATGTGAACATAGGTAAAATTGAAGACCAACATAATGCTTTCTGTCAATAAAAAGACTATTTACTATGGGTATATTTTGGGGCCAACCTTTTACACGTGTTTTTGAAACAGATTTGTGTTTTTTTGCAGATTCTTTTTTAACTGTTTTTATTTTCAAAGTTGGCACACTGTTTTAAAATGGTTTGTGTCATCATAATTTACAAACTCTTGTTCTTTGCAGAAGTGAGTCATGTACACATATGCAGTCGATGATTTTTTTGCCCATTAAAGATTATTCATGATAGTATTGTTTTCTTTTCCAAAGTTGATATGTTTAGTTTGGGTAATTATAGGTATGAATTTAAGATACCACAACTTTTCTATGTATTTCTGCATTTTTGTCGTTGCAAACCTGGCACACTGACTTATTTAGGTTATAGTTTGTGTCCATTAAAGTATGCTTACAAAAGACTGGCTTCAGACTTCAAACTTTACACATATGATCAAGTAAAGGTTTGTGTCCACTGATGAAATATACAATGTTAATTAAATAACAAATCACGGTCAATTTTCTCTCATAGCAGAGGCTATGGATATTTTTTAAATCAAAAGATGTTCGTTGTCCAGCTCTTTAATCATGACCAGCCACATCTGCAAATTTGACAACCACATGTTACTTTAGGGGACGGGATAGCTCAGTGGTCAGAGCACTCGCTTTCCCCCAGCCAAGTTAAGCAGCGTCGAGCGTGGTTACCAGTTGGATGGATGGCCGCTTGCTTTCCTTGGCTTCAGTACAGTTCCCCCAGTTCACCCAGCTGTAAATGGGTACCTGCCCTCTTTAGGGTCAGGGAA
>CM054161.1:22914760-22917260 GCA_028751875.1 Rapana venosa | reverse complement strand
TATATGGAATTTCTATAGCGCTGAATCTTGCAAAGGAACAAATCAAAGCGCTTCCAGTTTTATTCTTTCAAGAATAACAAAAAACAAAAGAAAAAGAACAAACAAAAAAACAAAAACAACAACAACAACAAAAACACATAGGATCAAAAAGAGAAAAAAAATGAATGAATGAATGAATGAATGAATGAATGAAAAAGAAAACAAAAATAATAATGGGAAAAGAGACAAGGGAATTAAGAAACTCTGAAAAAAACAGACAGTGAATGAATGAATGAATGAATGAATTAATTAATTAATTAATTAATTATTGAATGAATGAATTAATGAATGAATGAATAAATGAATGAATGAATGAATGAATGAATGAATGAATGAATGAATGATTGAATGAACCTAGTGAATAAAAAAAATAGTAAATGAAAATTATGGGGGAAAAGAACTAAGAATGGAAGGACATAATGGGGAAAATAGACAATGAATGAATGAATGAATTAATTAATTAATGATTGAATGCTTGATTGAATGAATGAATCGATCAATCAATCAATCAATATAGACGTAATTAATATATCTGCCTATAATTATGTGTGTGCTTCTCTTTCCTCTCTATCTCCATCCCCATAATAAAAATCATTTTTAAAAAATGATTGTCAGCAGCAGCAGCATATTCTCTCTCTCCTCTCTCTCTCTCTCTCTCTCTCTCTCTCTCTCTCTCTCTCTCTCTCTCTCTCTCTCTCTCTCTCTCTCTCTCTCTCTCTCCTCTCTCTCTCCTCTCTGGTTAACTAGATGTAAAAAAATAAAAAGCACATGTGTGCTTATTCATTATCCTCGAAATAAATGTCTTTGAATTTGAAATGCCTCTCTTTTACTCCTTTCCTTGTGTTTTTTTTTTCTTTCTTTCTTTCTTTCTTCCTTCCTTCTTTCCTTCCTTCTTTTCTTTCTTTCTTTCTTTCTCCCTTCCTTTCTTTCTTTCTTATTCTTTCTTTCTTTCTTTCTTAATTTCTTTCCTTCTTACTTACTTTCTTTCTTTCTTCCTTCCTTCCTTTCTTTCTTCCTTTCTTTCTTTCTTTCTTTCTTTCTTATTTTGTCTTTCTTTCTTAATTTCTTTCTTTCTGCCTGCCTGTCTGTCTGTCTTTCTTTCTTTCACTCCTCTTCTCTCTCTCATTTTTTTTTTAATCTCCTCTTGATATTTTTTTTTTATCCTTCATGATCTTTTATGACAAAATGCAGATAAAACCTGGTCAAAAGTTTTCTTGTTTTTTTTTTTAAAGCATATATGATCTTTTATATTATGCACATAAATATCTAGTCACTTTGTCTATCCACCAATCCATTTACATGCTATTCATTCCTTCTTTTGTTTTAAATTCTTGAATGCAAAACCCTGATAAATAATGTTTTTAAAAGCACGAGAGTCAATACTAAAAAGCACATCAGTGCTTATCTATCATCCTCAACAACATAAAAAAAGAAATGTTTTGGCTTACACTTTGCTTTCCTTCTCTATTTCCATTTTCCTCCCTTTTTTTTCTTTTAATCTAGTGTCCTGTTTTTTACCCATCCTTTATTTTGAAGGCGGGGGGGGGGGGGGGGGGGGGAGGGGGGGGGGCTTTTACCTGATTATTCATTAGTGTGTTTATGAATGAGTTTATTTAGTCTTTTTTGTTTTTATTTCCTTGGTTTCAGTGCCGTTTCGTTTCGTGTTTTCTGCCTTTAAGAATTCTTCTATTACTCTTTTTTTTATTATTGTCTATTTTATATTCTTTCTGTGTTCCTTTCTCTCTCTTTCTCTTTTTCCCCCCTCCTTTCTTTCTGTCCATCTTTCTTAGTCATTATTTCTCTTTTTTTATATTCTATTCTTGCTTTCTTTTCTGTTCTTTTCCTTTCTTTCTTTTTTTCATATTCTCTCTCTCTCTCTCTCTCTCTCTCTCTCTCTCTCTCTCTCTCTCTCTCTCTCTCTCTCTCTCTCTCTCTCTTCTCTCTCTCTCTCCCTTTCTCCTTTTACAAATTCTTGTTGTTCCTCCTCCTCCGTCTTCTTGTTCTTGTTCTTGTTCTTTCTTCTTCTTCTTCTTCTTCTTCTTCTTCTTCTTCTTCTTCTTCTTCTTCTTCTTCTTCCATTCTTCTTCTTCGCAATTCTCTTCTTCGCAATTCTTCTTCTTCTTCGCAATTCTTCTTCTTCTTCGCAATTCTTCTTCTTCTTCACAATTCTTCTTCTTCTTCTTCTTCTTCTTCTTCTTCTTCTTCTTCTTCTTCTTCTTCTTCTTCTTCTTCTTCTTCATTCTTCTTCTTTGCATTCTTCTTCTTTGCATTCTTCTTCTTTGCATTCTTCTTCTTCTTGCATTCTTCTTCTTCTTGCATTCTTCTTCTTTCTTCTTCTTCTTCTTCTTCTTGCATTCTTCTTCTTCTTTGCATTCTTCTTCTTCTTCTTCTTCTTCTTCTTTCTTCTTCTTCTTCTTCTTCTTCTTCTTCTTCTTCTTCTTCTTCTTCTTCTTCTTCTTCA
>CM054161.1:22897260-22907260 GCA_028751875.1 Rapana venosa | reverse complement strand
TGATAATGGCACAGCTCAGTGGTCAGAGCACTCGCTTTCCCCCAGCCAAGTTAAGCAGCGTCGAGCGTGGTTACTACCTGGATGGGTGACGGTTTGCGCGCCTTGGCTTCAGTACAGTCCCCCAGTTCACCCAGCTGTAAATGGGTACCTGCCCTCTTTAGGGTCAGGGAAGGTAAAGCAGCGAGGGAGAGTAGATGGGTGCCGTCCCCAATATGCTGGCCCCTAGAGAAGTGAGGTCTGTGACGCCTTGCTCCCCTACAACTTTTAATAAGTTATGGGACACCTTTACCTTTAATAATTTTTTTTTTAAATTAATGGTTCAGATGTTCAAGGCCCTCATCCTTGTTTTAGTCTTAGTATTTCCTCTAAGGGAATGCTAGGTTCCTGTCAGTATAAATAGCATCCTCACATTCTGGAGATTTTGTGCTAGGAATTCCCTCTTTTCTAGCCCTCTCTTTTGTTTCTGCCTTGTTCCTTTTCTTCCTGTCACTTCCTTCGTGCAAATGTTTATAACTTTCTTGGTCCGTTCTCCTGCCTTTTTTTTTGTTGTTGCTAGAAAGACTTTAACGATAGCAATTCTCTCGCATACTGAAGTCGGATGCGCTGGGCTTGATTTGACAGGTGCTTGACGGCAGCTTAACGCATGTTCGCTCATAGGACAGACAACAGTAGTTGCTGTCTCAGCGTTTGATGAGGAAGAAAAGAGTCACTCCGTGTCAGTTGGTCTCTGAGTCTTCTTCAAGTTGTGAACATAGAACTCTGGCTATGATACCCCCCCTCCCCCCACCTCCCTATCCCCCAAACCCCCATCCCCTCCCCGCCTTCCCTATCCCCCAAACCCACCCCCACCCATCCCCTCCCCCACCCCACCCCCACCCCCACCAATCCCCCATCCCCTCCCCCACCCCACCCCACCCCCACCAATCCCCCATCCCCTCCCCCACCCCATCCCCACCCCACCCCCACCAATCCCCCATCCCCTCCCCCACCCATCCCCCATCCACTTCCCATCCCCACCCCCCACCCATCCCCCACCCCACCCATCCCTTCCCCCACCCCCACCTCATCCCCCATCCCCTCCCCCATCCCCACCCATTCCCCATCCTCACCCCCACCCATCCCCCATCCCCCATCCCCATCCCACCTCCACCCATCCCTTTCCCCATCCCCCCCCCCACCAATCCCCCATCCCCTCCCCCCCCCCCCCCCCCCCCCCCCCCCCCCCACCCATCCCCTTCAGTCTGTTCTGTAACCACCTTGGTAAAGAAGACTTCAAGTCCTGGGTTAAAGCGTTAGGACTATCCCTCCCCCCCCCCCCACCCTCCCCTCCCCTCCCCTACCCTCAATGCACCAGCCCCAATTATCATCATCATCATCATCATATCACCATCACCATCATCATCATAATCATCACATCATCGTCGTCGTCGTCGTCGTCATCATCGTCATCATTATCTTCCTCATTTCATATTCTCCTCCTTTGTTGCTTTTCTGATGAGCAGTTAGTAGTACCAAAGTCAAAGCTTGGGAAGGTGGGGGGTACAGGGGGGAATCTGCTATTCCTCTCTATAAATTGACGAGGTAGCAATCTTTAATCCAAAGTCCTCCTGTCCCCCTCCCTTTCTTTACAGAGTACAGTAAAAGTAATGTGTGAAATACTGATGTTATAACTTGTGAAAGCGAAGCGCAGCTCTGTGAAAGTGTAGTTTTTATGATCAGAGTCTGTGGGCAAGGCTTGCCCTTGCAAGTGCTCTGTGACTGGGGGACGGGGATAGCCTAGTGGTCAGAACATTGCGCTCGCAATCTGACGACCCGGGTTCGATTCCCGTTCAAGGGGATATTTTTCCCCCTGGAGTTAACATCAGTGCAGACTCCACTCTCCCCAAAAGTCCTTCGGAGGAGACTATAAACCGAGGCCCCGTGTGCTAATGCACGCAGAACATCTTGCTCCACACGTTAAATCCTGTTCCGCTTTTCGTAAGAGTAGGCCATTGTGTGCCGGTGGGAACAGATGACGGAACTTACAAAACCGTATACACAAGGGGACTGGATGTAAAACAAGCACGTGAGTGCTTATTCCATTATCCTCAATATAAAAGAATAAATAAATAAATTAATTAAAAATATCAAATTCTGTCTCCCCATGAAGCAAACTTGTGACTGAAAAAACTCACACACCATTTCTTCTTCTTCTTCTTCTTCTTCTTCTTTGTCGAATGCTCAGACAGAAACTATTGTTGTTTATGATGTGAGCAAAAATATGTTGGGCTGCCGTTCAGCACGTGACAAAATCAGGCCCAGTGAATCCGACTTAGCATGCGAGAGAATTGTTACTTTTTTAAAGTCTTTCTGGCAAAAAAAAAAAAAAAAAAAAAGGAGAATGGACCAAGAAAGGCAGAAAATAAGACAAGAAAGGAGGTGACAAGAAAGAAAAGAAACAAGGCAGAAACAAAGAGAGGGATAGAAAAGAGGGAATTCCTAACACAGAATTTGCTGAAGATGCTGGTTATTCTGACAGGTCCCTGGTATCTCCATGAGGGAAAAGTTTGGTGGTGTCAGCGTGAAGCAAACTTTTGACTGAAAAATTCAATGTACCATTTTGATTCGTAGGAGTTTGTGTTGACTATGTGTCTGAGCAGTTGTTTGTTTGTTTGTTTTAATTGGTTGGTTTGGGGGGGGGGGGGGGGGGTCTTTTTGTTATTTGGAAGGTATTCAACATCATGACATGATTTTTTTTTTCTACACATAATCTTTGTGTGCTTGTTGTCATTGATAGGTCTTTTTGTTCGTGTATAAAATATTGTTTATTTGTCATCTACTTGTTGGTCTTTTAAATAGATGTGACTGTTTTGTGAGTTCGGACACTTCATTCTCGAAATACCATACATCAAAAAAGCAATGTTTCGTTTACTTTTTTCTTTTAGATTTCTCCACGTCGGCCTATCTTTTTTGAGAGATTTTTATGCCTATATCACTGATCTTTTTTTTTTATAATGAATAATGTAGGAACAGTCTAAAATGTGTGTGTGTTTTGTTCAGTTTTTGTTGTTTTTAATAATCTCTCTTCTCTCTCTCTCTCTCTCTCTCTCTCTCTCTCTCTCTCTCTCTCTCTCTCTCTCTCTCTCTCTCTCTCTCTCTCTCTCTCTCTCTCTCTCTGTGTTTTTGTTGTTGTTGTCTTTGGAGTGGGGTAGGGGTTATTTGGTTGTCCCCTCTCCCCTTGTTGTTGTTGCTGCTTTTATTTTGCTCTTGGTTTCTTTGCTATTTTTATTTGTTGTTGTTTCTATGTTTTTGTTTTGTTTTGTTTTTCTTTCTTTTATTATTTGTTGTTGCTTTTATTTCTCTCTCTCCTTTTCGGTGATTTTTTTTTTTGGGGGGGGGGGGGGGGGGGGGTTGTGTGTGGATATTTTTTTTCCGTTTACTGTGTGAATGTATTGGTATGAGTTTTATTTTATTTTATTACCATATATATCCCTAAGGGCGGGGACTGGATGTAAAAAAAAGCACATAGGTGTTTATTTATTTATTATCCTCGAAATAAAAGTTTGTCATTGTCATTGTCATTCTCTCTCTCTCTCTCTCTCTCTCTCTCTCTCTCTCTCTCTTCTCTCTCTCTCTCTCTCTCTCTTCCTTCTCTCATATTCAGCCTCCTACTTTAGGATCGTCTGGTATCCCTTAAAGTGGAAAGACGTTAAAATTGAAGACTTACTTAAACACACACACACACACACACACACACACACACACACACACACACACACACACACACACACACACACACACACACACACACACACACACACACACACATTATCTCTCTCAATGACTGTATAGGTTTAGATTTCTTCTTTTGTTTTGTTTCTTGCTTTTTATTGTGTGAATGTATGGGTATTGAGTTTATTTTATTATCATGACATATAATTTGAACGAGTACAATCAAAAATGAGTGTTGATGGTGATCGTGTACTGTTTTGGGAATCATATATTGGATATTATCTCTGAAATACACACACACACACTCTGTCTCTCTGTCTCTGTCTCTGTCTCTGTCTCTCTCTCTCTCTCTCTCTCTCTCTCTCTCTCTCTCTCTCTCTCTCTCTCTCTCTCTCTCTCTCTCTCTCTCTCTCTCTCTCACCTTTTATCGTTTTGCTTATAGTTATAGTGTATCCTGATGAAGGATTCATATTTTATATTTTCAATACTTTATTGGGCTTGTCCACTGTACTTAAGTTTTAATGAGTGCCCTATTTCAATATCTTATTGTTATATGTAACAAGTATATGTACCATTTGACAATGTGTAGTTGTTTATCTTTATGACTTATTAAGTTTGGTTGTTGTTATTTTTCTTGGTTTTGTTGTTGTTCCTGTTGTTGTTGTTGTTGTTGTTTGTTTGTTTTTCTCTTTTTTTCTTCTTTTGTTGGTTTGGTTTTTCTTTCTCTTTTGTTTGTTTGTTTGTTTGTTTTGGTTGGGGTTGGGGTTGGTTGTTTTTTTGTTTGTTTGTTGTTGGGTTTTTTTTGGGGGGTAGGGTTTTCTTTTATTTGTTTGTTTGGTTTTTTGTTTGGGTTTTTTTTTTTTTTGGGGGGGGGGGGGGCGGGGGTTGTTGGGGGAGGGGGCTGTTTTGAAAAAATGTAAAATAAGCACATGTGAGCTTATTCATTATCCTCGAAATAAAAGAATTACTCATTGTCATTCTCTCTCTCCTTCTCTCTCTCTCTCTCTCTCTCTCTCTCTCTCTCTCTCTCTCTCTCTCTCTCTCTCCCTCTCTCTCTCTCTTTTCCCTCTCTCTCTCTCTCTCTCTCCCTCTCTCTCTCTCTCTCTCTCTCCCTCTCTCTCTCTCTCTCTCCCTCTCTCTCTCTCTCTCTTCCTTCTCTCTCCCTCCCTCCTTTCTCTCTCTCTCTCTCTCTCTCTCTCTCTCTCTCTCTCTCTCTTCTCTCTCTCTCTCTCTCTCTCTTTTCTCTCTCTCTCTCTCTCTCTCTCTCATCAGGGTTTGATCATGTCTGCAAAGTGTCCTCCTTACCCCAGTCTTTAGTTTCAGGCATCTGAACAACAACAATACCTAGCCTAAGTGTCAGATCATTATTATTTCCTTGCTCTTACAGGGCTCCGTTTTTATCTTTGCTTTCAGTGAAACTCGTCTCGTTTCCTATGTCACAGACAACCTCGCTTTGTGTCGTACCTGTTCATGCGATTCTTACCACACCTCCAAACGCTGTGTGTAGCTATTCGTGCGACATCAAAATAAATTAATTAATTAACAAATAAACAAACAATTGATTTGATCGATTTGTTTTTCAATCCAAGGGAAACTACTCTCGTGCTGAGAGTTGAAATAGTCTCCTTTCGAAAGTGTTTTCCCCCTTTAGCTGTCAAGTCACCTTTTTGTGTGTAAAGGTAAAGGAGTCCCATAACCTATAAGGTCGTAGGGGAGCGAGGCGTCAGAGACCTCACTTCTCTAGGGCCAGCATATTGAGGGCTGTGCCCATCTCCTCTCCCTCGCTGCTTTGCCTTCCCTGACCCTAAAGAGGGCAAGGTACCCATTTACAGCTGGGTGAACTGGGGGAACTGTACTGAAGCCAAGGCGTGCGCAAACGGTCACCCATCCAAGTGGTAACCACGCTCGACGCTGCTTAACATTGGCTGGGGGAAAGCGAGTGCTCCGACCACTACAAATGCATTTGGACTTAGTCTAACATCGCTGTAAGTGGAAGATAGTTAATGAGGAAAATGGTGATGAAGAAGACGAAGACGTACAAGCTGAAAGAGGCAGTATTGGCAGATGTTACTTACTTCAAAGTGACTCCTGAGCCTGAGGAATCATTACTCTGTGTGAGTGTGTATGTATGTGTGTTGTGTTGTGTGTGTGTGTGTGTTGTGTGTGTGTGTGGTGTGTGTGTGTGTGTGTGTGTGTGTGTGTGTGTGATATCTTCAGTTTAACGTCTATTCACATTTAGTGATTTTAGACGGGAAAAATCCAACAAGAAAAAGCAAACGATAACTGAAAAATGTCAGATTATAGTACTGAATAAAAACCAACTTTAACATACTACAAAAACTGAGATATCGGACTTTTTATCAACCTTAACACAATGTCCAACAGTAACGATGGTTCAGACAGAATCTGATCCATTGACAAACTAGGTACAGCAGGTAAAAATGCTTTTAAATGTCCACAATCAAAAATAACATGACTATTTGAGATCTTCTCCCCACAAATGCAGTTTACATCTTTCACATATTTTGTCCTAAAAGCATTTAGCTTAAACCTGTACATGAGGGATAACATATTTCTACGATTATACCAACCACATACTTTGTTAGAAATAAAAGCATTTTGAAAATCAATCACATTGCTTGTACAGCTATTGCCAGACTCATTTATCTTTTTTCTGAAATGCTTCCAGCAAGCATTTTGTAGCAATTTGTATCCCTCATGCAGAGATAAGGCAACATTTATTTCACAGGAAGCATTTTTATACCTCGCTCCATATTTTGCAAGGCTGTCAACTTTTTCATTAAAATATATACCAGTGTGTGAGGGAACCCAACAGAAAGTAACAGTACTACCTCTTAAAATCAAAAAGTGTATCAGATGCCTGATTTCAATGATTAGGTCTTTTCTTACTCTACAAGTAGAATTTTTTAAAGCATGTAAAACCGATTTCGAATCAACACACATAAGTATGTTGAAAATGTCTTTTGGAAAGTCAAGAACATAGTACAGTGCCAACAGTACGGTATAGCAGTTAGTTCAGCTGTAAATATAGATTTATTTTTTCCCAGGTTGACAGATCGTTCAACTTTCAATGATGGAATAACGAAAGCCGCATCAGCTTCATCAGTATTTAGAACGGACCCATCAGTATAGATTTTTAAATGATCAGGATAAGTGGTTTGAATATGTTCTTTTACTAATGATGTAAGAATGTTAACATTTTCAACATTAACAACTGTGTGTGTGTGTGTGTGTGTGTGTGTGTGTGTGTGTGTGTGTGTGTGTGTGTGTGTGTGTGAAATCAATGTGATTCTTTCTTGTGGATTAGCTGATGGGTACTTATACCTTGTTCAGGTAAGCCCCCCCCCCCCTCCCCCTCCCCCCACCCCCGCCTCTCTCTCTCTCTCCTCTCTCTCTCTCTCTCTCTCTCTCTCTCTCTCTCTCTCTCTCTCTCTCCCCTCTGTGTATGTGTGTGTGTGTGTGAAGTCAAAGTCATCGTCAAAGTCAGAAGGATCTTTATTGAGGGCAGGAGATTGTTTATACAACTTTTTGTTCATCCTGCCCTCACAACAACAAAAATCAAGAAAACTGACATATATAAAAGCATTCAAAATACAATGTTGATACATGTTGAAAACAGAAATATATGAAGTTTTGTGGGGGGGGGGAGGAGGGGGGGGGTTACAAATAAATCCAGACAAACGAAACATGATAAAGCAAATCAAGACAGTATAACATAAGCTCAAGTCATACAGACAAATGAAGAAAAAAAAATTTTTTAAACAAGACTCACGAAACAAGATCAAACGAAACCAAGACAGTATAACATAGCTCAAGTCATACAACAAATGAAGAAAATACAAAACAACAAAGGTAGGAATAACAACAAGGTAGCCTGATGAAAGATTACCTGGAGCATAAAAGTGGACTTACAATTTGTCTATCAGATGTTTCTTCAAGAGTTTCTTGAACGTTTGTTTCAAGGAGCTTATTTTAAAGAGATAGGTAGACTATTCCACACTGTTCTTCCTGGATAAGCAAGACTTGATTTATAGAGATTGTTTTGGGGCCTGGGCAAAGACAATCTATGAGTAGGTTTGTTTTTATTAACGACACATTTTTTCACAATTTTCTTTGGGGCTTTTCCGTTTAATATATTGTACATACATAGACACTTGCTGAAATGCAGACTGTCTTTGAGCGGACGAATATCTAATTCTTTGTAGTTGGTGGTCAATGTATTAGGAATCAATCCGATTAGTTTGATAGCTTTTTTATGTAGGTGGCTTGTATGCTTTAGGTTTGTTTCACTAGCAATATCCCATAAGGTTGAGACATAATTTATAAGAGATAGAATATGTGCGTGAAAGAATAGTTTTGGTGATTGTAGGTTTAGAAAATGTTTGATTTTTCTAAGTTGATATAGTCTTTCTGAGATTCGTTTTGGCTAAGTCTTCTGACCAAGACAAATCATTGTCAAATACTGCACCTAGTACTTTGTGTGAAACAACTTCACGAACGGAAAACGCAACTTCTGTCTGTTTTGCCAGCTCGTTAAAATGATTCATTTTGTTGTGTTTGAAATAAGAAACATATGATTGAGTTTTATTCATTGGTTAGGATCACTGTTGCTACATTGAATTGATGTATCGTCAGCAAACATTTCACCTGAACCATCAATATGCAGAGGCAGTCAGTAATATAAATAGAGAAAAGAAGCGGTCATAGTATTGATCACTGTGGTAGAACCATCAATATGCCGAAGCAGTCAATAATATAAATAGAGAAAAGAAGTGGTCATAGTATTGATCACTGTGGTTTACCAAAGTGGAGATATTTGATCTGCCACGATTCTGTACAACTTCTCGGCTACAACAAGCACAGCATAAACAGAGAGAATGTGGTCTCTAAGAAAGTGGTTGCATAAATATTACGTTTTTCAGCGAAAACATAGTGGATGCAACGAGATGTTTTCAACCACTACCCAAGGAAACAGAGCCCTGCACAATTTGCAGGTGTGTCCCAAAATAGGAACACGTCGCTGTAATCTTATGGGAGGTAATCTACTTACCACACCATCACACATATATCACAGGTAATAAGGTTGATCTCCTGGGCCCGATTTCAACAAGCTGTGGACAATTACTGAGAAAAGTATCTAAAAATGATAATGCTTGGTTAGAAAATCTGTAGCATTTTAATTTTTTCATGAGGAGAGTGTGGCTTATATAAAATGATTTAGCAAAGTCTAGAAAAAGGACTCCCGTAATTTCACTATTATTGATATTCAAAATACATCACTGGGTCTGTTGTATTAGGGCAGTATGACAAGAATGATTTTCACGAAATCCTGACTGGTTTTCATTACCTAGATCATGGGTTTTAAAATGAGAATGTAAGTGAAATTGAACATGTTCTTCTAATGGTTTAGATAGAACTGATAGTATGGATATCGGTCTAAATTAGACGGATTGTTTCCATTTCCTGATTTGTGTAAAGTTTTACTTTAGCTCATTTAAACTTCAATGGGAAATAATTCTTGTCAATACACAAGTTAAAGATGTACGTTAGAGTATCAATTACAGCATATGCACTGATTTTTTAGTATTTTACTATCTATTTTGTCAAGGTCTCTTGACCCTTACTGCTTTAATCTGAGTAAGCTATTAAGCACTTATGTTATTGTGATTGGGGGTATGATAAATTCAGAAGAAAAGCTTTTTGATGAACAGTAATGTTTTAATTCTGTCAGCTCATTTGTTTTTGTTCTATTATTAGGTATTATAGATTCAGCAATGTTTGCAAAGTGAGAGTTAAGGTTTTCTGCTGGTATTTCTTTTATGACTTTGGGGGTGCTGTGTCTTGAATTATTAGTCAAGGTATTAATGGCTTTCCAAATCGTTTTGGGATTCTGGGCTGAAGGCAGCAAATCTTGAAAGTATTTCATGTTGGCTTTGCGCTTCATTGAATTGACTTTGTTTCTTTGCTTTTTATATTCATCTTTTTGCTTCGATTTTAATAGATAATCTCTTTGATTCATTTCCTTTTCCATTTCTTTTGTTAACCATGGAGGTTTTATGAAATGTTTTATTCTTTTCTTAGTAAATGGAGCATGTTTATCATAAATTGCTATAAATGTCTCTATCCAATAGTTAATAGCATCATCTGGATTTGTAATCCGATCAACATAGTCTATGTTTGAGCAGAGTGTAACATCAATGAAGACATTTTTTTTATCAAATTGTCTAAAGGAGCGGTAAGATATCTTTTTGTGTCCTGATTAGGGTAT
>CM054161.1:22837260-22892260 GCA_028751875.1 Rapana venosa | reverse complement strand
TGAAGCAAAGCATAACCTTCATGAAGAGAATGAGGAAGATCTATAACAGTTGAACACCTAGAATATTTTGCTGCCTTTTTGGCTGCTTTGTCAACCTTTTCATTAAAATAAATACAACAGTGAGATGGAACCCAGCAGAAAGTAACATTCGAACCCCTCAGAATTAGAAATTGTACCAAAAATCTAATTTCAGTAATAAGATCCTGCCTGACCATCGATGTCGAGTTACTAAGAGACTGTAATGCTGATTTACACTCAACACAAAACAAAATCTGCAAAACAATATTAAGAAAATAAAGCAGAAAGTACAAAGCCATCAAATAGCAGTAAGTTCGGCAGTGATCATGGAATGATTTTTGTTGATAACTTTCCTGTATTGCAAATTTTCTTTGACTTTCCATGTCCATAATTTGGGCTTTTCATTTTGGAACGAATTTGTGTTGTGAGTATTTTTCACACGCCCACATATGCAAGTTGTGGTTTTATTAAATTTCATGTACCCCTTGGCGTTTACTTGAAATAAAATCTTGAATCTTAAATCTTGATAAAACTTCATTCTTTCTTATGGCAATATTACCTCCCCTTCATTAGGGTATCATAAACAGTTATATTCCTTGTTAATGCTTGAAACTGCTCAGAAGTCCAGATAAAAGTTTGTATCTGATAGAAATGAAGCAGCAATTTTTATCTATAGACTCTACTGGAATAGGTAAAGGGAGGGGAATATGGGTGGGTGGGTAGGGGAGGGGCTAGTTTAGGGGAAGGAGGATAAAAATTGAAGGGATTATAGTGGGGGGGGGGGGGGGGGGTTAAAGTGATATAAAATTAGTTCTTGTTTTTGCGCCTCTCTGTGTATTTGTTTTGTTACAAGTGTAGCATTTTCTACAGCTGTTTGCCTAGTGACAACCGTTTTTTCAAGCTGTGAATTCTGTTAAGTGTATAGTTATCATGCACCTTGTATAGGTGTGTTTAGACCTGCAAATATTATATTTTGTTCGTGATGAAACTTTAATTCTATTTTATCTTCATAAGTGTTTAAGTGAGGAAGAGGGAATAGAAAAGGGGAGGGGAGGTCATTTATGGGGGAGATAGGGGTAACTTAGGGTTGAAGAGGGAGGGAGGTAGAATAGGGAGGTGTGGTCAGTTAAGGGGAGGGGGGTAGGTCAGGAAGGAGGAGGGAGGAGGGGAAAAGATATGGGGAGAAAAGGAGTAGGTTAGAGAGGAAGGAGGGGTTAGATTGAGGGAGGGAGGTAGATTAGGGGGAGGAGGGGTAGGTTGGTGGGAAGGAGGAGGGGGTAGAATAGGGGAGGGGTAGGTATGGGGAAGGTTTACATTTGTCATGGTCTATAATAAGTGGGCCATAATAATTCATATCTTTCAGTATCAAATTAAAGTGGAAAGCAGATGGCCAATATGGTGTTTCCTGAGCCAGTATTGTAAAGGATGGTTCAAAGATGGTATGTTGCTGTTCTTGCATTAATGGTGGTATTGGCTCAGTTTTGTGTCATACTTGTTTCATGGACAGAGAGCATGCTTGAATAGCTACATTGGTAAGTCTCCATGGCTTATTCGTCTATTTATTTCTTTTTCTTATTTTCATTCTTTTATATTGAGGATTATGGAAGATCTCCATGGCTTATTCATCTATTTATTTCTTTTTCTTATTTTTTTTATTCTTTTATATCGAGGATTATGGAATAAGCACTTATGTGGGGTGTTTTTTTTACATCCAGTCCCCGTGTGGATGCGGTTTTGTAAATTCTGTCATCTGTTCCCACTGGCACACAATGGCCTAGTCTTACAAACAGGATTTAACGCTTTTCATGTCACTGGTCTTACCTGATTTAATTTTCTTGCTGTTGTTTATTTTAGGTGTTAATAGACAAGCTAGACCTATTTGATCCTGGTACATCAATATTGGTTGAAAACAGACAGAATACTTGTTGCCTGACTAGCTGTTGTAGAGTTTGCCACTTGAGTGTA
Source organism: Rapana venosa (assembly GCA_028751875.1). NCBI lineage: Eukaryota > Metazoa > Mollusca > Gastropoda > Neogastropoda > Muricidae > Rapana > Rapana venosa. The sequence continues at coordinate 22,890,277 of CM054161.1, read as the reverse complement.
AATATAGCTATATTTATGCTTCATAACAAGAGATTTATGACAGAATGGCCCTTACAGGGTTTTTTGGGTGTTGGTCGAAATGGCATGTTAGGGGGGAAAATGTACCCCATGCCAATTCGGCCAGGAACTCATAGTTACAGATAAGACAAAAAATAATCTGGCTGTTGATTTGTGTATATTTGTGTTGATATAGGTAATATTAACTCTATAACTGTGTTTGTTTGAGTTGCATCTGAGTGAGGCAGATACTAACACATATGTGTGTACATGCACAGCTATGCAAAATGCAAAGAGGAAATATTTATGAATCAAGACACTGATTTTCCAAAAATGAGCCCGCAATATTTCATTTTTGCAGCCAATTAAAAATTATACAGACACATTTATGAAAGAAAATTACATCAATATATCAACAATTCCAATTGTATGGGTTGTTCCTCAATTTCCTCCTTGGGAACATATATCAGCTAAATTTGACATCGACTACACGGAAATAAAGACAAATGAAGATCAAAATCTTCTTTAAAAAAAAAAAAAGGTTTTAAAATAAATAAAAAAAATATTCTCACCCTTGATGTCAAAAGTCACAAAGAAAAATTGTTTCTTATCACTTAAAAGTGTATACTGACGGTTCTGTATTAGAAACAGGCAAAAGTGGTGCAACATATGTGATTCCGACTTTAAAAGTACAAAATTCATTTTATTTAGAAGAGCATTTTTTATATTTTTTTACTTCTGAATTGTTTGCAATCCTTATGGCCTTGAATTTCTTGTCTGATACTGCTGTTGGTGTTTGCCAAATTCTGTTTTGCATTGACTCAAAAGCTGCATTAACAATGACAATGACAATGACAAATTCTTTTTATTTTGAGGATAATTGTTTGTTGTTTGTTTGTTTTGTCTTGTTTAATGTCCATTCACTACATGGTGATTTAGACACACCCGCAGCCATACCAAAGTACCTATTATTACACACCCCATCTCTCTCTCTCTCTCTCTCTCTCTCTCTCTCTCTCTCTCTTTCACACACACAACACAGACACCACAACACACACACACACACACACCACATATGAAATCTGAGCACATTACCCCTCTCTTGCGATCTCTCCATTGGCTGCCTGTGCCACAAAGAATAAATTATAACATCAGTACTCTCTGTTACAAATGTCTCCACAAAACAGCAACCTCCTACCTCTGTGAATGTCTTCACCTGTACACTCCTTCTCGCTCCCTCCCCTCTGCTGCAGATACATTGTGCTTAAGAATACCGAATACTGAATACCGAGATTCAGCCAATCCACTGTGGATGGTGACTCTTTCTCTGTTTCTGGTCCTTCGATTTGGAATGGCCTCCCTATCTCACTTTGCCAAAGGCCTTGTGACACTTTTAAATCCGGCTTCAAGACATATTTGTTTCAAACCTAAGATTTCCCTCTCCTGTTTCATTTCATAGCTGTCCCTGCTTTTCAACAGCCAAAAATCCCATCACCCTGCCAAAGTGTATAACCTCTGTGTGTGTGTGTGTGTGTGTGTGTGTGTGTGTACATTTGGACTTGTTAGAACTATTACTTGCTATTGGTTGCATGACTGTGTAAGAATGAGTTGCATGCAAGTGCTTTGATTTGTCTGCGCAAGACACAGGGCTATATAAATTCCATTTATTATATATATAAATATATATATATATATATATATATTTATATATATATATATATATATATATCCCACAGCTAATTACAGTAATGGTCTTACAGGTGAAGAATATATGACTTCAGCAACTGATATTATGAATTGCTGAGAGTCGTAATAATGAATATGCACTCATGTGCTTTTTTACATCCAGTCCTTGCTCTTAGGATTTATATGATAAAATAAGAATGAGACCAATACTAATGCACTCACACAGTAAATGGGGAAAAAATTACCCACACACACAAAAAAAATCATAAAAACCACCGAAAAAGAGAGAGAGGAGAGAGGAGAGAGAGAGAGAGAGAGAGAGAGAGAGAGAGAGAGAGAGAGAGAGGAGAGAGAGAGAGAGAGAAGTAACAACAAATGATAAAAGAAAGCAAAACAGAACAAAACCAACAAAAAAACCACAGAAACAACAACAACATCAAAAATAGCAAAGAAACCAAGTAAAAGCAGCAACAACAAAGGGATTTAATGGCATTAAGGACATGGCATGGTAAAAATAAGGAATGATATTGTATTTGAGGTTACATTCATGATACATTGTATCCAAGCAAAGGCATCGGCATAACGTTTTTCTGGATCCCCTCTCATTTTGGAATTAATTCGAATGAGCTGGTTGATTCTTTGGCGAAACAAGGTGCATCTGAATACAGCACTGAAGTATTTGCTTCTAGTCTGGCATTGTCGTCTTATGAAATTCACTCTAAGTTAATGAAATGCATGCATTCTAAGATTGTAAAAAAACCCCAATATCAGCAGTTTTCATGCCCACGGAAATGAGAAATTCTAATACATAAACTGAGATTAAATGCATGGACTACTAAATATTCCAAAAATGTAACATGTTGTTCTATTCCCCTTTCAATCCACCATTATTTGTTGACTGCCCAATTCTTTTTGACATGTATAAAAGGAGAGGTTTAGATATTCATAAAAAACGTACCACTATTCAAGAAGTTTTATATGACTCTCAGCAATTCATAATAGTTTATTAGTTGCTGAAGTCATATATTCTTCACCTGTAAGATCATTACTGTAATTAGTATATACATATATATATCTATATCTATATATATATGTATATATATCTATATATATATGTATATATGTATATATATATAATTTTATATATATATATATATATATGGAGAGAGAGAGAGATACACATATATGAGAGAGAGATGGGGTGTGTATAGATATAGATATTTTGGTATGACTGCGGGTGTGTCTAAATCACCATGTAGTGAATGGACATTAAACAAAACAAAACAAAGAAAGCAAAACGCACCCCATTTTTTAAAATCTTCATATAATGTATTGCCACCTTCTTTTGTCTCATTTATCACCTTCTTTTGTCACTTTTAGGCCAGTAAGCAAAACAAACCACCAACAAGAACTAGAATATATAAAATCCACTCATTTTCATTTACGAGTTTGTCCCTTGGATGTTTTTGCATTTTCACCATGGACAAAATGTCATTGGGGCTGGTCAAAGTTGTCAGAGGAGTACATTGGATAGTTGATTTGAATATTCATAAGCTTACCACAGGGCACAGCAATAACGCTCAGTGATTGGTCAATCTACGCTGTAAGAGTTCTGAAAACTGGCTGGTTGTGTGAGGTAGGTTGGAGTAGGCTAGCTAGGCCTACTGTTGAAATTGGACAGAAACGTACAGTAGCCTAACAAGTTGGTCTAAAGGTGTTCCTTTGCTGAATCAAGCAACATCATGTACAGTAGCCTAATAATGGTGACACAGCTAGAACGAATTTGTAATTTGATAACAGGTAAGTACAAACAGATTATTTTTAAACAATCCATTGCATGTAATTTGGGGTTCATGTTGCATGGACGAGTGACATAGTGGTAGGCATGATTTCGGTGATTAGTCGATCTCGGTATCAACAAACTCTTGTTTAGCCATACTTGCCGAAACCTTTTCTTGTGTTGGTTGTTGTTGTTGCTTTTTAGTGTTTTGATTGAACATAGGCAGCTTTCTCGTGGGATAATCATCACTTCCAGTACAGACTTAACAGTTTTACTTTCGTGTTTCGAAGTAGCCTAGCCGATAACCTTGACCTTCACCACCCACTGATTTGTAGGCTCTAATGAAGTTTTCAGTTTATGATAAATATAGGACTACCCAGATTGAACGATACCCAGATTGGTCTGACTATGATGAGGCCATATTGCTTTGTTGCAGATTGAATCTATCAAATTTGATACTGCAGTGCCAGTTAAAGCTGATAAAATGTTTATAAATATTAGAATGCTGTGATTCGACATCACTTCAATGATACCAGGGTTTTGTCTTTTGGGGGCTGTCAGTCACCTCAGCTTTTATCACTTGTACAAGTTATATGATTTTGGATAGGCCTTATTCTCATTGTATAATGTCTACAGTCTATTCTTTTCGTCAGTTTACTTTAATATCCATTCACAATATGGTGATTTAGATAATTTAGGCGTATAGATATAATTATATTCACTTTAAGAAGGGTTGATGAGTAGGGATGTGGAACTGTATGGAAGGGTGAAAAATGTAAAGGAAGCTATTCAGTCTAAAAGATTAATTTTTACAGTTACTCTCCTAAAGGTGACTGGAAAATTTTATACTCTCTGCAACTTATTCTAGGAATGCGACTTGGAATCATACTCTACAGAACACTTGGAATATATATAGATATATATATTATATATATATATATTTGTTTTATTATTTGTTATTTTAAATCTAGGCCTATTCCAATTTCCATTGCTTTTATATTCATGAGGCTCTGAGCACAGGGCAATCAAACAATAATTATATGATGGACTGATGTAATATTAATAGAATAAATGCAGAGAGCATTTTTACACCATTTAATTTAGTTTTGCAAGCATTCAGACAAACTTTATGAATTAAAATGTCTATATTTTTAGGGCAACACAGATGATCAAAGTGAAGTATTAAAAAAGAATTGGAGTACACAGAGTTTCCAAGAATTGAAATAATTTCAAATGATTAAGTTAGGCATGTAGTACAGTTAATCATTATGTCACTTAAGTACATTCTGAGGCACCTTCATTTTGCTAAGGAATCTGTCAGCTCATTCCAGTGAAGATTCAAGATTTTATTTCAAGAAAAAAAACCAAGGGGTACATGCAATTTAACAAAACCACAACTTGCAGATGTGGGCATGTGAAAAATACTCACGACACAAATTCGCTCCAAAATGAAAGAGTACAAATGATGGACATGAAAAGTGAAAGAGCATTCACAACACAGGGAAAGGCACAGCAAACTAACAATGATGCCTGAATACATTTCCCACAACTAACTGCACTCTCTCAGATGTGAATGTGATGGTACCCGGTCAATCTATCATTAAAAAAAAAAGTCTGTGTCACCACTTTCTATGCACCTAGGTGCATTTTTATTTATTTATTTATTTATTATTTTATATCGAGGATAATGGATACTCATGTGCTTTTTTACATCCAGTCCCCGTGTGTAATGCGGTTTTGTCAATTTTGTCATCTGTTCCCACCGGGCATACAATGGCCTACTCTTTCGAAAAGCGGAACAGGATTTAACGTGTGCGCAAGATGTTCTGCATGCGTTCGCACACGGGGCCTCGGTTTATTATAGTCTCATCCTCCTAAGGAAGTGGTGACAGACATTTTAAAAAAAATTTTTTTTTTACCTATAATCACCGTGCCTTCATTTTTCAGAGTGCGCATCACCGTCCCGCAACCATGGCAGTGGCTTCCCCAAAGACAGGAGGGCGCGCCAAGGAGGGGGCGCCCACCGCCCAAAGAGAGGATACCGTCGGGAGATTTTTGCTCAGGCGCTGGACAGAGACCGCTTCACCTGTGGCCTGTGTGGCTTGATCCTCCGGGAGCCTGTCCAGGCTGACTGTGGTCATCGCTTTTGCGACGGCTGTCGTCGAGTCGCTGAGGAGTAAGTGATCGATCATCGAAATCAGATACCTTCTTCTTTTTATTAATTATTATTATTATTATTTATTTATTTTATGTATTCTTTTTGATTAGTTTGAGAATAATAGAATAAAAAGTTCTTTTTTTTTATTATTATTATTTATTTATTTGATGTATTCTTTTTGATTAGTTTGAGAATAATAGAATAAAAAGTCATGTGCTTTTAAAAAAAAATTTTTTATATATCCAAATCTTGTGTGTATGAGGTTTTGTCATCCGTTCCCACCTGCACATGATGGCTTACTCTTTCAAAAAGCGGAACAGGTTTTAACATGTGCGCAAGATGTTCTGCATGCGTATGCACATGGGGCCTCGGTTTATAATAGTCTCATCCAAAGGACATATTACTGATTTAGGGGAATGGAGCCGACACTAATGTTAACTCTGAGGGAAAAAAATCCACTCAAGCGGGATGGATTCAAGCGCTTTGATTTGTTTGTTTTACAAGATTCAGTGCTATATAAATTCCACATATTATTTTTATTATTCAAACCTGGATTGACAGATCATGAGCGCAATGTGTAGCGTGCTAGCCACCAGGTTATCCTGTCCCCTGTCTGTGTGCTAGGTCTGTTGACCCTCTCTCTCTCTCTCTCTCTCTCTCTCTCTCTCTTCTCTCTCTCTCTCTCTCTCTCTCTCTCTCTTCTCCTTCTGTTGGACGGGTAGCCTAGTGGTTAGAACATTGCGCCGGAAATCTGACGACCCGGGTTCGATTCCCGTTCAAGGGGATTTTTTTTTTCCCTTGGAGTTAACATCCGTGCAAACTTCACTCTCCCCAAAAGTCCTTCGGATGAGAATATAAACTGAGGTCCCGTGTGCGAACGCACGCAGAACATCTTGCGCACACGTTAAAACCTGCTCCGATTTTCGTAAGAGTAGGCCATTGTGTGCCCGGTGGGAACAGATGACAAAATTTACAAAACCGCATACACACGGGGACTGGATGTAAAAAAGCACAGAAGTGCTTATTCCATTATCCTCAATATAAAAGAATAAATAAATAAATAAATTTGTAAAAATCTCTCTCTGCCTGCCTGTCTTTCCCTCTCTTTCTCTGTCTGTCTGTCTGTCTCTGTCTGTCTGTCTCTCTCCTCTCTCTCTCCTCTCTCTCTCTCTCTCTCTCTCTCTCTCTCTCTCTCTCTCTCTCTCTCCCTCTCCCTCTCTCTCTCCCTCTCCCTCTCTCTCTCCCTCTCTCACTCCCTCTCTCTCTCTCCTCCCTCTCTCTCTCTTCTCTCTCCCTCTCTCCTCTCTCCTCTCTCTCCCTCTCTCTCCTCTCTCTCTCTCTCTGCCTTTCTGTCTGTCTCTCTCTCTCTCACTCTCTCACTCTCGCTCTCTCTCTCTCTCTGTGCATTCCCTTACTAGGTGGGTCGTATGGTGCCTGGTCTTCTCCTGTGCAGCTCATTTTCATTGTCTAGGCTGCATGCTGGGTATGTCTATGTTTCTGTAACCCACCAAACCCCAACACGAATTACGGTACTTTAACATGCTTCTTAATGTAATCTTCTGCAAACACACACACACGCTCACATATAAAGAGATATTAACATGCTTCTAAATGTGATCTTCCGCAAACACACACACACACATACACGCACACATATAAAGAGATATATATAGAGATATACATATATGTGTATGTGAAGGAAGGTCTGCACCTAAAGTTTACCTGGGAGATTGTAAAAAAAAATCCCCACCCTTAATTCACCAGACCCTGCCGCCAAGAATCGAACCCAAGTCTTCATGGACCCATGTGATAGAAGTCGAATGTCCAAACCACCTGGCTGTAATGTCTGTTGATTTGTTGAATGTATTCCTCTGTGCTCTGTGATCGCTGTCAAGGTTGTGTGGAACACAAATTTTGTGTCCCCTTATGTCATGTACTGAAATAAGTGCCTTGTGTTAGATAAACAATTTGGTTGTGTTAGATAAACAATTTGGTTGATTTTTAAATAGACCTATCACATGTATCATAAGTTTTGGTTGATGTGTTGTAATTGTTGGATAGATCTGTCATTTGTATCATAAGTTTTGGTTGATGTGTTGTAATTGTTGGATAGATCTGTCATTTGTATCATAAGTTTTGGTTGATGTGTTGTAATTGTTGGATAGATCTGTCATATGTATCATAAGTTTTGGTTCATGTGTTGTAATTGTTGGATAGATCTGTCATATGTATCATAAGTTTTGGTTCATGCGTTGTAATTGTTGGATAGATCTATCACATGTATCAAAAGTTTTGGTTCAAATGATTTTCTTGAAAAATGAAAAATGCTTTTACATACATTGTGTAGGGTTTTTTGTAAATAGTATTATTTAAGTATTTGTTGTTTTATGCATGGTCATATTTGTCTTACAAAATAAAAACTTTTTAAGTTGCAAATTGTGCAGTAAATTCTGTTGCCATTCTTGTTGGGTTTTTTAATTCATGTACAAAATTTGCTTATATTTTTTTCACTCAAGTTATTGTCTTGAAAAATTCACACACAGAAATTTCAGATTGTAAGTTGCGTTACTACAGTTTTGTATATTTCTTGTGCTGCAATGATTTGTAAAAAAAATTTTATTTTTAATGTTTTGCATAATTCTCTGTAGTACTTGGTTATCTCAATCCTTTTCCAGTTTGTGCGTCTGCTACTGAGATTGGAAATTTCATTTGAACAGATTATATACCTTCTAGCTTCTATATGTCTGTTGCTTTTCCATTTGTGTTTGTTTTATGGTTATTCTTTAAAAAAAAAAAAAAAAACATATTAAAAAAAAAACCCTACCTGATTTTAGCTGACACCGTGTATGTAGGTGCACGCATGTGTGTGTGTGACTCTGTGTCAAGTCAAATTTTTATTTCCAGATGGTACATTGAATAAGCAATGCATTTGCTTTTTTTCATCAAACCATCTATCTAGGAACAAAAAACAACTTGATCAATATTATCTAACTGCATGATTACCATAACCAATAATATTTAAAAAACTAACTCCAAAAGAAAAATAGAAAAAAAGAAAAAAAGAAAGAAAACATACATACACACACACACACACACACACACACACACACACGTGACCAAAAACAAAACAACTCATCAACAAGAATGGACCCCCTTCCCCGTCTCTCCCCCCCCCCCCCAACAAGAAAATACACTGCATAACTCATGCACACATACACGTACGCACACACACGCAATGCAAAATGACAACCCAACCCAACCCAACCCAACACAACAAACACAACACACACACACATTCATACACATACTCACATGATATTCCCTGATGTTCATCTGTAAAATATATTAAACACAGAGGGAATATATGATGGAATGAGACGTGCGAAAATGCTGTTAATAAGAAAAAAATGGCATTCAAAACATTTTTTTACGAAATAAATAAAGAGCTAATCACATTTTACTAAAATCAGCAAATAATACATGTGACAAATTATTGAACAAGTCAAACATGAATTCTGGTCTAATTTTTTTACACAAGAAATTTTTTCTCATAAAGATATGCAAAAAGTGTGGAAAAAATTAAATGAAATGAAACACGGTATAAATCAGCCACCTTGCCCAAGTATAGTTAAAGGTAAAGAGTTCCCCTCAGATTCCGACAAGGCTGAAGCTTTCATTGATATGTTTGCTAATACAATGAGTAACATGTGTCTCTCAGAGTCAGAAATTACTTTTAGAAATGAAGAAACAAAAAAAAGATATATGTAAAGATCCTTTTTCCAGATAATACATTCTTCATAAACACACCAAGAACTTTACGAGAAGTTATAGATGCTATTTTAATCTCGTAATAATAAGAAAACATAAGTAGGAGTAGATGCTATTTCAAATCAAAGGTTGAAACACTTGCCAGAAAACTGGGTTCTTTTGCTACACAAACTATTTCAGCAGTGCTGGGAAGAAGGTAAGATACCTCTGATTTGGAAGCAGTCTATTATTACCCCCCTACTAAAACAAGGACAAAAAGTGATACAAAAAGCTGTAGACCTGTTGCACTTACATCACATACTGGAAAACTTATGGAAAAAATCATTCTAAGACTTAGTGTATCATTGTGATAAAAATAAAATTGCCCCAGTAAATCAAGCAGGATTTCGAAAAGGAATATCAACTATAGATCATTTAGTTAAGCTGACTACCCAGATAAAACGTCAATTTTCACGGAGTCGAAATATTCTTGCCACTTTCTGTGATATAAACAAAGCTTGTGACCAAGTCTGGCATGCTAGATTGTTATATAAATTAAAATGTATTGTTTCCACAAATGGGTATACCACAGGGTTCAGTGATTGCACCCTATTTATTTAATATCTTACTTTATGATCTCTCTGAATCTGTGTCTGATAATGTTGATCTTGTCCAATATGCTGATGATCTTTGTTACGCTTTGTATGTGGAAAAGGGTAACAATGAAAAGGATAACACCTAAAAGACAATTGAATTATGTTAGAAAGTTGTATCAGCTTGAGCTGGATAAGATTTAGGAATATATGGTAGAAAATGGATTTAAGTCTTTCCAAAGAAAAAACACAAGTTGTGCTTTTCTAATAATGGTGATGATCCTCCTAAACTTCCTGTTTTTAAGATTGGTGAAACAGTTCTGGGTTATTTATAAGCCTAAAGTAAAATGTCTAGGTATCGTACTTACTTCAAAATTAACATGGCATTGTCTCATCAAATATGCTTTGAACAACCAGAAGAAGTCTAAATATATTAAAGGCAAATAGTAAGCAAATATGGGCACAAGAATCAGCAGCTCTAAAACATTTATCATTATCACTGGTTCATTCTAAACTAATGTATGGTCAAGAATTATTTTTTAGTTCCCCCAAGTATCTATTGAACTAAATCCAAAGTTTAGATTGTAAAGCTTTCCAGATTGCTTTGGGAGTTTCATTTCATGCATCTTCTTAAGGAACATACAGAGAAATAGGAGTACTACCTTTAGATGATTATTGTAACTTAGCCGTTTCAAAGTATTTCTTACGAAGTTCAACAGTTGAAAATAATATTGCATCGGAAATTTCAATTAGAACTGACATAGATTTTCCTAAAAGAGCTAAAAATGTATCTTCTCTTGCTACAATTGGCACATATACTTCTGATCTCCTCAAAGAGTCAAGTATTAATCTTAAAGATTGACAAAAATCCACACCTCTTTTAACACCTTGTCCAAAATGGGAACTTCAGAAAGCATATTTTGATATCAACCATCTCTCTTTAAAAAAGAAGAAAATAGGCTTATTCTTTGCTCTTATATATAAGTGTGTACCTACAAGATACATAGCCTTCTCATCTTAAGATTTACACTGATGGATCCCTTCTTGAAAATAAGGAAGCAGGGGCAGCATTCATCATTCCCGCTTTAGAGGTTGAAAAGTCCTGTCACATCGGCAAAAACCATTCCATCTTTACTGCTGAACTCACTGCTATGGTGATGGCTTTGTACTTTCTGCTAGATTTTCCTAATATTGTTCCACAGATTTTGTTCTGCATTGATTCTAAATCAGCATTGCAGTCTCTTAGTACCTCAACATCGACAGTTAGGCAAAATCTCATTACTGAAATTAATTTTTTGGTGCATCTTCTAATTCTAAAGGGTTCGCAAGTTAGTTTCTGCTGGGTTCCATCTCACTGTGGTATTTATTTCAGTGAAAAGGTAGATAAAGCAGCCAAAACGGCAGCAAAACATTTTAGGTGTTCATCTGTTTTAGATATTCCTCTTTCTCTTCATGAAGGTTATGCTTTGCTTCAAAATGTTTGCTGGAAACATGTAAATAAAGAAACAGGAAAAGGCTAGTTATCCCCAGCATATTTGCTCTGTTCTGGATATTGAGAACATTCTTTGTACTCAGTATGGCTTTCGAAAATCTTGTACTAGAGAAATTTTCTTTTATCCATAGATTGAAATTTAATGCCTTTTGAACAAAATTTGTAAGAAATATACAATGCCTATGCGGTGAAAAACTGTCCAATGTTCATGTTTTATATCAGTGTCAAGGTTTAAAAAAGTTCCTACCAATATTTCAAGAAGTTTTAACCAAATCCAACCAGCTGCCTTGGTGCAGTGGTTAGCGCCTTGGGTTACAGACTGGAAGGTCGCGGGTTCGATTCCCATAAGTCATAGGGATTTTTCGGACTCTGGCCAGCTCCTACCCAGAGTGAGTGTGCTGTGGGCTCAGTGGGAAGACTGGGACCACACAGTCGAGCTTCATCCACTTAACGGATGCGAGTTTGAGAGTGTTGCTCAAATTACCTGACCAACACTGCAGGTGTCTGTATCTCTCAGGCCCGGTTGACTCCCGGAAGGAAGGTGGCAGGATGGTTAAGACGTTTGCCTGCCAACAAGTAAACCGTGAGGTTGTGGGTTCAATTCCCAGCCTCGCCCTTTCTTCCCAGTTTGACAAAAAAATCGAACTGAATGTCAAAGTCCTTCAGATGAGACTATAAACCTAGGTCCCGTGTGCAATCACACGCAGAACATCTTGTGCACATGTTAAATCCTGTTCCACTTTTCGGAAGAGTAGGCCATTGTGTGCCAGTGGGAACAGATGACAAAATTTACAAAACCGCATACACACAGGGACTGGATGTAAAAAAGCACATAAGTGCTTATTCCATTATCCTTGATATAGAAGAATAAATAAAAATAAATAAAAATTGACGCCAGGATATATTATAATAATGATAATGCATGGAATTTATATAGCGCTATATCTTGCAACAAAAAAAAATCCTAGCGCTTTCATTCATCCTACTCATATTATGATAGTAAGCATAGAGTACAACCCTGTCAAGTAGTCTCAAAGCATATGCACTTCCACAGCAGCAGCATTACGTCATCCTCATTGTCATTGATCATCATGCAATAAAAAAAAAAATTGCCTCTGATTCGGTGATCCCAGTTGCTCTGGTCTCATGGTGACCTCAGATTCGGTTTCCCCATACACTTCTGTGCCTGTGGTGAGTTTGTGTCAGGGCCTTTGGGGTTGGAGGTTCACGGGGGACGGTCATTGGAGGGACGCTGTGGTGGTTGCCACCTCGGGTGGGCAACTCACTCAATCTGGCTCCACAACTGAGCTAATACTGTCGTTAGTAGGGGGCTTAGTAGGTGGTGTCCTGTGTACGTTAGCTCAGAACAGGCACCACTGAACACCACCAAAGTGACCCAGCAGCGGTGCAGGGCCCCTCTGGCTGGTGGCCCCACGGCGGCCTGATAGTGATGGGCTCCCTGTGGACCTCCGACTCTGAGGATGAGACATAACAAATCTGGGTATGGTTGTGGCGGGGAGAGTGGAATGAGCGGCGTGGGAACAGCAGGACGGGGGACATCACAGAAGATGAGGCAGGGGGAAAAAAACCAACCTTACTGAACAAAAAAAATTATTAAAAAAAAGTTTTAACCAATCCAAAGTTATTGTGTGAAATAGCATTGTCTCTGATGCGATCTCCAGTATTCTCTTTTTTGTAAAGTACGACCGTGGAATCGTAGCACCTTTAATGTCGCGATATCATTTTACTTTATTCGTGGCAGCTTTTACTTGTAGTTGGTAGCTGTTCATTTTCCAAGTTTAGATAGAGTAGTTTTCAACTGTTCTGTGTTGTTGTTATTATTTGCATTTCTTTGCCATGTTTTTTTGCAGTATAATTTATTGTTTTTAAGGTTTGGAATCAGTTGTTTTTTTAATGTACATAAATACCAACAGGCATCTCTTTTTCTTAAAGCCCTCATCTCACCATGCCCCCTTCCCCACCTCTTTCGTCTAATATCACTTTGAGTGAACAGACGTAGAATTGAAGACACACACACATATACTCATGTACATGCATGCGCACATTTGTACTCACTTAGATTTGGATTACAAGATAATTAGAGAGAAAAAAAAGTAAATCAAACAAAATCTATCAGGTTACTGTATTACCTGCTTCATTGTCATACTTTATAATTAATGACAACCAACACACAAAAAGCCATGAAACCCCCCCCAAAAAACAAACAAAAGGGGGGGGGGGGGTCGGGTAAGAACATAAAAATCCCAAAAGCCAACATACAGAAAAAGGAAAAGAAAAAAATATACAAACAAAAAAACTAGTGTACATTACATACATCTATGAATCCTTACATAATGAAAGAAAAAAGACAAACCAAGGCCCACAGCTAACTTGACTGTCAAACGAAAACAATAAACATTATAACAGTACTAACAATCCCATCACTAAGAATAACAAAACTTAAAAGATAAATGCTGCTTATATGAAATCTTGATCAGTATTTTCTAGCAATCTATCAGATTAGAAGACCTGATTAGTAGGCTTTAAAACAGGTAATCTACAAATACTTTTTTAAAAAAAAGAAAAACACCAACAAAAAACGCACAATGTTAAAAAAAAAAAAAAAAGGTCAAAAGCCAGGATATATTATCACAGCTCTGGATCTGCAATGAATCAGTAGTAAGTTATGTGAATACAATGGATACGACTAGTCCCGTTTGTATTGCACACCCTATATTTTAAAAAAAATTAACTCTAAAATGAATATATGCACAATAAAAAATATACTTTTGATAAACTAAGACACCACGATCTTTTCTAAAACAATCAATCACACTTACACACAACAAATATTCATATAAAGCTTTAAAAACATAAAAAAAAGATACAATGACAAGGAGTATAGATAGAAAAAAAACCTGCCTGAAATGTATAATTAATTGTTAAAAGAATTTCAAAATTTGTGCATGTGTGTGTGTGTGTCCCCGTGCGCATTTGTGTATGTGTGTGACTGTGTGCGTGTGACTGTATGTGTGTGTGTGTATTTCTCTTTGTGTGCATGCATGCATTAATACATGTGTGTATGATTCTTTTTTCCAGGTCTTGCAGGGCAGGGAGGAGTGTGGTGTGTAGGTTTTGCATGGAGGAAGGGTGCATACAAGAGGAGTGCTCACTAATTCCTGATCAGGTCAGTGCACATTTTATACTTCATCCACACCTGTACGTGTCTCTGTGTGTGTGCATGTGTGCGTGCGTGTGTGTGTGCACATGTGTGTGTGTATGCACGTGTGTGTGTGTGTTATTATTCATTTTATTTTATTTATTCTTTTATTTCATTGATAATGGAATAAGCACTCATGTGCATTTTTACATCCCCTCTATGTGTGTATGCAAATTTGTAAATTTTGCAATCTGTTCTACCAGCACACGTGGCCTCTACTCTTTCAAAAAGCAGAACAGATTTTAACATGTGTGCAAGATGTTCTGCATGCGTTCATGCATGGGACCTCGGTTTATAGTCTCATCAGAAGGATTTGTGGGGGGAGTGAAGTCAGCACTGTTGTTAACTCCAGGGCAAAAATATCCTCTTGAACAGGATTCGAACCCAGATCAGCAGATCACGAGCACCATGCATATAACACTCTTACCAACCAAGCTGCCCTGTCCCGTGTTTGTGTGTGTGCATGCATATGCATGTAATTTTGGTCTTGTATTCTATAGGGGCACCCCTCAGAGATTGCGCTTTATTTTCAAGAACGCATATATATTCATAGATGGTGCAAGGCAGTGTTTCATGGGTTCTTTTCATGTGGTGGTGGCTTGACTTGAAAGCCTGTTCGCTATGGTTTTAGCATTCGTGGGTTTTTTTTGTCCTTTTTCTTTGTTCCTTGGCTAGAGCGCGGAGGTCTACCACAGTGTGATTTTTGTGCACAGGACCATTTTTGCCCACCATTTATTTATTTTATTTAGTTTTATTTATTTATTCTTTTATATCGAGGATAATGGAATAAGCACTCATGTGCTTTTTTTACATCCAGTTCCCGTGTGTATGCGGTTTTGTAAATTTTGTCGTCTGTTTCCACGGGCACGCAACGGCCTACTCTTCCGAAAAGCGGAACAGGATTTAACGTGTGTGCGCAAGATGTTCTGCATGCGTTCGAACACGGGGCCTCAGTTTATAGTCTCATCCGAAGGACTTTGACATTCAGTTTGAATTTTTTGTCAAACTGGGAAGAAAGGGCGAGGCTGGGAATCGAACCCAGAACCTCACAGTTAACTTGTTGGCAGGCGAACGTCTTAACCATCCTGCCACCTTCCTTCCACCATGAAGGTAGCCGCATTCCGACTTGAGTAATGTATGCTGGGTATGTTTGTGTTTCTGTAACTCACCGAACTCTTGATATGAATTATGGGATCTTAAATGTGCATATTTGGTCTTCTGCATGTGTATATATATATACACACGAAGGGAATTATTTTTAAATGCATGATGATCAATGACAATGAGGATGACGTAATGATGCTGCTGTGGAAGTGCATATGCTTTGAGACTACTTGACAGGGTTGTACTCTACGCTTACTATCATATATCCCGGCGTCAACCGGGCCCGAGAGATACAGACACCTGCAGTGTTGGTCAGGTAATTTGAGCAACACTCTCAAACTCGCATCCGTTAAGCGCTTCGATTTGTTTGTTTTTACAAGATTCAGCGCTATATAAATTCCATATATTATTATTATTATTATTAATTAAGGCACTGGCAGGTCTGCACTAGAAGTTGACCTGGGAGATCGTAAAAATCCCCAGCCCAAATTCACCAGACGCTGCGGAGATTTGAACCCACAACTTCATGTTCGCATGATGTTTTATTCTGTTGTGTTGCCAGTGCGTTTAAGTTGACTGAGTACCTTGTTTCCTTACAGTATTTATCGTATTTTTATCATTGTCACATCATCATTATTATCATAATCAAATATCGTATATCATGATATGATGACGACCATGTTGTTAATGTTGTTGTTAGTGTGAAATAAAATTGTCACTTAACCTTTTCCCTACGGGTAACCCGCTATAGGGTAACCAACCATCTACTAGCCCTTCCCTCCGTATCACCCACTACTGGGTTACGGTAGCAGACAACTTTATATGCACGTGTCCTGGGAAAGAGGGGTTCTGTCCCTTAACTTATAGGGATTTTGTTATTTTTTAATTTTTTAATTTATACCACTTTAAGTCCCGGCAGATTTCTGCGTGAAATTCAGGCTGCTTTTCCCGGGGTGAGCGCGTCGCCACAGAGCAGCGCCACCCTTTTTTTTTTCTTTTTTCTGTCTACAACTGCATTTGTTTCCCTATCATAGTGGCTTTTTTGTACAGAATTTTGCCAGGGACAACTCTTTTGTTGCCGTGGGTTCTTTTACATGCGCTAAATAATTATGTGTAACACACGGGACCTCGGTTTATTGTCTCATACGAAAGACTAGCGCCCAGACCACCACTCATGATCTAACGGATGGGGCAAACGTTTCAGGTCCAAACGGGATTTGAACCACCGCACACTTCCAACCCGGACTTTTCGCTTTCTAGACAGACGCGTTACCTCTAGCCCACCGATCCACACTATCCTCATGTAACAGGAATGACCACTCTTTCCCAGTACACATGCACTGTGCACATTTGTATGCTACTGTAACCCAGTAGTGGGTGATATGGAGGAAGGGCTAATAGATGGTTGGTTACCCTATAGCAGGTTACCCGTACGGAAATGGTTAATCAAAAGAGCAGATTGTGTGATTAGTTTTATTAAAAGAAAGACCAATATCCAGGAATGAAAAATCCGGGTTAATATTACAGATGGATGCTCTGATGGTCCGTTTTCAGATGAAACCAGACAAGGGTATCTTGCGAGAGATGAGCACCATTGTGGTGACGTGTCCCAACGAGATGTGTGTCTATTCCCGACCGTTCAGAGAATACGTGGTGAGTGAGAAGCAGTACTGGTTGTTTTTTTTGCTGGTTGATTTTCTTTGCTAGTCTTTCTTGTTGTTGTGACAGGATGTGAAAGTTGCCGCTGTGGTTTTACCCATAAATCTAATAATAATAATATATAATATTTGGAATTTATATAGCGCTGAATCTGGTAAAAACAAACAAATCGAAGCGCTTGCACTCAAATCATTTACACGCATGCAACTCTCCTTAAACATAATGAACAACATATTTCAAATCCATGCACGCACGCACACAAACACACACTCACATGCGCGCGCACACAAACACATACACACACACACTCGCAAACACACTTAGGAGGTGAAGGGAACAGATATGAGGGGAAAGTCTCAGGTAGAAAATAAGTGTGTTTTGAGGATGGATTTGAAGGTGTCAAATGAAGGCTTTTGCTTAAGTGAAAGAGGGAGGTCATTCCAGGTAGATGGACCAGAAATAAAGAGTGACAGCCAACAGTGGTTTGTTTGAATCTGGGTGTTCGAAAGCACAAAGTATCTGCGGCTGAACGAAGGGAACGGGACGGAGTGTACAGGTGGACAGTTACAGAGATAAGAGGGTGCAGATTTGTGGAGACATTTGAAACAGAGGGTATTGGTCTTATACTTCAGTCTTTGTGAGACAGGCAGCCAGTGAGAGATCGCAGAAGAGGAATGACGTGTTCAGATTTTTTCAGATTATTATTATTAAATCTAATACCGTAATAAATATTCCCCCCCCCCCCCCAAAAAAAAAAAAATAAATAAAAGAAGAAAATTCCACCGTAATATTTGTTGTTATGTTTTGTCAGAATTAATCTTGTCAACTACTGTAATTATTGTGATATTGCTTATAATGTCATTCAGCAAAATACAGAACTCAACTCACTCTGTCTTACATTCTCAAAAGGCAAAGTTCATCACATTACTTGTGTACAAAGATTCCCAGTTGGGATTATGAGATTTAGATTTTTTTGTTTTCCATTTAGGTTAGTTGCCATAATGATGTTATAGACTAATGATAGCAGCACTAGCCTATCACTAGTTCAAAAGCAGCCCGTCAGAAGAGATCTTGCTGATCTGTGCATGTTTATCTGAAACACGGCAGTCGTTTTCCCCCATTTTCTGCTGCACTTAGATGCTGGAACTCGACCCCTGATGTGCTATTCTTAGCTCTGGCACCGACCAGATGCACTGGTCCAGTTTGGCGCCATCAAGATAGCGTGGCGTTCTTTCCACTGTTTCAGCGGGGGGGGGGAAAGTGGCCACACGGATTTTAATTTCCAACTTTTAAGTGTTTTTTGATAGTTTGGTCATATTTGTCAGCGCTACATTCAGGTGTAATCAGTGCAGTGTTCTCTTGTTGTTGTGGAGACGTGAATTTGAACAAGTATAACACTTTTGTGTTGGCGTTATAAACAAAAATAACAGATAGATTGGATGTTCTCACCAGATAGCTCTTCTTTATTTAGTATTGAGAGTGATATTTTCTGTGCTAGTGACGTAAATTGATCGCAATTTTCCTCCTGAAATCGTTTAACCCTTTACCATTCCATTTCTTACAGAGAAACTCTGTAGTATTCGAAAATTTACGCCGTTTTTTTAAGAGAATAAGGTACCCCAAGTAAACATAGTCCTGTACAGTTACTATTGCTTGCAGAGCAGTCATATTTGGCCATAGTACTCATATGATGTGATACTTTGTTCTGCACCCCAAGATGTGTGTCCTACCTACATGTGTCATGCTGCTGTCCCCTCTTTGTCACCAAATACAGGTAATATTGCAGTGACATCATGCTGTTAGTCTACAACTACCTTCTAACATGCGCAATATACGTATGTGATTAAACAAAATAGTAAGTGTGGTCCTGCCTGAATGTGTCCTCCATCGCATCCTCTACCATGGTAATCCAATCGAACATTCACACGTCACAAAATTACTGTCACCAAGTCTACATTTTCTCAGTAGAATGTATTCAAACATATTGAAAAAAACGTTGACTAATGCGCATATATACATTATTTACAAATATATGCTGACGCCTACTATTTACAAAGACACTAGTGTGTCCTTCACCAATAGCCAGTTACATGGCTGTCACAATGCAGGTGTCACAGCCCAGTGTCGCGTCCAGGTGTGCTGGCGTGTTTCTCAGGTGAAAATAATGATAAATTTTGAGAAATCTGGTTTTCGTCATAATATTACTGATCCGTGACTCAGAAAATCTCAAGTCAGTAGACCAGTAGAGATGAAGCCTTGGCAAACGCTTGATCCCCATCATGATCAAAACTGACAGGTAAGCCCTAATTTCATCAGGTGTTGTTTCTGTCCGTAATGGATCTATGACTTAGCCTTTCACAGCGATCTTTTGCCTGGCATAATTGTTAGTTTCATCTGCTACAATTTGAAAAAATGTTGGGGCACAAACAAAACAAAGTAATCTAAGGGCTTGGCATTCAGTGGGAGAGTTTGTGCGGGCCCAGTCGGCAGCGTGAAGTCTTGCACTGTGCAAGGCACTTGTGCGCTGCACCATGTCATCTGCTATGAAGCCAACAGAATGTTATCCTCAGCATCACTTTCCGACTCACTACCTTCTCCTATTTCATCTCTTTGTTCTACATCTACTTCAACATCGGATTCAACATTTTATTCTCTTTCGAACTGTTCCACTTGAGCCAAAATAGCTTCAATTTCCACATCAGTATGTTCCTCCCAAATCGTATGCTCAATCTTTGCTGCCATTTTTAGCTACAAGAAAGCGTGGGAAAGACAAAGCCAGTCACTGGCCAATTTCTTGTGAACGGGAGGCTGTGTAGCACTGAATTTGGTGCCCATTCCTTCCTTAGTTTATGCTGACCTCAGTGGAATGTTCATTCATAGTGTGTGTGTACTAGGTAGAGCTTAGTGCGTGAGGGAAAATCCCCACTAGGCTGAAATGACGTCAGGCGGGCTGTGGCGGGTATAAATATACGCGGGTGAGCGGGCAGCGGCGGGCTACGGCGGGTAAATGGGAAAGGGTCAAGTTTCACTTTGGCAAAGTCAGGTATGTAATGTTAATGTTTGATTTTTTAAGCTGAATCAACTTTTGTTGTATTTAGGATACGTGTTCATCAGTTTTGAAGGGCTCAAATTTGGGCAAAATCTTGTCTGTTTGCTGTCTCAATCTAGCCTAGGCTTAGTGCCTGTGTGTATTAAGAGGATAGGCAGGCCGCACGCACGCACGCAGCGGGCTTGTCTTAGGTAATGTAAGCTTTGCCATCCTTTCCAGCCTAAACTAATTTCTGATTCTCTGTGTGTGTGTGTGTGTGTTCACAGGGACAGATTGTAAGACTAGGTTTAGACTAAAATCTTCATCTTTGTGTATCAAAGATTCTCTCTCTCTCTCTCTTACAAACACACACACACACACTAAACTGCGTACGTTCATTGTTAAAACTGAGGGGTTTTTTTTTACTAGCGTAACGCTCGCTACCTATATGGTATACCCATTCCTCTCATGTAGGCCTAGCCTAGCCCAGATCTGTAGCCTTAGTCTTAGGCCTGCTGCGCGAGCATGTGTACATGCTACTAGGCTTGAGATGCTGTGAGGAGGGGGAAGGGGAGGGATGAAGAAATGGGAGGGGTGTGGGGGTAAAAAGGTCGGGGGCGCGCTAATTTTAGCACTCTGCCTGAACCTTTGACTGAGCGCTGCTGTATAGGCGCGCTGTGGACATGTTTGTGACCTGATGGTCACTGCATCTCAGTAGCATAAAATAATTTGTGATATTTTCTATACATGTATGTCTGTTAGTTTAAATGCAAAGGAAGGAACTCTTTTCTTTGTCAGAAGTTAATGTCATAAAATTCTGTTTAAATAAACTTTCATAACCCCTTTGCTGTCACTCCTTTTTGGCAATTTTTTGGGGGGAGAGGTGTGTGTGGGGGGGGGAGGGGGGCTGCACTTGACTAGAGATTCCAAATCAGTGCAAAGCAAGGGGAATAACTTGCTGAGCTGAGTTGAGTTAACACTTTTACAAATTCAATTCACAATGGTGTGCAAATGATTACCCATCCAACTTGGTAACCACGCTCGACGCTGCTTAACCTTAGCTTTGGGGAAAGCGAGTGCTCTGATTACAACTGAGCTATCCCATCAAGAGTATAGTCTTGTTGTTTTTTCTACAGAAACACGAACAGGAGTGCAAATTTCAGTCCCTGATTATTTTTTTATTTTATTTATTCTTTTTATATCGAGGATAATGGAATAAGCACTCATGTGCTTTTTTACATCCAGTCCCCGTGTGTATGCGGATTTGTAAATTTTGTCATGTTTCCATCGGCACACAATGGCCTACTCTTCCGAAAAGCGGAACAGGATTTAACGTGTGCGCAAGATGTTCTGCATGCGTTCGAACATGGGGCCTCGGTTTATAGTCTCATCTGAAGGACTGACATTCAGTTCGATTTTTTTGTCAAACTGGGAAGAAAGGGCAAGGCTGGGAATCGAACCCAGAACCTCACGGTTTACTTGTTGGCAGGCAAATATCTTAACCATCCTGCCACCTTCCTTCCTGATTTGTGACAAGTGTGCCCATCAGAGTATAGTCTTGTTGTGTTTTTTCTACAGAAACACGAACGGGAGTGCAAATTTCAGCCCCTGATTTGCGACAAGTGTGGAGAACCCGTTTCAAAGCGGAAAATGGACGGCCACCTGAGTCAAGAGTGTTCTCAACGCATCGTTACCTGCGACTACTGCCGCGTGGAGTTACTCTTTGCCGACGTGATGGTAAGGGAATGAGAGAGTGTGCGGTGCAGGGAAAGAAAAAGTAACCAACGGCAAGAAAGAACTACAAAGGAAAAGAACAGAATTAAGAAACGGGTTGAGGCAAAACTAAGAAAGAGATGACAAAAATCACACATGTCTTCCCCATGGGAATGCCGAGGACCTGTCAGTTTAGCTAGCATCCGCACCTTCCAGAAATTCTGTTGCTAGCGATTCCCTCTTTTCTATCCCTATCTTTTGTTTCTGTCTTGTTCCTCTTCTTCCTGTACCCATCTTCTTGTCTATTTTCTGTTTTTTTGCTTTATTCTCCTGCCTTTTTTTCCCACAGAAAGACTTAAAAGATTACAATTCTCTCCCACACCGAAGTTGGATGTGCTGGGCCTGACTTGTCAGGCGCTTAACAGCAACGCAATGCATTTTTCCTCATATGACAGATAGTAGTTGCTGTCTGAGTGTTCGTTGATGAAGAAAAAGGAACATATCTGACAAGACTGTACAGCAAGAGTATGTTGATAGCTGGTGAGAATGATCTCTGCCTCAGAAGGAGAATTTTTTCTGTTGTGAAGAGAACAGTTGCAGTAGTAGTAAGGCTATGGAACTATTCAGAATAAGAAGAAAGTAGGTACTGACTTTCCTGCTACTGAGGTTGAGAGCTCTAAAAAAAAATTTTTTTAGGGCAACACCCCCTTCCCCCCTTTTTTCTCTTCACCTAAAACTCCAAGGTTCACTGTTGGTGAGATTCTTGTGTATGTGATTATTTTCTATCATTGAGGTCACAGCATCGTGGTGTGTGTGTGTGTGTGCATGCGCGCATGTATATTTGCATGCGTGTGTATTGTGGTGTGTGCGCGTGCGTACGTGCGTGTGTGCATGCATGTGTGTGGGGCGGGTGATGTCTAAGCGTGATGCCACTGTGCATGCGTTTTTATTTTGTGATCTGTTCCTACCAGCACACAATGGCCTGATCTTCTTTGACAGGGGGAATCGGACTTGACATGGGCTGAAGATTGTCTGTGTGTTTGTGCAAAGGACCTCAGTTTTAAAGTTTTATCCAGAGGGTTGGAAGGAGAATGAATTGAGGCTGTACTTAACGTTAGCCATGAAAAGAAAATCTTTTTCATTTAGTTGATCACATATTTGAACCTATGATTTCTTGCATCAAACATTAGACATTCTACCTACTCAGAGTACAGATCTGCAGGAAAAAGGGGTTTGAACTCCCTCCCTCAAAAGTGTTTTGTTCTCTGTAGCAGTTCTTAGGCCATAACCATCTTCTGCTGAGAGCTGAATGTCATATGTGTACATTGACATGATTGGGTGCACATTTGGCAGTGTGTTTATGATTATGTTTGAAGTTTCTATCATATATTTTGGAGATAGATCCCAGGGTGGAAAGATGTATTTCAGTTCAGTTCACATACTTTTATTATCTCACAGAAAAATTCACGGTACTTGCGTTCTGTGAGCATATAATTAAACGGTGTATTTGAAGATGTTAGCTATGATTTACAGGGAAAACGTATGTACTCTGCTTATACATATTCTTGTCTGCAGGTGAGGAAAAACAACAACTAAAAAAGACCAGATCTTTTATCACACATACACTTAGGGAGCAGGGGAGCCTAGTGGTTAGAGCATTACACTTATGATCTGACGGCCCGGGATCAAGCCACCTTAGAGCTACTCATTTTAGGGGATTGCTGTTTATACGACACCCCGTCCTCCAGAATTTCAGCTTAACATGTACAGAAGACATATGTTGTTTATTCTACTCATCACTAAAAAAGACAATTTTTTAACATCACACAGGGCCAACCATCGTGAGCCCACCATTAGAGCTACCTTACGGGATTGACTGAAGAAATCATACTCCACGTCCCATCCAGTTCAGATGATAAGCTCATGTGCAAGCACATGTAGAACATTATGCTTTATGTTTGAAAACCCTTCCCAACTTTCGGAAAAGTTAAGCGACAATTTTTTTTTTTTTAATGCATGCACACAGGTGCCACCATGTGAAGACACCATCCCCGATGTCAGAATGTGGCTACCTTAACGGTGGTTAATTAAAAACGGTCACATACCCACAGTCCCACCAGTCAGTGGTGAACCTCAAGAGCTGTAGCTGAGGAACAACAGAAAAATTATAGCTGGTTTTCTTTTTCCTTTATATTTTTTTCCCCAAACTGCGATGGGCTTTTATTTATTTATATTTATTTATACCACTTTAAGTCACGAGATTTCTCTGCATGAAATTCGGGCTGCTCTCCCCGGGGAGAGCACATCGCCACAAGAGCAGCGCCACCCCCTTTTTTTTTTTTTTTTTTTTTTTTTTTTTTGGTCTGCAACTGTATTTCTTTCCCTATCAGAGTGGCTTTTTTCTAAGAATTTTGCCAGGGACAACTCTCTTGTTGCCGTGGGTTCTTTTTCGTGCGCTGCATAATTTTCTGTAACACACGGGACCTCGGTTTATCGTCTCATCCGAAAGACTAGCGCCCAGACCACCACTCATGGTCTAATGGATGGGGGAAAAGTTTTGGGCCCAGACGGGATACGAACCCGGACTTTTCGCTTTCTAGACAGGCGCGTTACCTCTAGACCACCGATCCATCCTCTGGTATATTTTGGTATAATAATAATAATAATGTATGGAATTTATATAGCGCTGAATCTTGTAAAAGCAACAAATCGAAGCGCTCAGATGACTTTTTTTTTTATATCGAGGATAATGGAATAAGCCCTCATGTGCTTTTTTTTTTTTACATCCAGTCTCCGTGTGTATGTGGTTTTGTCAATTTTGTCATCTGTTCCCACCGGCACACAATGACCTACTCTTTCGAAAAGCGGAACAGGATTTAACGTGTGTGCAAGATGTTCTGCATGCGTTCGCACATGGGGCCTCGGTTTATAGTCTCATCCAACATAACTTGCAATATAAGATGATTACAGTTACAGCATAATCTAGTCCTTTGTCTGCCAAATAATACCAGAAGCTTTCGGTTGAGAGATACCTCCATGTGAGGACAGAAGTACACACAAAGCACACGATCCGGAATGCTCGGTTATGATAGAACGCTTTATATTTAGCTTGAAAAAATGTACACACACACACGCACACACACATAGGATTCATTTCGATCCAAAAGCTATGGTAGTACTTTAGTTGGCTGGACTATGGTTGTCTTTGTTGTTAAAAGATAGCTTTCAACAACAAAAAATCCCCATCTCTGATGTATCTACCTAAATGGTGGGGGGGCGATGGTCACATTTTTATATATGGAAAAAAATCTCTCTATTGGTGAATTTTGGAGCTCTACCTGAGGAGACGGGATAGCTCAGTGGTCGGAGCACTCGCTTTCCCCCAGCCAAGTTAAGCAGCGTCGAGCGTGGTTACCAGTTGGATGGGTGACCGTTTGCGCGCCTTGGCTTCAGTACAGTTCCCCCAGTTCACCCAGCTGTAAATGGGTACCTGCCCTCTTTAGGGTCAGGGGAAGGTAAAGCAGCGAGGGAGAGGAGATGGGCGCCGCCCTCAATATGCTGGCCCTAGAGAAGTGAGGTCCCTGACGCCTCGCTCCCCTACGACCTTATAGGTTATGGGACTCCTTTACCTTACCTGAGGAAGAGGGAAATAAAAAATTTCCCCAGTCATGTTTAAATGAAGTATCATGTTTTCCATCCTTGTTTGTGAATGGTTTTTGTTGAGATTTGTGATATACATGTATGTATGGTTTGCTGTGTTGCAGAGTCATTCTAAGGAGTGTCCTAAAACGCCTGAGTGCTGCAGTATGTGCAACGAATCAGTCCCCAGAGAGAAGGTGAAGACAGCTTTATTTGTTTTGTTTCTTCTTTGTCTCCCATCACTTTCTCTGTTTTGTTCTGCTGTAGTTCGTGTTACAAAATGGGTGGATGTTTGTTGTTGTTGTTTATTTGATAATTTTGTAAGAAGTTTCCATGTGCAGTTTTTAACTTGTAATTTTCTGTTTAATTCTGTTTCATTTCAAATCAAATACTGTATTATCTCACAGTAGAGACGGAATAGCTCAGTGGTCGGAGCGCTCGCTTTTCCCCAGCTAAGGTTAAGCAGCGTCGGGCGTGGTTACCACTTGGATGGGTTGACTGTGCGCCTTGGCTTCAGTACAGTTCCATCAGTTCACCCAGCTGTAAATAAGTACCTGCCTCTTTAGGGTCAGGGAAGGTAAAAGCAGTGAGGGAGAGGAGATGGGCGTGGCCCCTTGAGAAGTGAGGTCTCTGATGCCTCGCTCCTCTATGACCTCATAGGTTATGGAAACACCTTTACCTTTTTAGAGAAACTCACATGGGGTACAAGCCATACATTAAAAAAACAGCAAATGGAAAAACATGACAGAAAAATCACAACACAGTATCTTTACATCAGCACGCACCCGTCACAAGATAGTTTGTGGTCTTGATGTTGGATGGGCTGGAACCAGAATAATAATAATAATAATAATACCTGGAATTTATATAGCGTTATATTTTGTAACAAAACAAATCAAAGCACTTATTGTGATAACAGCAAGATAACTCTAGAATACAATATTTCTAGAATGCAAAATTTCTTAAGATTGTAAAGTTTTGTTGTTGGGTTTGTTTGGGGTTTTTTTTTGGGGGGGGGGGAGTTACTGCAGATAGTTTAGACTGTAATACATTACCTGAAAGTAAGTAGATCAGTGTAGGCTGTAATGCATTACCTGAAAGTAAGTAGATCAGTGTAGGCTGTAATACATTACCTGAAAGTAAGTAGATCAGTGTAGGCTGTAATACATTACCTGAAAGTAAGTAGATCAGTGTAGGCTGTAATACATTACCTGAAAGTAAGTAGATCAGTGTAGGCTGTAATACATTACCTGAAAGTAAGTAGATCAGTGTAGGCTGTAATACATTACCTGAAAGTAAGTAGATCAGTGTAGGCTGTAATGCATTACCTGAAAGTAAGTAGATCAGTGTAGGCTGTAATGCATTACCTGAAAGTAAGTAGATCAGTGTAGGCTGTAATGCATTACCTGAAAGAAGTAGATCAGTGTAGGCTGTAATACATTACCTGAAAGTAAGTAGATCAGTGTAGGCTGTAATGCATTACCTGAAAGTAAGTAGATCAGTGTAGGCTGTAATGCATTACCTGAAAGTAAGTAGATCAGTGTAGGCTGTAATGCATTACCTGAAAGTAAGTAGATCAGTGTAGGCTGTAATGCATTACCTGAAAGTAAGTAGATCAGTGTAGGCTGTAATGCATTACCTGAAAGTAAGTAGATCAGTGTAGGCTGTAATGCATTACCTGAAAGTAAGTAGATCAGTGTAGGCTGTAATGCATTACCTGAAAGTAAGTAGATCAGTGTAGGCTGTAATGGTAGAGAAGATATCAATGATAGTTTGAAATGGTGCCTGTAAAGGTATGCTAACAGTCAGATCACACTTAAACATGTTAAGGAATTTGGGTTTCATTGACTTAAAGTTAATACTGTCCTTCATCATTGGTGTAGACTTCAGAGCTTGGCACAACAAATTACCTTACCATTACAATTACGCTAAACCATTTTTGCTCATGTAAAAAGTGGCAACAGACTTTTGACAATGTTATCCATCCTATGGGTGAAAGAAGAGTTAGTGGAGGCAGCTTGTAAGTCTTGGTACATACATTGTCTTCTTCTTTTTCTCATTAGTTTAATGTCCATTCACTGTTCGATGATTTACACAATTGCACATTCATGATAAGAATGTACAGGAAAAAAAGAGTGAATGAGATGGATGTTGATAAGTCTAAAAGATTAAATTTTACAGTAACTAATGGTGACCGGAAAATAATTTATGCAGCTGATATTAGGACATGCAATGTAGAATCCTACAGAACACTTTGGATACTTCCATAGTTTTGACTTGAATCTATTTGCCTTTTATACGAAGCACTGAGTATATGACAGTCAAACAATAATTATATGATGGGCTGATATAATAGCAGAGCAAGTGATTTTTGGAATGTTTAGTTTTGCAAGCATTCAAACTAGTTTATGAATTTAATAATAATAATAGTAATGTGTGGAATTTATGTAGCGCTGAATCTTGTAAAGCAACAAATCAAAGCGCTCAGATGACTTTTTTTTTGTGTGTGCATGAATTGCAAAGCGTCTCATGCGCGATAATTCTAAAATCTTCATGTGTTCACGAATTATAAAGTAAATCGTGTGTACTGATTCTATGATATTTATTCCTTAATTGAAGCAAGTCCAAAATCACTTATCAGTTTGGTATTTGAACTGGATGCACTATTTTTGTTAGAAGTTTTTCCCACGCTCACATATATATATATATATATATATATATATATATATATATATATATATATATACACGTGAGGATTTGGAACTGTACAAAGGGTTTGTTCTGATTGCAATTTGTGTCCCTGAAAAAGTGTCACCTGATGGATGTTAATGATGTTTTATTCTAGAATTTTGGCCGGGGGGGTTGTTTGTTCTCCATACCCCAAAAGGGGTAAAAGGAATTAAAATCTTGAATCTTGTTTTCTCTCCTCGATCCTTGGCTTAAGCTCCGAGGTTCAACAATAGTGGGATTTTTGTGTATGTGATCATTCCCCCCCACCATGTAGGTAGCTGCATTCTGCCTTTGGGAATGGTGTTTAAACACAACGCCTGTTTTGCATGCTTTTTTGACAGTTTGTCGTCCGTTCCTACTAGCTCAAAATGGCCTACTCGTCTGAAAGGCAGAACAGGTTTTTAATGTGTGCGCAAGAAGTTCTGCGTGTGTTTGCACACGGGGGCCGTGGTATATAGTCTCATCGGTAGGACTTTGACATTTATTTCAATTTTCACGTCAAACAGGGAAGAAAGGGCAAGGCTGGGGATTGAACCTGGAACCTCAGGGTTTACTTGTTAGGCAGGCCAACATCTTTTATTTATTTATTTTACTTTTATTTCACTCTTTTATATTGAGGATAATGGAATAAGCACTTATGTGCTTTTTTTACAACCAGTCCCCGTGTGTATGCGGTTTTGTCAGTTCTGTCATCTGTTCCCACCGGCACACAATGGCCTACTCTTACGAAAAGCGGAACAGGATTTAACGTGTATGCAAGATGTTCTGCGTGCGTGCATTCGCACACGGGACCTCGGTTTATAGTCTCATCCAAAGGACTTTTGGGGAGAGTGGAGTCTGCACTGATGTTAACTCCAGGGGAAAGTATCCCCTTGAACAGGAATCGAACCCGGGTCATCAGATTGCGAGCGCAATGTTCTAACCACTAGGCTATCCCGTTCCCCCCATACATCTTCTTGAATTGTGTGTGGGTGTGTGTATGTTTCAGATGAAGAGGCACCAGGCCAGCGACTGTGTCAGCAGAACTGTCCACTGTCCCCTGGAAGACTGCGCTGCTCCTGTAAGTTAGCAGTGATAAGAGGTGCACAAGATTCCGTACTGTCCTTAACCCTCTTCTGCCTTTAAATAGACTCTTATTTAGTTAAAGGTAAAGGTGTCCCATAACTTATATGGTCGTAGGAGAGCGAGGCATCAGAGACCTCAACTTCTCTAGGGGCCAGCATATTGAGGGCGGCGCCCATCTCCTCTCCCTCGCTGCTTTACCTTCCCTGACCCTAAAGAAGGCAGGTACCCATTTACAGCTGGGGGAACTGTACTGAAGCCAAGGTACGCAAACGGTCACCCATCCAAGTGGTAACCACGCTCGAAGCTGCTTAACCTTGGCTGGGGTAAAGCGAATGCTCTGACCACTGAGCTATCCCGTCCCCACTTGTACTACACTTGTACATGTATTAGTGACTGTTACAGGAAGAAAGAAAAATCAAAATCAGCGAGCAGAGGATCATTGTTCATAACTCTTGTCATAGCTCATTACAAGGTCGCTATTGACTTCAGACTTGTCTCCCTCACTTCAAAATTTCCTCTCGATTTTAAACTTTGGGGGACGGGATAGCCTAGTGGTTAGAACATTGCGCTTGCTATCTGACGACCCGGGTTCGGTTCCCGTTCAAGGGGATATTTTCCCCAGGAGTTAACATCAGTACAGACTCCACTCTCCCCAAAGTTTTTCGCTTTTTGGAAGGGTAGGCCATTGTGTGCCGCTGGGAACAGATGACAAAATTTACAAAACCGCATACACACGGGGACTGGATGTAAAAAAAAAGCACATAAGTGCTTATTTCATTATCCTCGATATAAAAGAAAAGAATAAAAAACCACCTCCAAAACACTCTTACCATCGATATCATGTCTGAAAATGAATTTTAGAAGTTATAGTTGCAGTCATCTTGTGTGGACAGGTTAAAACCCGTTGTACCTCTCAGAAGAGTAGGCCATTCATGCTGGTAAGAACAGATGACCAGAAACTATATATATATATATATTTTTTTAAATGCATGAACACTGGTGTTGTGTTTGGACATAATTCCTGAAGTTGGAGTGTGGCTACCTTCATGGTGGGCAAAAATTGCTGCACGCGCAAAAATCTCACCTTTGGTGAACCTTGAGAACTGTAGCCAAGGAACAAACAAAGAAAAAAAAGAAATGAGAATATAAAGCGTATCAACAGTTGGGTTTTTAGGGTGTTTTTTTTATTTCCCTTTAATTGGTTGTCACCTGTTCACCTTGGTCAGTAACTATCCTAAGACATTCGGTAATAATAATAATAATGTATGGAATTTATATAGCGCTGAATCTTGTAAAGCAACAAATCAAAGCGCTCAGATGACCTTTTTTTTTAAATCGAGGATAATGGAATAAGCACTCATGTGCTTTTTTACATCCAGTCCCCGTGTGTATGGGGTTTTGTAAATTTTGTCATCTGTTCCCACCGGCACACAATGGCCTACTCTTTTGAAAAGCGGAACAGGATTTAACATGTGCGCAAGATGTTCTGCATGCGTTTGCACACAGGGCCTCGGTTTAATCATAATAATAATAATAATATATGGAATTTATATAGTGCCGAATCTTGTAAAACAAACAAATCAAAGCGCTTGCACTCACTTGCATTTATAGTCTCATCCGAAGCCAGCGTCTCTTAAATTGTAAAACAAGAAAACTCTCACGATTCTCACCTTTATTTTCCACAGTTTACTTTCATTTCTTCTTCTTTTTTTTAACTTTGAAGGAAAACTAGACTTTCCAAGAGCAGTTTCTCTTATTTACCAAACAATATTAATCCAGTCTCTCTTGTTATGTAATGTTCAACAATATTCCAGTTTCTCTTTAAATAAAAACTAATATATTGTTGTTGTTGTTGTTGTCTTCGATTTGATGTCTGTTCACTCTCAGTGATATTAGACGGGGGAAAAAAATGCAAGGAAGTTGAGGGTGGTGGTTGATGTCCTACTGAAATGTGTACAAGGGAAACATAGTTTACATAGGCAAAAAAGAAACTTCACAAAGCAAGAAGAACTAGTTAAAAACAACAACAAAAACCAACCCCCAAAACACAAATAAACAAACAAAAACCATTAAACTTAATGAAGTTATAACAAATGTCCTATAGGACTGCGCCAGAGACCTTTCGCAATATTAAATACCAAATTCATGTTATTGAATATGCTGCTGAGGGAGTTTTTCCATAAAACTGGGGTTAAAAAGCTTTTGTGCGCCTGCATTCAAATATTCCTTCGGATGAGACTATAAACCGAGGCCCCGTGTTCGAACACATGCAGAACATCTTGCGCACACGTTAAATCCTGTTCCGCTTTTCGGAAGAGTAGGCCATTGTGTGCCGGTGGGAACAGATGACAAAATTGACAAAACCCATACACACGGGACTGGATGTAAAAAAGCACATGAGTGCTTATTCCATTATCCTCGATTATAAAAAAAAAGATATAAAATCAAAAAATATACAATATAAATATATGATATATAGGGTCACTAGGAACCGCACAACTCCCCTTATTTATCACAGTGTCATCTTTCTTTTCTTTCCTCTTCTCTCTTTCTTTCTTCTTTCTGTCTTTCTTTTCTCTTCTCTCTTTCTTTCTTTCTGTCTTTCTTTTCTCTTCTCTCTTTCTTTCTTTTGTTGTTGTTGTGCGTTCCCCAGCTTTACACTCTGGGGGTCACCCAGAACATTCCACACTCTGACTCACTCATCCCACCTGGGAATCACTGTGAGATAGGAAGCACACCGGGTGAGAAGTTTGCGTGTATGACTATTTTCAAGTACCTCGCTATACAGGCAGCCATACTCCCGACTTCAGAGGATTTTTTTCTCCTTTAAAAGAAGAGTGCAGGTTGTTATGTTAAGAGCTTGTCATGGCTGAAGCAAGCAATCTCAACACATTTTACCACATAACAACCATTTTAGTGTAAAGTATGTTCTTTCGAGCCAGAAGGCCCATAGAGCCGGAGCTTATCCCGGTTTCTGTAGCGTTAAGCGAACTGATGGTTTTTCACCACCCCTGTGACAGGACGCTAGTCTGTCGCCAGATACTTCCCCAGCAGAGCTGGTACCCACTTGTACACCTGGGTGGAGTGAGGGAAATAGGAGTAAAGTGTCTTTCCCAAGGACACAACACCGACCGAGCGGGGATCGAACCCGCGTCCTCTGGATCACGAATTGACCGCCTAAACCACTCGACCACAGTGCCTCCATACCATTTTAGTGTAGGCCTTGGCAATTAGCTTGACATCAATAACCTGACACAGCTTTTGGCCTGGGCCATTTCTGTCTTTTCTCTTCTTTCCTTCCTTCCCTCCTGGCATCACCAGCAAGCCTTCAGCAGCTTCCAGCAGCACGTGCAGAAGGACGTCCTCAGACACCTGGCCTGGGCCGTCAGCTGTGTGGGCGTCCTCGGGGATTCCCTCGACCAGCTGGCAGAGTCCTCCAACCCCAGCAGCCCCCTAGGGAACGCGAGGATGTGTAGCAGCACGCGATGACAACGACGACAACGCTGGAGAGGCTGAGAGAGCGCGTGGAAGCCTTGGAGCAGCAGTGGCTTCGGGAGAGGGCGGCATCAGCCATGGGCTGTAGGCGTACTGGAGCTGTCGCCGGGCGTGCTCCGGTTGTTGCTGGAAGTGCTCCGGTTGCTGGTGTTCAGGCTCCGGTTTGCTGGGGTTCAGGCTCCGGTTGCTGGGGTCAGCTCCGGTTGCTGGGGTCCATGCTCCGGTTGCTGGGGTCCATGCTCCGGTTGCTGGTGTTCAGGCTCCGGTTGCTGGTAGAGTTCCAGTTGCTGGTGTAGCTCCGGTTGCTGGTGTAGCTCCGGTTGCTGGTGTTCAAGCTCCAGTTGCTGGTGTCTCTCCAGTTGCTGGCGTAGCTCCGGCTGCTGATCAGGCTCCTGTTGCTGGTGAATCTCCGGTTGCTGGTGTTCAGGCTCCTGTTGCTGGTGTTCAGGCTCCGGTTGCTGGTGAATCTCCGGTTGCTGGTCTTCAGGCTCCGGTTGCTGGTCTTCAGGCTCCGGTTGCTGGTGTAGCTCCGGTTGCTGGTGTAGCTCCGGTTGCTGGTGTAGCTCCGGTTGCTGGTGTAGCTCCGGTTGCTGGTGTAGCTCCGGTTGCTGGTGTAGCTCCGGTTGCTGGTCAGACTCCAGTTGCTGGCGAGGCTCCAGTCAGCAGTGGAGGTGCGCAAGCGTTTGTCTCCACTTCTGTAAGTATAACACGTATGATTATTTGTTTGTGTTGTTGTAAGAAACATTTTCATTCAGTATCTTTATATTTAAAGGTGAGAAGAGACATTAGTTGCATAGACACGTAGGGAGCGGCATCACTGAATGAAAATAAATCACAACCCGCAACGCATATTTCAGTGACAATTAAATGTAAAATGACAGTTAAATGTAAAATCACAAACACATACAAACACACTCACACACACACACACACACAGAACATCTTGCGCACACATTAAATCCTGTTCCGCTTTTCATAAGAGTAGGCCATTGTGTGCCGGTGGGAACAGATGACAGAATTGACAAATCCGCATACATGCGGGGACTGGATGTAAAAAAAGTACATAAGTGCTTATTCCATTATCCTTGATATAAAAGAATAAAATAAATGACAAAATTTACAAAAGTGCTTACTCACAGAGACTGGATGTAAAAACACTTGAGTGCTTATTCCATTATCCGCAAAATAATAGAATCAAATGAATGATGATTAAACACCCACACACACATACACACCATGTATAACATACGAGTATAGCACATTAAAAAAAAAAAGATGGATAATTTGTAGTTGACAGGAAACATGGGTGTTAGTGTTAGTAGGTAGGTTTTCTTTTTTCAGTTTATTTCCCAGTGTAAAAGGTTGTCAGCTTTTTGCAAATTCTCTCGCAAAGATGTGTTTGAAAGATAAATGATGGTCACACACACACACATAAGCCAAGATAGATAAGCCCCCAAAGCGACATATATAACAGTCATTTTATTTTCAATCACTGGCAAATAAATACAGATGATCTTAGAGAAAGGGGCATAAATAAGGAGGAAGCTCAAAACAGAGAGAGATGGAGAAGGCTCATCAATGTCAAACCTCCCCTGGGAGAAACATGACAAAAAAGGAAGAAGAAGAAAGATAAATACAACTGAAACTTATGTTGGGTACAGATTTTTTTGCTCAAGATAGCTACACTATATAATAATAATAATGTATGGAATTTATATAGCGCTGAATCTTGTAAGCAACAAATCAAAGCGCTCTTATATGTGTGGGATATTTTGAACATTTATTGATACCGTATCAGCTTAACAATGAAAGAAAAAGAAGAAAAATGTAAAGTAATTTCTTCCTCTTCTTCTGATCGAACACTCGGACAGCAACTGTTATTCTCTGTCACATGAGCGGGAATGCGTTGCGCTGCTGTTAAACACCTGACAAGTCAGGCCCAGCACATCCAACTTCAACGTGGAAGAGCTTTTCTATGTTTTAAACCTTTCTGGGAAAAGGCAAGAGATTGGACCAAGAAGACAGAAAGTAGAGAGAGAAAAAAAGAAGGCAACAGGAAGAAAAGGAACGAGGCAGAAACAAAGAGAGGGATAGAAAAGAGGGAATTCCTAGCGCAGAATTTTCAGAAGGTAGGGGTGCTATTTGTATTGACAGGCCCCCTGTATCCCTTCGGATAAAAAGATAAAAAAAATACACCGGAAACATATGTTGGGAAAAGATTTTTTCCTCAAGATAGGCGAACTGTAAATGTGGAATGTTTGAATAATCATGATACCGCATCAGCTTAACCACGAAAGTAAAAGACGAAAAGTCTAGAGTGTGAAGAGGGTAAAAATCTAAAATAGTGAAGAGGGTAATCTCTCTCTCTCTCTCTCTCTCTCTCTCTCTCTCTCTCTCTCTCTCTCTCTCTCTCTCTCCTCTCTCTCTCTCTCTCTCTGATTTGTGCACAAGACTTAAAACCAATTTGTTTAATTACTTCATGAATCTTTCTGATTTGACATCTCTTTCTTGAAAGATGTATTGAACCTATCTATTATCACAACTATCATCATTCAGCTTTTCTGTTGCCATGTGTCGTTATTACCATCATCATCATCGCTTTGGTTATCCTCATCGTCGTTATTGCTATTATCATCATCATCATTCTTCTTATTATTATTATCAATATGACCATTTACATGATTAGGAGTTTGGATACTTTTTAGAAATTTTGTTAATAATGTTTACAAAATTATGCTCTCGCCTCTCTCTCTCTCTCTCTCTCTCTCTCTCTCTCTCTCTCTCTCTCTCTCTCTCTCTCTCTCTCTCTCTCTCTCTCTCTCTCTCTCTCTCTCTCTTTTCCCCCTCCCTCCCTCCTTCCCTCCCTCCAGTCAGTTTTTTGTTAAGTTATATGCTTACAATAATTATGTATTTTACATTTTGGATGATTTGATTTTTTTCCCTTTTCCTTTGAACAAAACTGTGTTCTTTGTTGTTGAGAGATTTTTTTTCTGTTTTTTGTGTGTGTGTTTTGCCCAGAGGGCTGGTTGTAAAAAAGCATGTTTGCTTATACCATAACCCTCTTTAAATGAAATTAATTCAATATAATTCAATTCACTGTGGTATGTGCATCTGGGAACAACTCATGTTCTACTTAAAAGGAGTGGTGGAATCGGGTCATAGTGTAAGTAACACACGTGTGTGTGTGTGAAGTTTTGTGGTGCTCTGAAATTAATTTGCAGGATGTCAGATGTCGGAGATGCAGCTTATTTTTTAATTTTGACTCTGTGTGTGTGTGTCTAATATTCTATTTAATTTTTTTTTTTAATTCTATTTGTTTTATTTTATTCTTTTGATTTGAAGGTAATAGAAAAAGCACTTGTGTGATTTTCAATATCCAGTCCCCATGTGTATGTGGTTTTGTAATTTTGTCATCCGTTCCCACCAGCCTACAATGGCCTACTCTTCCAAAAAGCAGAACAGGTTTTAACATGTGTGCAAGATGTTGTGCATAAGTTTGCACATGGGACCTCAGTTTATAGTCTCATTCAAAGGACTTTAGGGAGGAGTGGAGTGAGCACTGACGTTAACTTCAGGGAGAAAAAAGTCCCCTTGAACAGAATTCAAACCCGGGTCAGCAGATCACAAGCGCAAGGCGCAACACTGTAACCACCAGGCTATACCGTGATTGTGTTTGTGAGTCGGTGTGTGTGTTGGTGTGCATGTGTGTTTGTGTGTGTGCATGTGTGTTCCTTCTCTTTCCTTTTTGTGGGGGTTGGGAGGTGTCATATTCACATTGGCAAAGTTGGGTAACTTTTCAGCTCAGTGAAATTGCAATTTGTGTTCTCAATATTCAAAGTACGTTTCATTTTTTATCTTCAACACAGTCGGAGAGCGGGATAGCCTAGTGGTCAGAACATTACACTCGCAATCTGTCAAACCCGGGTTCGATTCCCGTTCAAGGGGGATATTTTTCTCCTGGAGTTAACATCAATGCAGACTCCTCCACTCTCCCCCAAAAGTCCTTCGGATGAGACTATAAACCCGAGGCCCCTGTGTTGTGCGAACGCACGCAGAACATTGTGCGCGCACGTTAAATCCTGTTCCACTTTTCGTAAGAGTAGGCCATGGCGTGCCGGTGGGAACAGATGACAGAATTGACAAAAACCGCCATACACACGGGGACTGGATGTAAAAAAAAAAAAAAAAAAGCATATAAGTGCTTATTCCATTATCCTCGAAATAAAAAAATAAAATTAAAAATTTTTTTTTTAATTTCTCTGCTGCTGTAGGGAGGTGATGACGGTGACGATCACGATCACCGAAACTCTGCCATGGAGGAGAAGGTGGGCAGCCTGGAGCCCATCCTGGGCGTCCTCCACGGGGAGATGATCCGCTGCCTCACAGCCGTCGAGGCCACCCACGACAAGCTGCTGCTGCTGCAGCAGCAGGGGGGGAGCAGCGCCGGGTCTCGGGAGCGTCGGCAAAAAGTCGCCAGGTACGAGCGCCTCATCGCCAGCCTGTCCGCCTCCCTGTCAGAGGAGCAGGAGGCGAAGGTCCGGCAGCTGGAGGAAGCCATCATCAGCTGCCGCAGTCGGGACGAGCCGGACGGCACGCTCCTTTGGAGGATCCCCAACTTTACTCAGGTGAGAGAGGGAGAAGATACTGAAGGTTGTGTTTACTTGCTCTGAGGGTCTTAGGTTTGTAGTCTTCTTCGTAGAAGCTCAAAACGGAGAGAGAATGGAGAAGGCTCATCAATGTCAAACCTCCCCTGGGAAAGGAAGAAGAAGGTGAGAGGGAGAAGATACTGAAGGTTGCGTTTACTTGATCTGAGGGTCTTAGGTTTGTAGTCTTCTTCTTCTTGGTAGAAGCTCAAAACGGAGAGAGAATGGAGAAGGCTCATCAATGTCAAACCTCTCCTGGGAAAGGAAGAAGAAGGTGAATGGGAGAAGATATCGAAGGTTGTGTTACTTGATCTGAGGGTCTTAGGTTTGCAGTCTTCTTCTTCTTCTTCATAGAAGCTCAAAACAGAGAGAGAATGGAGAAGGCTCATCAATGTCAAACCTCTCCTGGGAAAGGAAGAAGAAGGTGAATGGGAGAAGATATCGAAGGTTGTGTTACTTGATCTGAGGGTCTTAGGTTTGCAGTCTTCTTCTTCTTCTTCATAGAAGCTCAAAACAGAGAGAGAATGGAGAAGGCTCATCAATGTCAAACCTCCCCTGGGAAAGGAAGAAGAAGGTGAGTGGGAGAAGATATCGAAGGTTGCGTTACTTGCTCTGAGGGTCTTAGGTTTGTAGTCTTCTTCGTAGAAGCTCAAAACAGAGAGAGAATGGAGAAGGCTCATCAATGTCAAACCTCCCCTGGGAAAGGAAGAAGAAGGTGAATGGGAGAAGATATCGAAGGCTGTTACTTGCTCTGAGGGTCTTAGGTTTGTAGTCTTCTTCTTCTTCGTAGAAGCTCAAAACAGAGAGAATGGAGAAGGCTCGTCAATGTCAAACCTCCCCTGGGAAAGGAAGAAGAAGGTAAGTGGGAGAAGATATCGAAGGTTGCGTTACTTGATCTGAGGGTCTTAGGTTTGTAGTCTTCTTCTTGTAGAAGCTCAAAACAGAGAGAGAATGGAGAAGGCTCGTCAATGTCAAACCTCCCCTGGGAGAAACATGACAAAAAAGGAAGAAGAAGGTGAATGGGAGAAGATATCGAAGGTTGTGTCACTTGATCTGAGGGTCTTAGGTTTGTAGTCTTCTTCTTCTTCATAGAAGCTCAAAACAGAGAGAGAATGGAGAAGGCTCATCAATGTCAAACCTCCCCTGGGAGAAACATGACAAAAAAGGAAGAAGGTGAGTGGGAGAAGATACCGAAGGTTGCGTTACTTGCTCTGAGGGTCTTAGGTTTGTAGTCTTCTTCTTCTTCGTAGAGCGCTCAGACAGTGACTGTGTCCAAGTCCTTCGGATGAGACTCTAAACCGAGGCCCCGTGTGCGAACGCATGCAGAACATCTTGCGCGCGCGTTAAATCCTGTTCCGCTTTTCGGAAGGGTAGGCCATTGTGTGCCGGCGGGAACGGATGACAGAATTGACAAAAACCCGCGTACACACAGGGACTGGATGTGAAAAAGCACATGAGTGCTTGTTCCATTATCCTCGATATAAAACAAGAAATAAATCAGACTGCGCTGCTTTGGGGGCACGTTCAACGGAAAGCAGACCACCACATCATAAAAAAGAGCAGTGAACTTTGGAGGATTCCCAACTTCAGTCAGGTGAGCGGGAAAAGTTGGATGATCCTGAAGTCTGTAGCTGGTAGCGATAGACTGCGCTGGTTTTGGGGCGCTTTCAACGGAAAGCAGACCACACCACAATTTATTTTATTTATTCTTTTATATCGAGGATAATGGAATAAGCGCTTATGTGCTTTTTTACATCCAGTCCCCGTGTGTATGCGGTTTTGTCAATTCTGTCATCTGTTCCCACCGGCACACCATGGCCTACTCTTTCAAAAAGCAGAACAGGATTT
Organism: Rapana venosa; assembly: GCA_028751875.1. Taxonomy (NCBI): domain Eukaryota; kingdom Metazoa; phylum Mollusca; class Gastropoda; order Neogastropoda; family Muricidae; genus Rapana; species Rapana venosa. The sequence goes on along the minus strand of CM054161.1, from coordinate 22,850,680 downwards.
AACGCGTGCGCAAGATGTTCTGCCTGCGTTCGAACACGGGGCCTAGGTTTATAGTCTCATCTGAAGGACTTTGACATTCAGTTCAATTTTTTTGTTCAAACTGGGAAGAAAGGGCGAGGCTGGGAATCGAACCCACAACCTCACGGTTGACTTGTTGGAAGGCGAACGTCTTAACCATCCTGCCACCTTCCTTCTCCACCTTCCACATCATAAAAAGAGCAATGAACTTCGTTAGCGGATGGAAAGGGACCAAAGGGAAGACCTAGCAAAACCTGGGCTGCCTGTATTGCAGTTGATCTTAGAGAAAGGGGCATAAATAAGGAGGAAGCTCAAAACACAGAGAGATAGAGAAGGCTCATCAATGTCAAACCTCTCCTGGGAGAAACATGACAAAAAAGGAAAAAGGTGAGTGGGAGAAGATATCGAAGGTTGTGTTACTTGATCTGAGGGTCGTGGGTTTGACTCTTCTTCTTCTTCGTAGAGCGCTCAGACAGCGACTATCGTTTGTCTGTTATAAGTGAAAATGAGCTGCGCTGCTGTTAAGCACCTGACAAGTCGAGCCTAGCGCATCTGACTTTTGGCGTGAAGGTTTGACTTGACTTGCGCTGGTAGCTGTCACGTTGGAAAAGATGTTTGCTTTGGAGTGACCTTACGTGCAGGCTTCAGACCTGTTTCATTTCTTTAGGTGAAACTTTAAACTTAGGTCTTGTGTTTAAGTTAATAACATGTAGGCCTACATCTACAGACGTCTGCACTCACATGAAATCACGTGCCACATTGTTGTTTTTTTAAAGAAAAGTTGGACAAGGACTTTTCATGTTTGATCCAAAGGGCACAGGTTTGAATGCCACTTTACCCCGAAGTCGGATGCGCTGGGCCTGACTTGTCAGGTGCTTAATGGCAGCGCGATGTATTTTTACTCATATAACAGACAACAATAGTCACTGTCTGAGCTTTCAGTGAAGAGGAAAAAGAAGAATGCCACTTGCAGCTCTGTTGCATCGGAAGAAACGTTCTCTTCAGAGCCTGCATCCATGCAAACTCCCATCCCCTTCCATTCCGTTGGTTACGACTGTTTTAAACCGAGGTACTGCATGTGAGCATGCTTGCGTTGACAATTCTGTATGTATCTTAACTCAATCCAGTGAGTTTTCACCCTTTGCTTTTCACCACTTCTTAAAGTTACCAAAAGAAAATTCATCAGAAAATAGCTATAAAATACAAAGTTAGTCAATAAAACTTTAAAAGTAAGTTATTCCTGAAAACATTACGTTTAAGGATGACAAAGTATAGAGCAGATCTTTCTGTCATATTTTAGCTTGTGGAGGTCCGTAGAAAGTATCCGTAATTTTGTTTAGAATAATAAGATGCAGTGTAGGTCAGGACAAAAGCTTTTTTAACACTAACACACACAGAGACTAGCAAAATCTCTTCTGATTGGCTGATTTTGAACGGATGACAAAATTGACAAGACTGTATACACACCGGGACAGGATGTAAACATAAAAAAAAGCGCACGAGTGCTTATTCCATTATCCTGGGAACAGATGACAAAATTTACAAAAACCGCATACACACGGGGACTGGATGTAAAAAAGCACATGAGTGCTTATTCCATTATCCTCGATATAAAAGAATAAATAAATAAAGATAAATAAAATATATAAATAAAAAATCCTCAAAATAAAAGAATAAATAAATATTTATAAACTTCACAGCGCCACTTAGCAGCAAAATGATGGACAGTGGCTCTGTCAACAGCTCCACACACACTGTGTAGACAAGAGTCTTGTGCTCTTCACCAACCCTCAGGCGTTTTAAGATTCGACAAATCATGATCAGAATTATGAGTATTTCTCCTTTTTTTTTGGTTAAAAAAAGATTTTAGAGTGTGTAGGGCAACATGACATTGAGTGTATAAGGAAAAAAAAGTCAAAACCTCTGTATATAAAGAAATAATGACTCCACACAATTTACAGGTGTGATAAAAAAAAAAATAGCAGGAAGCCTAGATGTGTGAGTAAAAAGCTCAAGAGCAAATCGGTATTGGTTGAAATTTTTTTTAATCATAATACAGACCAAAAAGTTGCACATTTGGTGTTGATGATTTTTTTTTTTTAACAAACAAGAAAAAAAACCTCCAGAAATATCTATATCCCAGATTGTAACAAGGGATTTGGTGTTAATGATTTTTTTTTTAACCCTTTAGTCCCCGATCCGGCCGCAGCCGACAGTAACGGAGGCTGCTGCTAGATTCCAATCCGACCGCAGCCGACAGTTGGTGCTGCCCACGTGGGCAGTACTTTTCCATCACACACAGACCTCGTGGTTTTCCCACTGTGTGTCTGAAAATTGGTGGGGCGATGCAGGGAGGGTGTCAGACGGTGCCAGTGATAAATTTAGACCACTAACATGCGTGTAGTGGGGAGGGAAGGAAGAAATAACAGTCAGCGACCGGAACGCTTTTCAATGGTGCAGCGTGGCGAAAAAAAATCGCGTTTTCTTTAGTAGCACACGATTCATCTGATTAGCGAGACGATAAATTGAATGTTATCGTCTTGGAAGTAGAAACATTTGAATGAGAATTGTTAAGTGAGTCCGATATTAAACGCTTACGAGGAAGAGGAGGAAGGAAATGCTGCAGTTAGGGAGAAGAGTGAGCCTGAAAATAATGTGCTACAGGGCACATTCCTGACCTGTGCTACACACACGACTGTGGAGAAATTTGACCTCCTGGCCAGTCCGCGGCATAGACGCCTGAAAACGTGATGCCTTTTGACTGTTTTCTCATTATTACCACACTTTTGCTTTGAAACTGCAATGGCAGAAACGAACAGATATGCCGATAATGAAAATAGCAAGAAGGAAAAGAAAATTGGTCTCCCGTCTGCCAAGGTTCGACAGGTGAGAGCAATGGGTACACCCCCTCCCCCCCACACACACACACACATCCATAATTTGTGCTTTTTGTGATGTGATGTGACCCTGTGCCACCACTACGACTACTTTAGAGACTACCAACATTAAAATTTTGTAGGGTTACAGAAGTTCTGTGTTGTTTCGAATTTGTCACACCTGTGCTGTGACACTGGTGACAGTGTGACAGTCATGTACAATAATACACTTCTGTACACTTAACAAACATGTGGTAGCACACGCAGATATGAAGTACAGTATAAAGGTCACATGTTGATTGAATATGACTTGTTTTCAAAAGAAAAAATAGTTAAACAAAACTTCTGTCTCCTCAAGACATACCATAAAATTAAAACAAAACTTCTGTCTCCTCAAGACATACCATAAAACAACAGGTGCTATGGGGACATTGTGTGACACATCCTTGAAGTACTATTGCACATAACCATTGGTAAACACATCAGCTGGGTATCACTTCCTTATTCGACACTAACATGCTTGAACTATTGTCAAATCCATGCAGGACTTGCTGTTTTATCATATATACCATATTTTTACCTGTGATTGGTGACAAATAAGGTGACAGTGACAAGACATCTGGTGACCAGACACATAAACTTGCGCCTAAATGCAAGTACAAAGACATACCTAGCTTGTGACAAAATTTCAGCTTGATAACTTGTCATGCACACACACAATTGTCTTAGGAGTAAAGTAAGTCAGATGGAGGTAGAAAACCTTCAAAGAATTCAAAATCTACAGGCAGTTTAGCTCCGTAGAATCCAACAACAAGAGGTTAAAAAAAACAAGAACCCCCCCCTCCCAGAAATATCTATATCCCAGATTGTAACAAGGGATTTGGTGTTGATGATTTAAAAAAAAAAAACAAGAACTCCCCTCCCAAGAAATCTCTATATCCCAGATTGTAACAAGGGATTTGGTGTTGATGATCTTTTTTTTTTTAAAAAACAAGAAACCTCCCTACCCGCCCCCCTCCCCCCAAGAAATCTCTATATCCCAGATTGTAACAAGGGATTTAGTGTTGATGATCTTTTTTTTTTTAAAAAAACAAGAAACCCCCCTCCCCAAAGAAATCTCTATATCTCTGATTTGTAACAAGGGATTTGGTGTTGATGATTTGATTTTATATAAAAAAAAACAAGAACCCCCCCCTCCCAAGAAATCTCTATATCCCAGATTGTAACAAGGGATTTGGTGTTGATGATTTTTTTTTTTTTTAAACAAGAAAACCCCCCTACCCCCCCCCCCCCCCCCCCCCAAAGAAATCTCTATATCCCAGATTGTAACAAGAGGAGGCACCGTAGTCGAGTGGTTTAGGCGGTCAACTCGTGATCCAGAGGTCGCGGGTTCGATCCCCGCTCGGCTCGGTGTTGTGCCCTTGGGAAAGACACTTTACTCCTATTTTCCTCACTCCACCCAGGTGTACAAATGGGTACCAGCTCTGCTGGGGAAGTATCTGGCGACAGACTAGCGTCCTGTCACAGGGGTGGTGAAAAACCATCAGTTCGCTTAACGCTACAGAAACCGGGATAAGCTCCGGCTCTATGGGCCTTCTGGCTCGAAAGAACATACTTACAGATTGTAACAAAGGGGGCCCGCCCCCGCGCGGGGTTTTCTTGTTCCCCCAGGTCCGCATACAAGCAATGTCGGGGGAGCGCGCCAGCTTCCTCTCCTCCCCACCCTTCTACACAGGCCCCATCGGCTACAAACTGGCGGCCTGCCTTCACCCTGACGGGGTCGGGGAAGGCCGGAGCACCCACCTCTCCCTCTCCCTGCGCGTGATGCAGGGACCCCACGACGCTCTCATGCCCTGGCCCTTCCAGCAGGCCGTCCACTTCGCGGTGCTGGACCAGAACTTCAAGAAACACCGGGTCGGCCGGTTTAAACCTGCCGCCAATGACCCCTGCTTCCAGCGGCCGACGACGGAGATGTCGGAGAGGAGCGAGAGCTTGGGCCTGGCCATGTTCATGCCGCTGAGCAAGCTTCACCAGCCGGGCCTGGAGTACTTGAAAGGAGGCACTCTCTTCATCCGTGTCGTGGTGGATACTGAGGGCCTGGCGGAGCATGTCAGGCAGTTCGATCCTCGGTTGTGATTAGGTCTGTGTGTGTGTGTGTGAATAACCGCCTGCAGCGTGATTCTTTTGTGGTGATACTTCATGGTGAGACTACTACTGTGTGCCATCGGTGGTGTGGATTTTCTCTTTTACGTCTGCATCCGAGGGAGGTTTTTTTTTTTTTGGTGAGGTGAGTGCGTTATGGAATGTTGTATGTGTGTGATCGTCGGGTGGGGAGAGTTGTTTTGTGGTTCCACCCCGGTGTTTCGTGTTTGCATGTAAAGGAAAGTTCTTACCTCCGAGTGTTCAGAACTGTGTTCTGCATCCAGGCAGTTGGGGTTTTTTTTTGAGTGTGTGTGAGGTGAGTGTGCCATAGATAGAACGTTGACTGTGTGAACTGTAACGAAGAGATTTTTATCCTCTGACGTTTGTCCATGACATTGAAGAGGAATGGTCTGAAGATCTGGGCTTCAGCTTCGGATTGAATGGTCTGGGATTTAGCATACGGTGCTCATATGTAGAGTTTTGTGGGTTTTGTTTGTTTGTTTGTTTTTATTAGATCATGCCTGTGGGGTGGGGGTGATTTTTTTTTTATCAGAGGTTTTGTTGTTGAGATTTTCTTGCTAGCAGGGTTTGATCATGCTTAAGTTTTGCAGTTAAAAAACCCCAAAAGTAACGGATTGTTTGTCGTTGTAATGATCATATCAGTAATTAGGGCAACGAACTTTGTAGGCTTTCTCATAAATAGTGGGTAAGAATACTTATGATTGTTGACAGTTTGTAAATTCTGGTTGCTAGTTTCTGTCTGCTATGATTACAAATTTGTTGTCCATACGTGTGCATATTCTCTCACTTTTAAAAAAATCTTACACACACACACACACTCATGCATGCACACACGTGCACACTCACGCATACACACACATACTCTTTCACAAGCAACAGGATTCTTCTTCAAAATCTTTAAGTTTGTGTGTTGTGCGTTTGTGTGTGTGTTTGTGTACATTGTGTTTGTGTACGTTGTGTGTGTGTGTGACTCTGTCAGTCTGTGTCAGTGTGTGCGTGTGCATGCATGCACATACGCTAATGATCACATGTCCCTATCAGTATCAGGCCTACATCATTGTGCTGGGTTGTGATAAATTTAGTATTCATCATCTCACCAGTGGTATCGAAAACCACACACACTTACAGAATGAAAGACTACTGTTGTGGTAGTTAAAAACAAAATGCATCATGCTGCTCAGAAAATCTCGGTTTACTCTGATAATATCTGAAAGACTGGCATGCAACATGTCATTTACATAGTTGTGTGGCTGGGAGAATTGATCTGCTACAGACAATATTTCATTAAATTTGATGCAGGGCGTTTAGAAATTCTAAGCAATTGAAGCAGAGTGTTGGATCACTTATAAGTCCTGGCTTATCGCTAATCATTGCCTCTTTTATAATCTTGTACCTGATGTACATACAATGTATACATGTATGTTCATTGACAGTACTGTCAGTGAACATGTAACATACATCAGGTACAAGATATATATGGGGTTTTAAAGTGGGTTTTTTTCTGTTTGTTGTTTTCTGTTTGTGGGGTGTTTTACTTAATTGTTTCGAGGGGGTGGGGGGCGGGGGTGCTTCTTTTTTTTTTTTTGAGGGGGGGGGGGGGGGGGGGGGGGAGCAGTTCTTTAGGTTAGGGTTTATATGCTTTTCTTGTGGGGGGGAGGGGAGCTTTTTTGTTATCAGTTATATTATAATTTATAAAAAGATTCCGTGTGTGCAATATTCCATTATGCAAATTACTAAATTAGAGGACTTTTTCTAAACTTCAAAAGTATTATTAGCAACTTTGTTGTTATTGTGGGACATAGTAGACACTAAGACAGTAGTACATGCAAAACTGTGAATGAAAAGATTTTTTTTATATTAATAAATCATATTATGCAAGAAAGTTGAATTATTGGATGATTGCATGGCAGATCAGCAACACTGTGTCTGAGTGGATGGCTTCTTTTTTGTTGTTGGTTGTTTTTTTTTGGTTTTTGCTTTAAACTAGACAAGATACACTGAGTGCCTTCTTGGTTGAGGCCTTGAGAAGAGAGCGTGGTTACCAGTTGGATGGGTGACCGTTTGCGCGCCTTGGCTTCAGTACAGTTTCCCCAGTTCACCCAGCTGTAAATGGGTACCTGCCCTCTTTAGGGTCAGGGAAGGTAAAGCAGCGAGGGAGAGGAGATGGGCGCCACCGCCCTCAATATGCTGGCCCTAGAGAAGTGAGGTCTCTGACGCCTCGCTCCCCTACGACCTTGATATAGGTTATGGGACAACTTTACCTTTTTCTTTTTTTTATTCTTTTTATTTTATTTCATAGACAAGATTAAAAGAGGATGGAGGCACCGTGGTCGAGTGGTTTAGGCGGTCAACTCGTGATCCAGAGGTCGCGGGTTTGATCCCCGCTCGGCTCGGTGTTGTGTCCTTGGGAAAGACACTTTACTCCTATTTTCCTCACTCCACCCAGGTGTACAAGTGGGTACCAGCTCTGCTGGGGAAGTATCTGGCGACAGACTAGCGTCCTGTCACAGGGGTGGTGAAAAACCATCAGTTCGCTTAACGCTACAGAAACCGGGATAAGCTCCGGCTCTATGGGCCTTCTGGCTCGAAAGAAGAATGGTATTTCATGTTTTAAAATTAAAGCAAGAAATCAATTCAGGGCCGTTAAGTTGACTTACCAGGGTCAGGATAGACAAAACAAGACTGAATACAATTTTGAGGTTTTACATTATATGGTCTTTGTGTATACATTGTGATCAATGCATTTTCTTGCATTATGTGATCTGCCAAGTGCTTTGAGCAAGCCAGAAAATATTCCCTGTATTCACTTTGTTCCACCTGACCAGATAATAATATACAGGCTCTACCTTAATGGTTTTGGGAGGGGGGAGGTGAAACAGTCGCATGTCACACACACACATGCACACACACACACACACATGCACACACACACATGCGCACACAACACACACATGCACACACATGCACACAACATCACACCACAGATGCACCACAACATGTGCCACAACACACATGCACACACACACAGTCCCACACTACACACAACATGCACAACACACACTGACACACACCACATGACAACATCAACAAAACATGCACACACACACACACATGAACACACATACACACACACATACACACAGTAACACACACTACAACACACACCACACACACACATACCACACACACGCACACCACACATACCACACACCAACGCCACACATAACAACAACACACCACACACATACACCACCAACAACAACCACACACACACACATCTCACCATTGGTGAATCTCAGCTGAGGAACAAAATCCACCCCAAAAAATGCATCCCCCTCCCCCCTAAAAAGTCCCCGAAAAACCCACAGCACACACTGATACAGATCCCCAGTCTTGAGCCAAGCCTTGGGGTATTTTCAAGATCAGTCACAAAGCTAGAGCTGACTGATAATCATACTCGCATGGTAAAGCTCAAAGGGAAATATGGGAAGATGGTTTGTATAATACTGAAAATAATCTTCTCTTCTCAAGGCCTCAACCAAGAAGGCACTCAGTGTATATTAAACACTGTATAAATTATAATGTATTGGTCACTATCAGTATCAATGTATTATGGTAAAGCTCTCCTCTTGGACTGGAGTAATAGCAACTCTCTCTTTCTCTATTAGCAAAAATTGTATGCATCAGTTTATTTCATAAAAAATCAAAAGCTTTTCAAGAACATTAGGAAAACTTTTTTTTTTAAGAAAAAGTTAAAATCATGATGCAAAAATATTGTTTTAAAAAAGTAAATGAAAATAAATGGAGCTAAAGCACAGATTGTATGTTTTAAAAGCATCAGTGGCTTTTTGGAACAGGTGCCTGAACTTGAAGAGTAAAGTTCTGAGCGTTTGCCAACATTTTTCTTTCTCAGCTGTGCATGCTTGTTTTTGATGCTGATAGTGACCAATACATTATAATTTATACAGTGTTTAATATACACTGACTTGCCTTCTTGGTTGAGGCCTTGAGAAGATTATTTTTAGTATTATACAAACCATCTTCCCATATTTTCCTTTGAGTTTGAGGATGAGTAAGGCTCTTTCTGTATAAATTTATAGATAAATGATATCCTCATTTATTTTAGTATTATAAACCATCTTTTTATTGGAGTAAGACTTCTGTTAAATTTATAAATATCTCCTCATTTATAACTCTTCCCCTATGTCCCCTTGAGGAAAAGTCAAGACTTTCTGTATAAATTTATAAATGATTCAGCATCAATTTTAATGATAAACCATCCTCCCCTATTTCCCCTTGAGGAAGAGAAAGACTTTCTGTATTAAATGATACAGCATCAATTTTAGTGATAAACCATCTTCTCCTATTTCCCCTTGAGGAAGAGAAAGACTTTCTGTATTAAATGATACAGCATCAATTTTAGTGATAAACCATCTTCTCCTATTTCCCCTTGAGGAAGAGAAAGACTTTCTGTATTAAATGATACAGCATCAATTTTAGTGATAAACCATCTTCCCCTATGTCCCCTTGAGGAAGAGAAAGACTTTCTGTATTAAATGATACAGCATCAATTTTAGTGATAAACCATCTTCCCCTATGTCCCCTTGAGGAAGAGAAAGACTTTCTGTATTAAATGATGCAGCATCAATTTTAGTGATAAACCATCTTCTCCTATGTCCCCTTGAGGAGGAAAGACTTCTGATAAATATGCAGCATCATTTAGTGTAACCTTCCTTTTCCTGAGAAAAGACTTTCTGTATAAATGATACAGCATCAATTTTAGTGATAAACCATCTTGTCCTATGTCCCCTTGAGGAATAGTAAGACTTTCTGTATAAATTTATTAATGATACAGCATCAATTTTAGTGATAAACCATCTCCCGCATTTCCCCATGAGGAATAGTAAGACTATCTCATCTGTATAAATTTGTAAATGATATATCCCCGTTATTTTTAGTAAACCATCTTCCCATATTTCCCCTTGAGGATGAGTAAGACTCTTTCTGTATAAATTTATAAATGAAATCCGTTTCTTTATGAAGTTTATTATATTCCCTCCCTTGGAAATTCTGTGCTAGAAACATTTGTTCAGCCTATAGATCTCTGCCTTTATTTCCTGGGGGTTTTTGGTCTTGGTGTCATTTCAGGTAATTTCTTTTCAACCTTTTGGGGTTTTTTTGTTTTTGGTCTCATTGTACACTTACTAGCTTGTGAAAATGTATAGAACTTTGCTTTTTTGTGTTCTATGGTTTGCAAACCACTAAAGTATTCTAAAGGATTTCATTTGCATAAGTTGTAAATTAATCGCCTGAACAGTTACGATTTGTCTGTTTTGTTTTATTTTGAGCTGTTTGACTTTTGAGATGAGATAACATTCTTAAACTCACTATTAAAGATTGAAAAAAATTATTGAAGTCATTTGATTGGCTTCTGTTTGAAAATGGTGTAGATTGAACAGTTCATTCTGTCAAGGTGAAAGAAAATTCTGTTTGAACTTTGTTCTGAATGCATACATGTATACATACAGTATTGTAAGGAAAAATAACACACACACACACACACACACACACACACACATACATACGCACAGTAGCACACACATAGATCTGTTGCAAGAAAAATAAATGTTTCTCCTTTTCATTTAATATACACATTTCCCAAGGAAAAACTCTCACAATCCACTGTGTACAGCTCTTTTAAGATTGATCACAAACTTATATATTTTATGGATTGAAACTTCATGCTTTCATTAGTTTCAAACAAAATTTAGTGTAAGCCACTTTGGCACAGTGGTTAGCACCTTCGGTTATGGACTGGAAGGTAGTGGGTTCGAATCCCATGAGGCATACTATCTATAGTATACAGACTATAGGGACTTTTAGAACTCTGGCCGGCTCTGACCCAGAGTAATTTTGCTATGGACTCGTTGGGAAGACTGGGATCACACAGTCAAGCTTCATCCACTTTACAAATTTGCGATTTTAGAGAGTGTTGGCTGTAGCTCAAGTTACAGTACCAACACTGCAGTTGTCTGTATGTCACTGAGCCAGGTTGATGCTGGGATATGATAGGGAGTGCAGAGTACTACAAGCCCTGTCACATAGTATCAACTATCATACGTACAAGTTACAACATAGTCTCAAAACACATTCGCTTCCATAGCAGCATCAGGACATCATCCTCATTCAATCATTGGTTATAAATCTGATTAATAATATAATAATAATATATGGAATTTATATATATATAGCGCTGAATCTTGTAAAGAACAAACAAATCAAAACGCTTCAGTGGCTCTGGTTGCTCTGGTCTGATGACGACCTTAAGTTAAGTATCGGTACTTTTACTATCTAGATACATTTCTAATTGTACGCCTGCAGAGTGTGGTGGATTTGTGTCAAAGCCTGCGGGGATGGATGGAGGCTGATTGAAGAAGGTCACTGGAGGTGTGGGTGTCTCACTTACTCAAGTTAGTCTGGTTCTATGACTGAGCTATTGCTGTCATCAGTAGGGGGCTTAGTAGGTGGTGTCCTGCGCATGTCAGCTCAGACCAGGCACCACTGTGACACAGCAGCAGGGCAGGGACCCTCTCGCTGGTTGCCCCAAGGCGGCTTGACATTGATGAGCTCCCTGTGGACTTCTGACCCTGGGATGTGATGTAACGAATCTGGGTGTGGCTGGGATGGTGAGGTTGAAATGAGCCATGTCCCATGTGTGAACAGCAGGGCAGGAATATCACAGAAAGTGAAGTGCTCAGCAACCACTCCACCCCCCCCCCCACACACACACACACAAACACACACACCCAACCTAAACTAGATTTTTTTAAATGTCACCTATATAACATGTGCCGGACAGATATATAATATATATTAATATATGAGGCTGTGACAAAAGGTCGACCCTAAAAAAGCCAAAAAAGCTCCTTTTTTTTTTTTTTTTTTGCAGAAACAGTTTTGTGGGTTGAAAGAGTAATGATTGTTCTTCAGAATTTCATATGTGAGAAGATAACTGAGGCTTTCAGTCATGAGATATCAGGCTGATAACGCATGTTCACCAATGTCTGACAGTTGTTATGCTGGACATGTAAAGTACTGAAGTTTTACAAATATCACTATGCAACTGAGCATTAATGTATTCTTTTTTTTTTTTTTGCTGCCTCATCTTCTGACGACCCCCGTCCTACTGTTCCCACACCGCTCATTCCAATCTCCCTGCCACAACCACACCCAGATTTGTTATGTCTCATCCTCAGAGTCGGAGGTCCACAGGAAGCCCATCACTATCAGGCCGCCGTGGGGCCACCAGCCAGAGGGCCCTGCACTGCTGCTGGGTCACTTTGGTGGTGTTCAGTGGTGCCTGTTCAGAGCTAACATACGCAGGTCACCACCTACTAAGCCCCCTACTAACGACAGTATTAGCTCAGTCGCGGAGCCAGACTGAGTGAGTTGCCCACCCCAGGTGGCAACCACCACAGCGTCCCTCCAACGACCGTCCCCCGCGAACCTCCAACCCCAAAGGCTTTGACACAAACTCACCACAGGCAGAGAAGTGTATGGGCAAACCGAATCTGAGGTCACCATGAGACCAGAGAAACCGGACCACCGAATCAGAGGCTTTTTTTTTTAATGCATGATGATCAATGACAATGAGGATGACGTAATGATGCTGCTGTGGAAGTGCATATGCTTTGAGACTACTTGACAGGGTTGTACTCTACGCTTACTATCATAATATATCCCGGCGTCAACCGGGCCCGAGAGATACAGACACCTGCAGTGTTGGTCAGGTAATTTGAGCAACACTCTCAAACTCGCATCCGTTAAGTGGATGAAGCTCGACTGTGTGGTCCCAGTCTTCCCACTGAGCCCACAGCACAGTCACTCTGGGTAGGAGCCGGCCGGAGTCCGAAAAATCCCTGACTCTTATGGGAATCGAACCCGCGACCTTCCAGTCCGTAACCCAAGGCGCTAACCACTGCGCCATGGCGGCTGGTCATTAATGTATTCTTGAGGTTAGAATATAAACTAAGTTTGTGATATGCATTGAATTTTTATTGAAAAAAATTAATTAGTACTTAAATTTACTTCAAGAAGCATGTCCTGTGTAACAACAGTCGGAGTATGTTACCTGTCAAACATGCTGAAAAAGGACAAATAGCTCAAACAATTTCTCAGATGATCATATCATATTTTCTTTATTGTGTTCAGCATAAATACACATGAAAAAGATTGAAAGAAAGTTAAATAACTGCAAGAACAAACTTTCATCTGACACAGTGACAGTTGTTACACGGTAGGGGTGGACATATTTCAGGTTCAAATCTTAAGATTTCAGCAAGCAACAAAATTACCAGATAAGT